>OX596227.1:3429069-3779484 GCA_951394215.1 Glyphodes perspectalis
TGTTAAAAATAGGTTAGGGTTATTTTTTTTTTATGACCTAGCAGAAACCAGCTTTGGAAGAATAATCTTCAACCAAATCATTCCGTTTGTTATAATTCAGCAATTTCGATAACATGAATAGTGATAAACCTAGACTAAATTTATTTAACTAGATCTAAAGCACTGCATAATAACAACAAGCAAAGGAACGTAATGCAAATACAATGAGTCATTGACAATAGGTGATTAAGTAATGTTGACCCGACGGCGAGCTGGGTCTCGAGCGAACCGTCATTAGACGTAATTAGTTAACGAACTAGGGCATGTTCGTAGCAAAAAGCTATCTCTGGATCCGTAAGAGATACGAAGACGGGGATCACTGCAATCGTCTCAAACCACCCCCAAAACCTTTTTTTTTTTTTTTTTTTTTTTTTTTTTTTTTTTTTTTTTTTTTTTTTTTTTTTTTTTCCCTCGGGACACCCCCAAAGTTGACCAGTTGAGCCAGCCCTGGGGTGAGCCAGAACTCTCGAATCCTTACTACTAATTGACGATTTATAAGTGTTTGTTTCAAACCTATATAAATAAAGAATATTTTGACTTTGACTTTGACTTATGCCTGATCATAACCCTCCCACCTGAGGAGGCAGGGTGGTGTGTGGCACTCCCGGGGACTACTGAGGAGGAGGTCCCGGCTCCGGCCAAGGTGGCAGTGGCCGGGGTATACCCACTGAAACCTCGCGGTACCCTTCATCGCGCGAGTGGAGGTATCATGGGTGCTAGCAGAGCCTGGACAACCACAACACCTCCGGCGACCGGCCCGCCCTAAATAGCGGGTACCACTGCCCCCTCATAACGTGGGGGCCGACGGGAATAGCCGGGGGTACCCGGTGGCAACGGACAACCCTCCCTCTCTAGAAGTAGCTCTAGGAAGATGATGCATATGCATGCATACACTAACTTACTGTAGAAATCGGGAATATGATGCCGGAAAAAAATGTATATCTATAGTTCTTGTATTTAGCCGGGATGTCTGAATCAGTATTTTGTAAATACTTCACATCGGCGTATATCCCAAAAACTGTATACACCATTATAAATATCTGAAAATTAAGTTGAATTTAAAATGTATAATTTTAACTATAATTATGCGCAAGAGTCAATCTTATAAATAAAAATGAATTTTATGTTCGTTAGTATCGCTAAAACTATAGAACGGTTGAACCAATTTGACTGATTTTTTAATATATGAAATCATCTAGGTAAGGTTTGTACAGTAAGAAAATATGTAAAAATTGCGATGAAAATAATAAAAGAAAATCCGAGAACGAGGCGTACGAAGTGCCGGGACAGCTAGTAAAATATAATACATATTACGTTAAAAGAGTGTAAAAGACGCGATTTTTAATGAAATAATTTTATTGATGTTGGCTTAAAAAGCATTAGTTAAAATCTAACACAATGTTTCAAACAAAAATCTACTACCAATCAGAAATAAATAATCTTTACCGAGGAGAAACGGAAAGGATGTTTATTGTCTATACATATAATCATCCTTACTAATATTACAATTGCAAAAGTACCTATATCTGTCTGTTTAACCAATTTTACTAAAATTTTCGACGCAAGTTAAAACCATGAGAAATGATGTTAGTTTTTTTCCGAAAAAAATATAGATTACACGTGATATAATAGACATAATTGTGTACCTTTAGAAATGAATACTACATGAGAAATTAATAAAATTTGTTTTTTTTTTTAAATTAATTATGGAAAATACAAACGCAAACATATTGCCTAGAACCAATGTGTAAAGAGACAAGTGAAGTAAGTAAAAGACCATAGATAAAAAAAAATTGGCGGCATTAATTAATAAGAAGGTTGCGTTCCATTACACCTACAGTTCCGAAAATATTTTATAAATCGCTGCTCTGTCCCCTCCCTGAAACCCATGTGTCTATAAAAAAATACAATAACCTATCAATTGAACGCCCCCTTGACCCAAAAAATATTGCATTGCCCCCCTACACAGACCAAAAAATATTGTATTGCTCCCCATTGGTCCAAAAGCTGCGTACGCCCATGTTGAGGGCTCACAATAAGAGAAAGAACACATTACTGTTTCTCGCTTACACCGACCTACGTCTGAAATCATTCAATGACGTGGTATTGTACGATTTCACACATAGGTCGTATTGTAGGTACTTAAGACTGTCTTACATAGGAGTCAAGGTGGCAAATGGCAGATCTGTGCCAAACGATTCATTATTGTATAGTTTTTTTAACTGTGGACTTAAAAACTCGCGTAAAAAGCTATTTATAGTGAGTAATAAGGTAAGTCATTTATTTGGATTTAATTAACGCGTATGTTAATTAGAATAATTAACAGGTTTCTGAAAATAGTGAAGTGTTGATTACCCGTACGTGCAATAACCGAGCGATCGTTTAACTGATATGCTTGGTCTCAGATCAACATTTTAATTTTAAAACATGCATTTCACATTAAACATAAAATTATTATCATTTGACAACTAAAGCTATTGTAATTACATTAACATCTATTGTCTTTTTTTTATCTATATGTCTGATAATATGACAAATATAATGGTGAAAACTTTGCTGATTTCTGTACTAGTTTTAGTATAACTTATTATCCGTAACTATTAAAATAGTTTTTTCCTAATAAATAATTAAATTTCTTAACAAAACTATATATACTTTATATATTCCTTACCTACAAGTATATATTAAACAAGCGAATATTATATGCTTTGTCTCATATTAGTCTGTGAATAATGTATTAACTGTGTTCCTTGCCTAGCATGTCATGAAAGGCGACCGTCATATTGAGTGATTGGTTCGTGATCATGTAGGCGACGAGCTAGCCTTGTCACTACTTTATTGCAATTTTACGTAACGCAACTGTATTTTATTTTTTGGCGATCGATCCTTGGACTTTGCCTACTCCTTCGGGTATTGATAGCGTGGTACATACATACATACATTACATCACGCCCATAATCCCCGAAGGGATAGCCAGAGTCAAAGGGGCAGCATTCAACCACATTCAGCCGAAAATAAAGCCGGGCTGAGTTAGATAAAAATTGTGAAAAAGCAGTGACTAGCGACTAACCTGTCGCCTACACAATCACACACCCAAAACCCGATATACCATTAGTCACCTTTTACGACATGCTAGGCAAGAACCACAGTTGGCATATTCTTTTTAAGTCCCAGACCAACATAGGACAGTGGGCTAGTTGTAAAATGTACTTATGCTGTTATTAATTTGTATTATCCTATTAATATTACAAATGCGAGGTTTGTATCTATGGATGGATGTTTGTTACTCTTTTACATAAAAACTACTGAATGGATTTTAATAAAACTTTAGAATAATATAGCTCATACATCTGAATAACAGATAGGCTATGTTTCATCTATGTACCACGCGAGCGAAGCCGAAGCTAGTAGTGTATAAAAGTATATAGTTCGGTTATCCGATTTTCGGAACACCTATGTCTTCCAATTATTTCGGGTGATCGACTTTCCACTCTTATATTTGCTTGAATGCCGAGCCTTTAAAGGTAGAAAATATTATAAAATATATTGACAACATTGAGTTAAAGGGACAGCAAGTCCCTTTAGCCGTATTCAGCCAAAATTATATTAGGCTGGGTTAGATGGACAATTGTGAAAAAGTAGTAACAAGTGGCTAGCTCGTCGCCTACGCAATCACACACCCAAAACCCGATATAACATTAGTCACCTTTTACGACATGCTAGGACTCAGCTGTTCAGGTTTATGGTCCCATGTTGGTCTCGGATTTAAAAAGAAAGTGCCAACTGTGTTCCTTGCCTAGCATGTAGTAAGATGCGACTACTGGTATATAAGGTTTTGGGTATGTGATTGTGTAGGCGACGAGCTAGCCGCTTGTCACTACTTTTTCACAACTATCCATCAAACCCAGCCCAGATTTTTTTTTAATATTGCGGTTAATGGGGCTTGCTGCCCCTTTGACTCTGCCTACCCCTTCGGGGATTACGGGCGTGATGTTATGTATGTATGTATGTATGTATGTATGTATGTATGTATGTATGTATGTATGTACTTACTGAGTTCCATATAGTTGCATATAAACCTCATAGAAGCAAATCGTTCGATTTCATCATTCGTGTAACGGGCTAATTCGATTTTGATGAAATTGTAAAGCAGAGGTGCTGATAAGCTAATTAATATGACAATGTGTCCAGCTATTCGGCAGTATGTGTGATATTTCATTGCTCCTGTAAACAAAAAAAAAGAAAATAACTACATTAAAGTGAATTAGACTGGCCCGTTGGTCGAGTGGTCAGAGACCCTGGCCATGAAACCAAGGGTCGCGGGTTCGAATCCCGCTAGGGGCAAATATTATTTCGTGTGATGAACATGAATATTTGTACTCGAGTCATGGATGTTTATAAACGTATTTAAGTATGTCTATCCGTTCACCTAGTATCCATAGCACAAGCTTATAAGCTTAGTTTGGGACTAGGAAATTGGTGTGCTAGTCTGAAGAATTTATTTATTTATTTATTATTATTTATTATAAAGACTAGCTTCTGCCCGCGACGTTCCTCGCGTGGTACATCGATGAAACAAAGCTTATGTGTTATTCTAATGTATAAGCTATACTATAGTAAAGTTTCATTAAAATTCATGCAGTACTTTGTGCGTGAAAGAGTAACAAACATCCACATATCACATATTTATCTGTACAAACTTTCGCGTTTTAATATCAGTAAGAAGTAAGATATTCCTTTCTTGTCTCTGGTTTCCGTTATGATTACTTGTGGCTTCCACATTGGATCTATCTTAACTTTGGATTTCCATAACTTAGGTACCTATACTAAGTTCCTCGCAAATAAAGGCTTTAAAGATTAGATACTATCGCGGGCTCACAAGCGAAGAGTGCTGATTCAAACCAGGGCACTACCACTGGATAAAAAAAAAAGAAAATCATATCTATTTTTAACCGACTTCAAAAAAAAGGAAATAATTGATTTTATACTTTTTAGTGTATAGACATTTAAATAACTATCAAAGCAGTTTTTACTTGTGTTTTTTTATAAACATTTATTGCGGGGTTTTTTGAAGTCGGTTTTTATTTTTGTTAATGTTCTTTTGCGAATGTAATTCCCGTGGGAAATTTTAATTTTTTGGATAAATGTAGTCCTAATTCAATATTTCACCGTTTTAACTTTCAGCCACATTGGTTGAGCCGTTTTGCCGTGAAAGAGCAACAAACATCCAAACATCCAAACTTACAATATTACAAATCTTCGCCTTTGTAATATATGTATGTAAAGTAAGTTATTATCTAAAACTATTAAATAAATAAAAAAAGGCTAACATTTTCAAATTAATGACCTTAAAATTTGTCTAAGATCACTTCCGACTAATTAACCTTTGAAACGAAAAAAAAGCAAAATCAGTTCATCCGTTCGGGAGCTACGATTCCACAGCAGACACACAAACAGATACATCAAACCGCCGTTTTTGCGTCAAGGGTTATAAAAGAAAATACTTGTTTACAAACGTAGAACATTTAACACTGAAACTAATTTAAATATTTACTGTCAATGTGTTGTCGAAATTCATCCATCATTCGTTTTAATTTTCATATTAATTTAAGGACAGCGTCGGAGTCAAGGTAAGAAGAGGCATGCTCCGGTGGTTCGGACATGTGGAAAGAATGGATGACGAAAGATTGACTAAACAGATATACAATGCGAATGTGGAAGGATGTAGGAGCCGCGGAAGGCCCAGGCTCACCTACCACGACCAGATTGGTCGTGTATTAAAAGAAGGTGGTGTTAGGAGTCATAAAAATCGTAGAGCTTGTATGAAAAGGATTATGAATGTTGAAGAGGCGAGTGAGGTGTGTAAGGATCGTGCCATATAGCGTTCGGTTCTCTCTGCCTACCCCGCTAGGGAAGTGGCGTGAAGTTTAGTTAGTTAGTTATATTAATTTAAAGTATTTTCTGCAATCCTTCTCCACATAAATGTTGACTTTGCCAAATCGCATACTTCACCATCCGAGTAATTTTCGTTATTAAGGGTACAAAATATTTGAGAAAATACACACCTTTGCACATTATAATTTTTTTTTAAAGTTTCGGTATAATTCAAACTTGGAACCAAGAACTAATACACTTTTAGACTACAACAGTAAAATAATACATCTGATATTTATTTAAGATAACAGATAGTCTAATAATAAATTGAATATGTACTGCACTTGTAGTAATCTTAAATTCTCGAGCGCAACTGGAAGATTAGATAATTAATAAGACAACTAAAATAGTAGCTTTTTATCAAGATTATCTATATTAACTTGTAATCGCCCACTTGTCAAAATTTGACTAAATTATTTTTGATTTCTTTTTAATTATATATTGGAATATTAGACCCATTTTGGTTTGGGACTTGGTCCATGTTGATCTGGGACAAAAAAAAAGAATGTGCCAACTGTGATTCTTGCCTGGCATGTCATAGAAGGCGACTAATGGTTTACGGGCTTTTGGATATGTGACTGAGTAGGCGACGATCTAGCCACTTGTCACTTTTTTTTCAAAGCTTTCCATTCAACCTAGCCCACAGTTCCATGTTGGTCTGGGACTTAAAAAGAATATGCCAACTGTGGTTCTTGCCTAGCATATCGTCAAAGGCGACAAGTGGTTTACGAGCTTTTGGGTATGTGATTGTGTAGGCGACAGGGTAGCCCCGCTTGTGACTGCTATTTCACAATTACTTGTATTCATAACCCAGCCCGGCTTTATTTTTGGCTAAATTTAGTTGACGTGGCCTGCTGCCCCTTTGATTTTGCCTACCCCTTCAGAGATTATGGGCGTGATGTTATGAAAACATCATCATCTTCCTAGCGTTATGTCCCGTGCTTAGACGGGGTCCGCTTAGACCATGATCCAGGATTTAGCGAGTCTGTTTATTACATTGAAGCGACTGCTGATCTGACCTTCGTAACCCTAAGATAGGGGAACCAGACAATTTTTGGATCATGGTTACAAATTCAAAGTTGTTTGAATTTGCAGGTTTCATCACGATGTTTTCCCTCACCGTCGAGCTAGTGGTATAAATATGTACATAGATTTTTTAAAATCTAGAGGTATATGCCCGGGTTTGAACCCGCACTCCTCGGTTAAGAGGCGCGTGTCCTTACCATTGAGCTACCACCGCTCCAACGTGATGTTATGAAAACATCAAGCATTTTCAGTTACCTAACTCACAGGAGCTGCGCCTGACTTATTAAGTTACGCAAAGATTGTTTTCGAGTCACTCATCTCTTCTTTATTTTTTTACAGATATGTGGCCGACTTAGAATGTTCAGAATGAGGAGAGAGACGGAAGAATACAACTTTTGAAATTCAGCAATAGTCAGAAAAACAACAATGAATACAGCACTTATCGAAATGTTAACCGAGGTATGTGTAAATAGTTGTCCCATGTTGATCTGGGACTTTAAAAAATGTGCCAACTGTGTTCCTTGCTTAGCATGTCGTAAAAGGCGACTTATGGTGTATGGGGTTTGAGTTTGCTTTCATAAATATCTGCATGATTTCCTACTTCCTACTAATATTATAAACGCGAAAGTTTGTGAGGATGTATGGGTGTTTGTTACTCTTTCACACAAACACTACTGAATAGATTTTAATGGCAGTTTCCAATAATATAGCTTATACACCCGAATAACATACCTCAATTAATAAACTGTATAAACCAACAATAAAACTAACGCTTGCAGCTAACAATACTTTTATAATGTGTATCAGAAATTTTTCATCTTTCCATCTAACCCAGCCCAGTTTTGTTTCTGGCTAAATGTGATTAAAGGGGCTTGCTGCCTCTTTGACTGCCTGCCTACCACTTCGGGAATTATGGGCGTGATGTTATGTTATGTTATGTTATTTTATTATATTTTATGTTATGTTATCAGAAATTTACCAAACTACCTTATCAATACAAGCAATACAAATTTAATAAATTTCGACACACAAAACACATGAAACCTTGTTTTCCATGCACAATAAAGTACTTACATATCACATTCTTTGGACATTCAAAATAAATAAAATTGTTTTTTATAAATAATCGATTCGGTTAGAAAACTATAAAAAACGTGACATATGGCTAGCTCGTTGCCTGTCCGTCCATCACAAATCTAATTCCCAATACAGCATCGACCGCTAACTACATGCTAGGCTTAGGACACAATAGGTACATGTCTTTAAGTCCCAGACCAACACGGGACGTGCTTTTTAGGGCTCCGTACCCAAAGGGTAAAACGGGACTCTTTTACTAAGACTCTGCTGTCCGTCTGTCTGTCACCAGGCTGCATCGCATGAACTGTGATAGTTTTATTAGGTACTATATATATTTTTTTAATGAAACAAATTATATCATAATTATTTTTTTAAGTTTTTTAATTTTGAAATATATATTTTTTTTTTTCGGCACTTGGCCGGTTTTTTTAGATTTTTTAAATTTATTATACTACATCTTGTGAGGTATTGTATATGATTGTATACGATTTCATGTTTATGTTTTATCTATGTTTTTTCTTTAATGTCCCATGTTGGTCTGGGACTTAAAAAGAATATGCCAACTGTGTTCTTTGCCTAGCATGTCGTATAAGGCGTCTAATGGTATATCGGGTTTTGGCAGTAGCGGATTTATCCTAAGGCCCAGTAGGCCCGGGCCTAGGGCGGCCAGATATTAGAGGCGGCCAATCGTAATAAAAATTTTGTGATGACGCTTTAGTACTGAGAATTATGGCCTGGGGCCTAGGGCGGCCAACCCTGTAAATCCGCCACTGGGTTTTGGGTATGTGACTGTGTAGGCGACGAGCTAGCCGCTAGTCACTACTTTTTCACAATTTTCCATCTAACCCAGCACGGCTTTATTTTTGGCTGAATGTGGTTGATGGGGCATGCTGCCCCTTTGACTCTGCCTACTATTTCAGGGATTACAAACGAGAAGTTATTTATATTGATGTTTGTTTTTTCTTTGTTGCAGGTCCTCAATATGCTTTTCACATTACTGGCCATGGGCCAGGAGCTTCTAGAATGTATAGCAGATTGTATTGTCGTCTTTTTCGGGTTCAAGTTGGTCAATGGCAGACTGGCAACGTTTTACGTCAAACACTTTTTATCCCACGTCCTGTGGGACTTTCGGATGAAGTAAGCATAGTTAATAAATAATTATATTTAATTCTCCAGACTGACACACCAATTCCCTAATTCCAAACTAAGCTTATAAGCGTGTCTTATGGATACTAGGTGAACGGATTGACATACTTAAATACGTTTATAAACATCCATGACTCGAGTTCAAGTGTCCATGTTGATCACACGAAACGTTTGTCCCTAGGATTCGAACCCGCAACCCTCAGTTCCGTGGTCAGGCCTTTTTTTTACTAGGAGTGAGGAATCCATTTACGCATCGTCCAAGTAAACCTAGTTTCGGCCTGAGGAATGTGTCGGACTCAGAGTTGTTTGGGAAAACACTCCACTACCGACTAAAACTCACGGTGGTCATTCTTCGGTCGTGGCGCAGACTCCGGGCTCCCCACTGCGGGACTCTTCGCGAAATCTACGTCTACTTCTAATTAAACAGTCTTTATAATCATCAGTCGTTTAATAACGATATTATTAATAAGTAATAATTTAACATTCGGTATAATGTTTTTGACAATACAATCAACCCGCCTTCTACTTCTTGAACTAGCCATCCTGCCTGATGTGCTTCTAGAGGATCCCCTGCTTCTGGTGGTGGTGCCTTGCGCCCTACAAGGGGGCTCCTAATACTCCTGTGGTATCTCTGCCTGTCGTAGGAGGCGACTAAAAGGGTCTTTGGGGTTGTGGAGTGTCTGCGAGGGAGCCTGCATTCACTTCGTTTAAGCAGCCCCAGTGAAGACGACGACGTGGATCCTCGTCCGCTAAATAGAATGGGGTGACACTGTGGTCTGTGCCGTCGTAAGCACCGCGAGGTGTGCTGGGGGCGAGGTTGCCTCACTCTCGAGATGGGCCGCATGGATCGGCTGCGGCGTAACGCAGTTTTCACGTAAAATCCCGCATCGAGGAGCCCGGAATCTGCGCCACGCTTGAAAAATGACCACCGTGAGGTTTTTTCCCAGACTGCTCTGTGCCCGAACACCCTTGTAGGCCGAACCTAGGTTTACGTGGACGGTGCGTAAATGCATTTCTCATTTCTCACATTAAAAAAAAGGTGGCGGTGCCTCATCCACTTCGGAGGACTCGTCAGAACCAGATTCACTCTCTTCTAGATGATCTAAGACTCACAGGCCACAATATCTTCATTATCATCGGATAATTCTTCAAATTCAGAGTCATTTCCATGTGCTAATATTTGTGCAACTTGGTCATCCTTGAGGAGTATTCCGATCGGGCGTCCTTGATTTTGAATTACAATATATGCCTAAAGATACGTGCTAGGTTCGTTTTTTACAACCTAAATGAATATTTTGGTACTAAAAATTTTATTTAAACTTTTAAATTACATACCCGGTATGGGTAACTGTTGAAACTTATGTAAATTACATGTAACCACCTTGTGTAATAAAACATTCTATTCAATTCTATTCTAAATTACATGCATATAGGTATAACACCACATTGACGAAAACTCTTAACAACTTTTGAGTGAATAAATTTTAGGGGCCATCCACAAATAAGCATTACACGGTATGACAAAGGGTAGGAGGAGTCCTGAATTTCGTGACATCACTTTAAAAATCGAATACATCGATAAAAAAATAATGCATTTTTATGATTATCATCTTCCTTGCGTTATGTCCGGTGTTTGGACGGGGTCCGCTTAGACCATGATCCAGGATTTAGCGAGTCTGGTAATTAAATTGAAGCGACTGCCGATCTGACCTTCTGATTTTTTGAGGGGCTCAAAAAGAAATTGAAATAAATGAAAATTAAATTCGTGGGATGTACTTTATTAAGCCATAGGGGCTATATATATAAATGGCTAGCACAATCATAAGTTCACCCTATAAAGAACAAATCAAGGACAATCTATTTATATCGACAGGCTCTATGGCGCGTTTCAGTCTAAGATTTTTAATTTTACAAAAACTGCTTAATATTAAGTCAGTTGACTATACAAACTAGTGACGTCACACGTTGACAAGCCCATACAAAATCTATGAAGTGATTATGTTTTGACAGCTCTTAAAAAGTGTCTCAATTGACTAGCCAGTCAACATCCCTGTTAATGTATATCGGGGTCCCTTTTAACCACGTATGGGACTGGGGTAATTGAGACAACAGTTGGTATAAGTCTCAACTACCCCATCACGTCGGGTTCACTAAATATAACCGCGAATGGGACTGGTGTGGAATGAGACGAAGGTTGGTAGATGTCTGATTTATTTACTGTCGTATTACAGTTTATCATATATAGGAGATATAACATGATCAAGCATATATACCACTATCTGTTAATATATGCTTGATCATGTTATATCTCCTTATATCTTACCATCTAACCCCGCCCGGCTTTATTTTTGACTAATGTGGCTGAAGGAGCTTGCTGCCCCTTCAACTCTGCCTACCCCTACGGGGATTATGGGCGTGATGTTATGTATGTATGTATGTTATGTCTCGTACGTATGGTACGTGCTGTATTTTACCACATACGGCAATGCGACACATCCCCCAACCAATAACCTTCGCCAGTACAGGTTACATCACAGATAATATCTGTGGGTTACATAGATCAGCCAATGTATCATTGTTATAAATTTCAATTTGAATACAAAAGAAAATTCAACTTTAAAGTTACTTTTTATGCATTTCAAACCATATTGAGCCCATTATTTTTTCATAATTTATCGTAATTCCTCAAAGTTCAGACGTTCTTAAAATTTCAAACACAATTTAAAGAGGTATACAGTTGATAAACGCTTTTACAATAGTTAAAAGTATAACATTTTTGAGTGTATTTTTATAAAAGAAGAATAAGTTTTATTTCAGGAATGTGGCAAACATTGTGTGGTTTAACCTACCTGGGGTTGTTCAAAGTCGATCCAGAGGGTGAATTATTGGGGCCTGGGCGGCAACCGCCTCATTCTGTGAGGATGTCATCTCGCAGAAAGAGGCGGCGTAGGAGAGGACGAACAAGGCGTCAATACCTCAGCCTCGCCCCCTCTAGCGTAGACCAGCGGGTAGTGGGCACGGGGGCGCCCCTACATGCATTGCACAGGTCTCCGCTGCTGCCCGACGGGAATAGTACGGTGCCCCCTACTATTCCCATCGCCTCCCCTGTCAGGGCGGGCCGGTCGCCGGAGGTGAATGTGGAAGCGACGGCTGTGCCGAGTCACCCACATCTCACCACTCAGGCGATGAGGGGTATCGCGGTGTTTTAGTGGGTATACCCCGGCCACTTTCATCTTGGCCGGAGCAGGGGCCCCCTACTCAAGGGCTCCCAGGAGTACCACACACCACCCTGTCCCCCCGGGTAGGGTGACGGAGCGTAATGCATTTCACCGCGTCAAAAAAAAAAACCGCCACACTTCACGCCACGCCGAACTCAGCGGAACGAGGAGAACAGAGTGCCGTATAAGCACGTGGAATATAAGAGGTGGAATGAAAGATAAGATGTATGAGATGATTGACGTAATGAATGAGACACGCCTGGATGTTCTGTGCTTGACAGAGACTAAGCGGAAGGGCAGCGATGCAGATGAGCTTCCCGGTGGTATGATGGCTCTGTGGTCTGGTGTGGAGCAGAGTTGTCATGCCAGCGGTGGAGTTGGAGTAGTGCTTTCCTCTCGCTTAGCCTCTAGTGTGAAAGATTATGGATTAGTTGGCCCGAGACTTCTCCGGGTTCGTATTAAACTGGGTATTACGCGAGTCTTTCTGGTTGCAGGCTATGCGCCAGTAAGCTCAGCCAGTCCCCAAGAACTAGAGGAGTTCTGGGAGTCTGTTAGAGAAATTCTGGATCTGACTGAATGAAATGAGAGGATAATTATGTATGGAGATTTGAAAAGTTGAGTTGGCAACAAGCGATCTGACTATGAAGCAGTCTTTGGCCCATATGGAGACAATGTGAATGATGCTGGTAAGCAAATCTTAGAAGTATGTTTGGAAAGGAATCTCTTGTGGCAAACACTATTTTCCGTCATAAGGATATTCACACGTATACTTGGAGACGAAATGACCAAAAAAGTGTGATTAATTTGATTTTAGTTGATAGCCGCCTCCACAATAGTATATTAGATACAAGAGCCTACAGAGGCCCTACTCTTGAAACAGACCACTACCTGGTAGTATGCCGGTTTGCTGGGCTTTTCAAGAAGTGGAGGCACTGGCGAGTGCGTACTCCATGCGGGGGCACTGAAAGGATAAGGAGTGAAAAACTGGAAGATGAAAGTGTAAGGAGTGTGTATGTAGGCTTAGTCAATGAAAGACTTGCGAATGCGAGTTTTTCTGACTTAGATGTTGACGATTGCTGGAACATTTTGAAAGAGAGCATGGTGGACAGTGCAAAAGAGGCATGTGGATGCGCAAAGAGACGTCGAACAATGAAAGGTGACGCATGGTGGGATGAGGAGGTCAAAGCCTCCGTAGCGAGAAAGAAGAAGGCCTGGCTTGACTATGTCTCATCTTTGCAAATGGATGAAAGAATGCTTGAGATGAAGAAAGAAATATACCGTTATTGCAAGAGTGAAACTAAAGCTTTAGTGAAAGAGAAGCGTGAAAGAGTAGCTATGAATGAAGAAAGGAGGCTGACGAATAGTTTTGAGGCTAATTCCAAACTCTTTTGGAGGGAGGTTAAGAGGTCTCGGGGGTATTCGTCGGCGTCCGGAATGGGTAAGATTAAATCTAAAGCTGGTGATATTCTTGCAAACCCGAATGAGGTGTTAGAACGGTGGAGTCAATATTTTGGAGAAATATATGAGTATGTCTCTGATGTTGGCACTGAGAGTGAGGCTATGCCTGATTCTGTGGTGCCAGCGTCTGATGAAGACATCACTATGAATGAGATTGAATGGTCGATACGAAGTCTGAAAAGTGGAAAGGCCGCGGGAATAGACAAGGTATCTGCGGAGATGATCAAGCTAGGTGGCGCTAGCGTCCAGGACGCTTTCTGGTTCTTGTGCAATCTATGCTGGAGAAACGGAAAGGTCCCAATGGACTGGAGACGGGCAGTCATCGTGCCTCTGTACAAGGGTGCTGGGTCACGTATGGACTGTGCCAGTCATAGAGCCATCAGTTTGATCAGCTTAGCAGCAAAGGTGTATGGCAAGATTATTGAGAGGAGAATGTGGGTGAAATCTGATAGAATGTTGTGGGAGGCACAGGGAGGTTTCCGAAATGGTAGAGAATGCACGGATCAAGTCTTCTCTCTTCGCAATATCGTGGAGAAGCATCTGGCCAAAAGCCAGAGGGTTTTTTGCGGTTTTGTGGATATGGAGAAGGCCTTTGACAGGGTTGTACGAAAGGACCTTTGGGACATATTGCCGAGATATGGGATTGATGGAGCATTGCTTCGTGCTGCGCAGTCCACCTATGTGGGCTGTACGGCATGTGTGCAAGTGGAGGCCAGCTTGTCACCCTGGTTTGACGTCAATATTGGTGTCAGACAGGGATGCGTGCTGTCTGCTCTGCTGTTTATCCTATATTTCGATTGTCTCCAGAGGATTCGATCTATGAATGTTGGAGTGCGTATGGGTGACTTGGTTGTAAACTGCCTGCTTTACGCGGACGATGCCGTACTTCTAGCAGAGTAGGCATCGGATCTGCAGCAACTAGTCACAACATTAAAAGATGATTGCAAGGAGAGAGGCTTACATTTGAATGCGAAGAAAACAAAGATTATGGTGTTTGAAAGAGATGAAACCAGAACGGATACTAGGATAACGGTTGACGATGTAATGCTGGAACAGGTGAATGAAATTGTTTATCTAGGATCTGCATTTAGTAGAGATGGAAGGTGCTCCGCTGATATAGAAAGAAGAGTGAATGCAGGGAATAGGGTGAATGGAGCGTTAGGAAAACTTTTAGGCAGCAAAATCTTAAGCCAAAAGGCCCAGCTCGCTATACACAATGCGGTGCTGATTCCTACGCTAACATATGGAAACGAGAGTTGGGTATGTCAGAAAGAGCATGAAAGTAGAATAAACGCGGTCGAGATGCGTGCGCTGCGGAAAATCTGCGGTGTATGTATGATCATGTAAGAAAGAGAGTTGGTCTGAAGGACAGCGTCGGAGTCAAGGTAAGAAGAGGCATGCTCCGGTGGTTCGGACATGTCGAAAGAATGGATGACAAAAGATTGACTAAACAGATATACAATGCGAAAGTGGAAGGATGTAGGAGCCGCGGAAGGCCCAGGCTCACCTACCAGATTGGTCGTGTATTAAAATAAGGTGATGTTAAGAGTCATAAAAACCGTAGAGCTTGTATGAAAAGGATTATGAATGTTGAAGAGGCGAGTGAGGTGTGTAAGGATCGTGCCATATCGCGTTCGGTTCTCTCTGCCTACCCCGCTAGGGAAGTGGCGTGAAGTTTAGTTAGCTAGTTAGTTAGTTCATATACCGTTGCTCCTATGCGCCGCATTACATCCCATTTTTGTAGTTTGTTGCGCCGTGTAGCTTGGTTACATGGTGTATGTCTTACGGCGCGACGTCTTCACACGTTGCTTTATTTTGTATGGAAAAAAGGTTGCGCCGATATGCAACATTTTGGACATGTGGTTGCTCACGCGAACGTGTTCAGCACCAACATGGGATTGCATTAAGTATTTATTATTTTTTACAGAACAATGAAGAATCTGATCTACTTCCGAATTTATGGCCACACTGTAACCTTGGTCCTGCACATATATCATCTAATAGCATTTGAAATACGACTTAAGGAATTACTACCGACCCATCCTGAATTACAAGAATTGAATGATTTGTACTTCAGATACTTAACTATGTGGAACTTGGTAAGTGGTATTATTTAAACATTGTTATTCTTAAAGGGGTATGGGGAGAGCGGTGGTAGCTCAATGGTAAGGACAAGCGCCTCTTAGCCGAGGAATGCGGGTTCAAACCCAGGCATGTACTTCTAGATTTTTCAAATCTATGTACATATTTATACCACTAGCTGGACGGTTAGGGAAAACATCGTGATGTAAACTGCAAATTCAAAACAACTTTGAATTTGTAACCATGATCCAAAAAAATTCTGGTTCCCTTATCTTAGGGTTACGAAAGTCAGATCGGCAGTCGCTTCAATGTAATAAACAGACTTTGCTAAATCCTGTATCATAGTCTAAGCGGACCCCGTCCAAGCACGGGACATAAAGAAGCTGATTCTTGAAGGGGTAGACAGAGTCGAAAAATCAGCTTTAATCACTAAAAGGCAAACATTCGAATTGAAATAGAATCCCATATTGGAACAAATGATCCAGGGGGGGACAATACAATATTATTGGTGTGGGGGGGGGGGGGGAAGGGGGCGAGCTGCCAGAATGACTCCGGCAACTTAAATTTGAAATCTCCGACTCCCATTTCGGTTATATAGACACTTCCGTAATTCCAAATACGTATGTATGTATTAATATTTTTTGACTGGCTCGATGGCATATTCGGTAGTGATCCTGCCTCATGCGCCAAGATTTGTGTGTTTGATCCCCACCCAGGACAAACATTCGTGTGATGAATACTTGTGTTTGTTCTGTGTCTGGGTGTTATAATCCAATATTTAAGTATATATTTGTAATACCACTGTTGTTCCTGATATCCGTAACACGAGTGCTTAAGCTACTTACCTCGGACTCTGATATATATATATAATATGTATATATATATATATAATGAATTACAATTTTGGACGACTTAATTACATGTTATATCATTATATATTTCAGATTTTTCAAATATTTTACGCGTCTTTAAGTCTAGCGTGTGACTGGTCTTCAGTATCTAAACAGAAACATATTGTCCCTGATTGGTTAAGACGATATCGATATACTCTTTTTTCCGGATTGCTGTGGCCTTTTTCATGGGTAAGTTCCAATTTCCTAGTTCCAAACTAAGCTTATGCTTGTGCTGTGGATACTAAGTGAACGGATAGACATACTTAAATACGTTTAACGTTGCTCGAGTATAAATTTGTATTTTTTTCTGTAATGTCTAAGCAATAAACTGATAAAAACAAACCGTTATCATCACACGAAACAAACCACAAACCCGCGACCATTGGTTTCGTGGCAAGGGTCTCTGACCACTCGACCAATGGGTCAGCCAATAGGTATGAAAAATAATCTTTGAGCCCGAGTTTACTAAGAGATGTTAAATTTTCAGTTTAAAGCGTAAACGGTATTTTAATAATTTTTTGTTGTATACGAAGATCGTCCCATCTATAAATCGACTGATTTACACAAAATAATCTATCTAGTCTATTCTACTCCTCGTGACACCTGCTAGCAACCAGCGAAAGCTGCTATCCCATCAAAGTCGGTTCAGCAGTTTCGGAAATGGGCTCGAGACGCTTTAGCCATGACAAATTTATTTTTGTTACACGTATTTTATATACATTTAGTTATTAGCCGTTATTTTTACGTAACAAACTAAGACGTCATTGATTGATTTATATATATATTGATTAATCAGTATTATCGTTGCAAAGATTATAACTAGCGCCTCAAGTGTCAAAATTGTGAAGCTGACTAAGAACGACAGTTTGACAGTTTTCGATACAATTCACGTCACGAAAAAAAAAATTCCAAATAAAAATCAGATTTATGTGATTTCCTGGGGGACGAGACAATAATTATGTTGATAATAGTCGATGTAATTAAAGCATCTGCAAAATACACAAAAACCAATGTATTCTGGAAAATAATTATTACGATTTACAAATGAAAACTTATTCCCGAATCTCCGTAAGTACTACATTGAGGAACGCAACACTATTTCGTATTTCTGCTTTTATTAACAACAGGTTTCTGTATGTAATTGTAAACCATCTCTTGTTGCCCAAACCTCTGAGTACGGAAACCAATGGAGACGACATATTAGTCAATACGCTCAATCTGCTATACAAATATGATTAATATCGATATTGTATTCATAAACCTCTATCTATCTCTTTTTAACAAGTCTACAATACTGCACGTAAAAAGAGACAACTATATATTTGACTTGACTATTTTCGGTAACATCATTAAGTCACGTCATAGAAATACCTAATTGAAGCCGGTTTACCGTTTTGGTTTCACGCTTTAAGTTGTTAATTTCATTTGAATTTGGAGTGTATCGTGCTATATTGATAAAATTTGTGATTTAATTTTAATCTTTCAGAAAAAATAATTGTTCAGAGACATATAGTGTGTAAATAAGTAAAATGGAATGACCGCCATTTTTGATTCTCATTAAAATTGGGCTTCAAGTTTTCGTAGGTATGACATCTCCATTGGTTTCAGTACTCAGAGGCCTAAACTTAAATAGCAAAGTGTCGTTCTTAGACAACTTCTAAATGTCGCCGGTAGAGGCGCGCGGATAATCTTTGCATCGCCAATTGCAACCAAACATTTTCTTCCACAGTACGTTTTGATGTTTTGGCCCATATACTTGTACCGAAAAGAGTACATGACTAAACCAGGATTTGAACTCGCTATAACCAATGCCTGCAATTTGGACTTCCACGCCATGTTACTAGTCTACTCGTTATGGGAACTGATTTTTCTGCCAAAGGCTTCCCTGAAATATAGGACGAGATATGCATTTCTTCACACCATTTCTGCATCTTGTCTCTATATAATTATGTAAGTATCAATTAGCAGCAGCGCCTCGCAGTTTCAACCACGTAGTTCCCGTTCCCGTGGGAATACGGGAATAAAATAAAGCCTATCTATACTTATAATAAATCTGTAGACAGATCAATTCTGTACATGAAATATATTTTCAAAATAACTATCAGGGGGTGATTAGTGATCCATATTGATGCCAAAAATGCAATCAGTAAAATGTTTGTCTGTCTGTCTGTCTGTATGTTCCTTATAGAAACAAAAACTACTCGACGGATTTTAACGAAACTTGGTACAATTATTCTTCATACTCCTGGGCAGGTTATAGTATACTTTTCATCACGCTACAATCAATTGGAGCAGAGTAGTGAAGGGAAATGTTGGGAAAACGGGAGAAGTTATTCCATTTTTTAAGCTTCCGTCGCGTGTGCAGCCTTAATGGTTAAAGTTACATAGAAATCATGTATGACGGAAATAGTCTTTATAATATTAACCATAAACGCGGGTGACACCGCTGACACAGCTAGTTAACAATATAATAGGTTAGCACATTCTTTTTAATTCCCAGACCAACATAGGACAATTCCCTTGTTGGTCTGGACTTAAAAAGTATGTGCTAGGCAACATGATAGCATGTCATAAAAGGCGACTAATGATATGAGGTTTTTGGGTATGTAATTGTGTAGGCGACGAGCTAGCCACTTGGCACTACTTTTTACAATTTTCCATCTGACCCGGCCTTTTATTTTTGGCTAAATGTGGTTAACTTGATGCCCCTTTGACTCGGCCTACCCCTTCAGGGATTATGGGCGTGATATTATGTATATATGTAAATATATCCCATCTGTAAGAATTTTTTTAATTAATCTTGACTGGCTCGATGGCACATTCCCTGCCCCATGCGCCAAAAGTTGTGCGTTCGATCCCCACCCAAGACAAACATTCGTGTGATGAATACTTGTGTTTGTTCTGTGTCTGGGTGTTAATATGCAATATTTAGAATATATTTGTAATAAATACCACTGTTGTTTTTGATATCCGTAATACAAGAAATAATACTGACTAAACGCGATATGCATTATGTAGTACATGAGTACTTGACGATTCGGCGGTGTTGCAACGACCATATCCGTAACACAAGTGCTTAAGCTACCTACTTACCATTACCACGGAGTCAGATCAACACTAGTTGTGGGTATGCGAATACGTAGGCGACGAGCTAGCCATTTGTCACTACGTTTTCACAATTTTCCATCTGACCCAGCCCGGTTTTATTTTTGGGTGAACTTGGTTAAGGGGGCTTGCTCCCTTTGATTCTGCCTACCCCTTACAGCCATGATGTTATGTATGTATGTATATATGCATTATTTTGTTCTTTCAGAATATTCTACACGAAGTACGTTGATCCCAAGATATGGATATACAACATCCTCAACCACCTGGATGGAACTATCTACCTTTACCTGCTCATAGCGAGCTTGCCCGTACCAGTTACCCTGGCCTTCGTCCTCCAGGGTCAAATCAAGATGTATCTTTGGCGGCAACTGGCTTTCGCCAAGAAGAATAAGACGCAATAGTCCAATAGATTTGAAATTACGGTTGTAATGACGTCAGAAAGTTGAGCCTTTTTTAAGAAGGAAATTATGAAAGAGTGTTTTTAGGGATCCAATTTTATATCAACATTTATTTTGATTTTTGGACATCCAGAAGTGTATATTTTAATTTTACCTGGATTTGGAATAATTTCACATATTATTCCCCAAGAAAGAGGAAAAAGGGAAACATTCGGTTCTTTAGGAATAATTTATACTCAGATTGGTCTTCAAGGCCCTTCGTATAAAAGCTCCTCTCCGGTTAAGATGCAGTGGTCACAAATAAAAGATATACAAATCTTTTAAAGGTAAATGTGGCAGGTATTTTTTTATATATAATTATTGATATTGATCTCTTTAAACTATATACATACATAATTATATTAAATTCCAATAAACATTATTATATTAAATTCCTAGTTTTTATTTTTGGTTTAAGATTTTACTAGCCCTTTCATAAAATGTAATTATCAATGAACTATTAAGATTATAGGAAAATGTATATTAATAAAAATTACTTCAAAAATTACTAAGCATTTTAAAACCTTTAAACTTATAGTATCTCAGTTCATTTATAGTTTGACTGGCTCGATGGCGCCTTCAGTAGTGACCCTGCCTCGTGCGCCAAGAGTTGTGGGTTCGATCCCCACCCAGGATAAACATTGGTATGATTGAATACTTGTGTCTGGGTGTTAACATGCAGTATTTAAGTATATATTTGTACCACTAGACCAAAGGACCAAAAGGCTGACCAAAGGACTGCCTCGTTGGTCTAGTTGCGATGCGCCACCTATGGACTAGGAAGGAGACCAGGGATTTGAACCCGGTTCAAATCCCGAGTAGGGCCAAAAATTTGTGGCTGGGTAAATTGAAATTGAATATTGAAATTACTCAGTAACCGCCCGGAGTCAGGAAGTTGCCGGTTTAATCACCCCAGTGCCCCGGAAGCACATTAAGCCGTTAATCCTGTTCCTGACCTCTCTGTAGTCATGTCGAATAAATCTAGGCAATGTTTTATTCTAAATATGCTAAATAATCTAGAAGCAAATAGAAGAACATCAGCATTTGAACTTTTTTTTATAATCAGCACCGCATTGTGTATAGCGAGCTGGGCGATCTGGCTTAAGACTTTACTGCCTAGAAGTTTTTCTAAGGCTCCATTCACCCTATTCCCTGCATTCACACTTCTTTCTATATCGGTGGAGTACGTTCCATCTAAAATTGTGTAAGAGTATATTATGAGAGGCATAAGACAAGTTTTCTGGTTGCCTCAAATACCTACCCAAAAATTGGTGCCAGCTATCGGCCCATGCGCCGTCAAACTTAAAATACTAATAAACTAACTAACTAAACTTCACGCCACTTCCCTAGCGGGGTAGGCAGAGAGAACCGAACGCCATATGGCACGATCCTTACACACCTCACTCGCCTCTTCTAATAAATTTGTTATATTAATATTATAGTGTCTATATATTATGCTATAAACTCAAAACTGCTTAGTTCTTATGTTTTAAAAAGGCTTATTATACTATAGAAGATTTTTAAGTGACAAATATTTGTAACTAGCTGATTCCCACGACTTCGCCCGCGTAGCTTAATATTTCTGTATCCTACAAAAACTGTGCATTTATACGGCATAAAAAATAGCCTATATGTTATTCCAGACTATAATCTATCTCTGTGCCAAATTTCATACATATCAGTTCAGCATTTTTTGTGTGATGAAGTAACAAACATACACACAAACACACACTCTCAAACATTCGCCTTTATAATATTAGTCTGATTACTATTACTCTTTTTTACCTTTTATTGATTTGTATAGCATAGTAGCTTAAGAAATTAAGAATATTATAATTGTTATTGATACTCAATGTAAATTTGCCGATGAAAAGAGTAACTGTCGAGTTTCTTGCCGGTTCTTCTCGGTAGAAGCTACTTTCCGAATCCGGTGGTAAATTTTCATTTTCATTTGTATGTACTGACGATTTATAAGTGCTTATTTAAGCCTACGTAAATAAAGATAATTTTATTTTAGTTAATTTTTTTTCTTTTGTGCAACGTAATAGGTAAAATTTTATGCAAATACGTAGATACCTACTTATTGTAGTTTGTTCCAATAGCATAGTGTCTCAAAGTTTAACAAGCAACATGAATCCTAAATACCTAATACATACTATGTATGTATAATTTTATAATAGGATTTTTTACTCAAAAATTGTTTAAAGTCCAATATTGAAATTTCATAAAATATATTTTGCATACTTACGTATTTTTTCTTATGTTCAGCAAACTAAAAATGATGAAAATACAGCCCGTTAAAGTACCGCGTGACGTCAGTAGATGCATAACATTTTACCGTCCAAGTGACGTAAAGCGGCCCATTTCAGATCTTTGAAGCGCTGATATCTATGTAAATTCAATTTTTTTTATATTCCAACTTACAGTTTTTTTTTATATTAAAATACCCCATTGACATTTAAAAGAGTAACTATCGAGTTTATTGCCGGTTTCTTCAAGATGGAACCTTATTTCCGAAGCGGTGGTAGTATTATTTACTTCCCTTTTTTGTATATTGACTACTTATAACTGCTTTCTTGAAGCCTATATTAATAAAGATATAACAAAACCTGTGTTTGGTACGATTAACGTTTATACTTATACGAAAACCAAATCACGAGTCAAATACTTTCATTTAACGAACCAGTATATGAAAATACAATTCTCTAGCGGGAACTACAATAGTAGCACAGAGTAATAATATACTACGTACAACAGAGGGTCACTGCCCATACTAATAAAGTTAATGCTATAACTCGCGCAAGAACAGCGACAGTGGTGAGTAATTGGAACTACAACAAAGTTTAGTCTGTTTGTCAGGAATAATACAAGATGGCGCTACAAGCACAGGTTAGTTGTTTCTTTGTAATAATACGCCATCTGTGTAAAATTCATGGTTTTAAAACAAAGATTATTTTGGTTTGCTTCTAAAGAAAATATTTTATATTCATGTTTTTCATCTAAATTTAATAAATTAGTTATCTAAGAAATTACGTAAAAAACTTATTTTATGAAAAAAGCATTTTTTTAAAGTGAAATAATAACGTTTTTATTCAGTTTTATATTCAAGCAATCTAAATGATGCCTGTAGCGACATCTGTCTGTAACTAAATCTAAAATGTATGTGACTGACCAGACATGATAGTAGTAATAAAACATAAAACAATGACTGGCTTGATTGCGCATTCGGCAGTGACCCTGCCCCATGCGCCAAGAATGAATTCAATCCCCACCCAGGACAAACATTCGTATGATGAATACTTGTGTTTATTCTGTGTCTGGGTGTTAATATAGAATATTTAAGTATATATTTGTAATACCACTGTTGTTTCTGATATCCGTAACACAAGTGCTTAAGCTACTTAGGTACCTCGAAGTCAGATCAATGTATGTGATGTAGTCTGATATTTATTTATTTATAACTAGCTGTGCCAGCGGTATCACCCGCGTTTATGGTTAATATTATAAAGACTATTTCCGTCATACATGATTTCTATGTAACTTTAACCATTGAGGCTGTACACGCGACGGTAGCTTAAAAAATTGGAGTAACTTCTCCCGTTTTCCCAACATTTCCCTTCACTACTCTGCTCCTATTGATTGTAGCGTGATGAAAAGTATACTATAACCTGCCCAGGAGTATGAAGAATAATTGTACCAAGTTTCGTTAAAATCCGTCGAGTAGTTTTTGTTTCTATAAGGAACATACAGACAGACAGACAGACAGACAAAAATTTTACTAATTGCATTTTTGGCATCAGTATCGATCACTAATCACCCCCTGATAGTTTTTTTGATTAGTTATTTTGGAAATATATTTCATGTACAGAATTGACCTCTCTACAGATTTATTATAAGTATAGATATCTCTCAGCCGTGACCGAAATCAGTTAGGAGGATATTATTATCATAAATGGTTGAAATATAGTAACTATATGCTTGATAGGATTTGAATATGCCTAGTGTCTTTCTTATGTTGTAAGTGCCGAAAACAATAAGAAACAAGTTACGTGACAGGTGTGAACTAATGACAAGTGACGTCACACTTCATTATATGATTTTTTTACTTGAATGTCGAAAGATCAAAAGTACAGAAAATAAAAAAGAGAGAGAATTTTGTGTCACGAGTTCCGTATAAAGTTTACTTACATACATACATACATACATACATACATACATACATACATACATACATACATAACATCAGTTATAATTTTTTTATCTCTTGAGAATCCACTCTGGCCGGCCGGTTTGTAAGTGTCTGTATCGCGCATGTCTGTGTTGTCCCCTTGGAGGAAGGATCCGTGGTGTCGCCACCCACCAACAGCTCGCCACAAGCCGCCCTGCGGGAACGGGAAGTTCACCAACTTTCGCCATTATTATTAATATATAACTTTACAAACGTTTTTATTATAAAATAAGATAGCTTTGCAAAACATTGCCTATTGACCTCTGAAAAACGTCAGTATTTTAAGAATAAACTATTTAAATATTTAAATCTATTCTTCTCGATACAGCAAGCATAGTTTACAAAAAAGTGTCAAAGTATACACATTTGAAACTGAAAAAGTAAGTAACTATATTTGGCTATTTTCTTTGTGGTTTAATAAAAACTTAGCATGATGAAACGCCAATATCAGAAATAGTAAATAAAGATACGCGATTAGGTAATATGTGAAAGTTTTAGACTGCAAATATCTTTCGATTTTCAATAGATTTTTTTGTTTATAATGATAACAAATATCCTCCTAACCGATTTCCGTCACAGCAGCCAATCTCGACGAGTAGGTATTAGCCAACGCAGGAGATATTATAGTGCACAGTCTCTGCGCAAACACAGGTGCACTCTCTGTTCCTTCACTCTCATAGTCCGGTGAGACGGCACCGACATGACCAGAGAGAGGTCTGGCGCAGGACCAACGGCTTAACGTGCTTTCCCAAGCACGGCGGTGATTAAACCGCCAACTTCCTCTCTCCGGGCTGGTATTGAGTAATTTCAATATTGAAACATCCAGTCACAAATTTTTGAGCTGTCATGAGTTTAAAGGTACTAAGGTCTAATTACTAAATTGAAATGATTGACATCTAGCCTTTACAACACTTGGATAGGGAAACCAGACAATCTGGTGAATAAGGAATTGGCAAAGTTTATTAAAATATTGATCTGAACATCTAACTAATATTGTGAATTTGAGTTTGTTTGTTCCATTTTCACGCCTTGACTACAAAACCGATTTTGAAAATTCTTTAACCAATAGAAAGCTACATTATAAGCAAGTAATATAGGCTATAGTTTGTTTCCATATGCCAACGGGAACAAGAATTACGCGGGTTAAACCGAAGGGCGCAATTCGTTTTATTATATCTATATCTAATATATTGTGCCCGCGACTACGTTCGCGTGATATTAATACTCTTATTTTATTATACATCACGCCCGTAATCCCCGAAGGGGTAGGCAGAGTCAAAGAGGCAGCATGTCCCTTCAACCACATTCAGCCAAAAATAAAGCCGGGCTGGGTTAGATGGAAAATTGTGAAAAAGCAGTGACAAGCGGCTTACCTGCTAACCTAACCTTATTTTATAAATTCCCTTTATAAAAATGTAAAAGGAATTAATAAAATAAGAGTACTAATACCCCCTCTTTGTAAACCCTTAAGGGATGGTTCGGGAATCAGAACTATTCTGCATCTTTTCTCACAACTTAAACTATCTCCACACCAAATTTCATCTTTATTGGCCCAGTGGTTAAAACGTGAAGAAGCAGCAGACAGACAGACAGGCACACTTGCATTTATGATAGTACTAGCTGTGCCCGCGGTTTCACTCGCTTTTATAATTATTGTTATATAGCTTTATAGTATTTGTCTACAAATGAACTATTTAACACAAAAAAAAAATACAAATCGGACCAGTAATGAAGTGTGCAGGAAATTGCCCCGCGGTTGCCTCAACAAAAAACACGATTTCTCATATTAATATGAGGTTTATTCTTCAATAATCCCTCACACGTCTTTCCACGTCCGTCGTCCGCCATTCGTCTCACATCACACCTTCGTCTTTCAAATATCTTCCTTCTCTCTTACTCTATTACGTTCCTTCGTACACACTTCACAGTATTCCGTTCTACGTATCTGTCATACATCATCTATCAATCCTACATTAGTAGTTCCTGAAATTTGCGCGTTCTAGCAGACAAACTCTTCAGCTTTATATCTATACCGATCTATACATACTAATATTATAAAGCTAAAGAGTTGGTTTATTCGTTTGCTTGAACGCGCTAATCGCGGGAACTACTGGTCCGATTTAAATTCTTTCAGTGTTAGATAGCCCATTTATCGAGGAAGGCTATAACATTAACCATAAACGCGGGTGGAACCGCAGCCACAGCTATTAATATAGATAAATTGTTGTATTGCAGAATGTCCAGGGACGATTACGCCATCTACAGAATAGCGGGTAGTTTGACGACCCTCTTCATTCACGTTAAACAGCTGTTGGACATCGCGCAGACTTCAGCAGCTATAATCTCTCAAACCCCAGAGCTGAAGCACTTGGAAAGCTTAGGCCCCCGTTATGTCACTATCTGGAATATAGTAAGAATACCATCTTATTTTTATCGATATGTATATGTGGAAAGAATAGATGACGAAAGATTGACTATACAGATATACAACGCGAAAGTGGAAGGACGTAGGAGCCGCGGAAGGCCCAGGCTCACCTAACACGACCAGATTGGTCGTGTATTAACAGAAGGTGATGTTAGGAGCCAAAAACCGTAGAAAACGCTTGTATGAAAAGGATCATGAATGTTGAAGAGGCGAGGTGTGTAAGGATCGTGCCATACGGCGTTCGGTTCTCTCTGCCTGCCCCGCTAGGGAAGTGGCGTGAAGTTTAGTTAGTTAGTTAGTTAGTTAGCATTATTTTTCCCGAAAATTAAAGGTACTAGTTTGGTTTTCCATCTAAACCAAGCTCGATTTTTAAGGAGCTCATTGGCCCTTCGACTCAGCCTACCCCCTCGGTGATTGCAGGCGTGATCATAATGTACGTATGTAAAGGATATTACTGATCTGTGAATTTTCCTTCTCTAACGGGGAACTTACCAACAAAGGGAAACACTCCCTGCATTCCAGGAGGCAAAATGAACGAAAAGGGCAAAAGTCAAAATGAAAATGTGTTAATATTGCTTAAAAATACTTATACACGCCTTGAATCCTTAAATGCGTAGAGGCAGAGGTCCCTAATTAAAAACATGTCCCATCCGTTTGTTCCGTGTTGGTCTGAGACTCAAAAAGAATGTGCCAACTGTGTTCCTTGCCTAGCATCTCGTAAAAGACGTCCAATGTAGTAATAATGTCCTTTGATATCGGTCACAGCGGCCAATCACAACGAGGATTAGCCAACTGCGCAGGAGATATTATACTGCACAAGTGTGTGCGCAAACACAGGTGCACTCTCTGTTCCATCACTCTCATAGTCCGGTGAGACGGCATCGACATGACCGGAGAGAGGTCAGACGCAGGACCAACGGCTTAACGTCCTCTCCGAGGCACGGGGGTAATTAAACCGCCAATTTCCTAACTCCGAGTTGTTACTGAGTAATACCAATATTGAAATACCAAGCCCCAAAAATTTGGCCTGACCCGGGAATTAAGCACGGGACCTCTTGATCTTAAACGGCACATGCTACCACTAGACTGACGAGGCACTCAAATAGCCTACGTTAGTATTATGCAGGCGACGATCTAGCAACTTTTTACTGCCTTTCACAATTTCTGTCAAACTTAACTTTATTTTTGACTTATTATATTTTTGACTGGCCCGATGGTCGATGTGTTTCGTGTGATGAACATGGGCAATTGTACTTGAGTCATGGATGTTTATAAACGTATTTTAAGTATGTATATCCGTTTACCAGTATCCATAGCACAAGCATAAGCTTAGTTTGGGACTAGGGAATTGGTGTGTCTGTCTGGAGAATTTATTAATATAACTATTAATTTATTATTTTATTGTGATCTATGTAGCTTGCTTTTCATTGTACTCTGCCTATCCCTTCGGGGATTGCAGGCGTGTAAGTTGTATATATCTAATCATGTCTCTTCATAGGCTAGGCGATTTAAAAATTCTGTATAGTTCGTCTGTTAAATTATAAAAATATATTAAACACGTATTTTTTCACATATTTGTCAAACAAACACAGACGAAGATACAGTGCATTCAAGTTGCGCGTGACGTCACACATTCGTACAATGTTTACCTAATAGTGACGTCGCAAGCCTCCACTCCAGAACTTCGATGCTGTTCATATTTGTATTTTTTTGTTAACTGGATATTGTTGAAGAGCGGTGGTAGCTCAATGGTAAGGACACGCGCCCCTTAACCGAGGAGTGCGGGTTCAAACCCGTACATCTGGATTTTTTAAATCTAGCTAGTGGTATAAATACGTACTATTTATACCACTAGCTCGGTGGTGAGGGAAATCATCGCTATGAAACCTGCAAATTCAAACTACTTTGGATTATTAACCACGATCCTTCCAATAATTGCCTGGTTCCTCTATCTACGGATTACGAAGAAGATAAGATTGGCAGTCGCTTCAATGTTATTACCAGACTCGCTAAATCCTGGATCATGCTCTAAGCAGACCCCGTCTAAGCACAGGACATAACGCCAGGAAAACGATGATTTTTGTTAACTTGTTAAAGGAAAAAATATGTTTCTTGTATTTTTGTATCATCGAACTGACGGACTAAATAGAATAGGGATGATGACTGCATTTAAAAACTATACACATATACTAGACACATATTTTTCGCTTTATCAAGATAACAAAAAATTACAAATATAAAGAGCATCAAAGTTTTGGAGTGGGGGCTTGCGACGTCACTATTTAGTAAAAATTGTACGAAAGCGTGACGTCACGCGCAACTTGAATGCATTGTATCTTCGTCAATGTTTGTTTGACAAATAAATAAAAAAATACGTGTTCAATGTTTTTTTATAATCTAACTGACGGACTAAACAGAATTTTTTAGTCATCTAGCCTATTATAGTTTTTTGACCCACTCTTTATCCCTATTTCCAGATACTTCAAATTTTGTACGCATCATTTACTATCTTCTATGATGTAAGGACTATCATCAGTAAGGATTATGTGGTACCTGAAAGTGTGAAGAAGTTGCGGTACACCATTTTCTCAGGATTAGTGTTCCCTATAGGGATGGTAAGTCGCTTTCTAAATACACTGATGTAAAATCTACCTTTTATCTTGTCCCATGCTAGTCTGGGACTTAATTAAATTTTAACAAAAATAAAAACCGACTTCAAAAAACCCCGCAAAAAATGTTTATAAAAAAACACAAGTAAAAACTGCCTTAATAGCTATTTAAATGTCCAAACACTAAAAAGTATAAAATAAATTCTATCGACTGCTTCGATGAAAGTAATCTTTAACACGTATTTAAATATTTACAATAATCAGTTAGTTTTGGAGTCGGTGCCAGCGCGCGTAATTATATCATCATTTCGGAATTTGCAATTATTTGGTTCCTTGGTGAAGGGTGGTAAAATAGGTTTTGAATATACAAAATCAATAGTAAGTTAATACTCATATTTTAACTAATATGTTTCATATTGTTATTAGTAAGGTAATTTGTTATTAAGTGTCTACTTTTTTTTAGTTTGGCTGGCACCGACTCCAAAACTAACTGATTATTGTAAATATTTAAATACGTGTTAAAGATTACTTTCATCGAAGCAGTCGATAGAATTTATTTTATACTTTTTAGTGTTTGGACATTTAAATAGCTATTAAGGCAGTTTTTACTTGTGTTTTTTTATAAACATTTTTTGCGGGGTTTTTTGAAGTCGGTTTTTATTTTTGTTAAAATTTAACTTATTTGTTACTTTTTAGTGAAATTTATTAATAGGTAGGTAGACCAAATCAAAACGAGCTGCTTTAATGAGACAGTGCCGGTCTTATGAGACTAAAGACGAAAAGGTATAACGAGCCTTTAATATTTAAAGAATTACTTAAAACTACTAATCTTCAAAGAGTTATACCTTTCATCATCAGCTAAGCAACATAACATGATGAGTACGAGATGCAAATACTGGAATCGTTTTAGAAACAATAAATAAAACACTTAACATGTCGTTAAAATTTAAGAGTGCCCTCGCTTTCATGGAACCCCATCACTAGACCAAGACTTGGTGAAATTGAGACTATCTCGAGAATAACATTCAATATGGCCCTGTAATATTGAAAGAATTATCCACGAACTCCTAATCGTTAAGGAGTTGCACCTTCCATCATCAGCTCAGCAACATGAGATTATGAATACCAGACGTAAATACTTGAATTGTTTTAGAAAATAACTAAAATAGATTGTACGCGCCTATAATACTTGAGGGTTTCCCTCGATTTGCCTAAGATTCCTTCATCAGATCCAGATGTGGTACCAATAGGACCAACTCCAGGATATACCCTTTTGAATAAAAAAAAGAACTCTAAAAATCGTCTTACAATTCTCGAAGATATCAATATTTAAAGAATCATAAACTAATTCCTAATCGTTAAGGATTTGTACCTTCCATCATCAGCTCACCATCATAAGATGATAAGTACCATACGTAAATACTTGAAAAATCTTAGGAAATGTCTAAAACACATTGTACGTGCCTATAAATTTTGAGGGTTGCCCTCGATTTTCCTGGGATCCCTTCATCAGATCCTGACTTGGTGGCAATGGGACCAATTCGGGAGTAAACCCTTTCGATTAAAAAAAAAAATTTGGAAATCGGTTAACAATTCTCAGAGATATCGAGTAACATACATACAAAAAAAAAAAAAAAAAAAAAAAAAAAAAAAAAAAAAAAAAAAAAATTCAGTCGAATTGAGAACCTCCTCCTTTTTTTTGAAGTCGGTTAAAAATAATGCATCTACTGTGTTCCTTGTCTAGCATGTCGTAAAAGGCGACTAATGGTATATCGGGTTTTGGGTATGTGATTGTGTAGGCGACGAACTAGCCACTTGTACCTACTTTTTCACACACTTCCATCTAACCCAGACTCAGAGGTTTGTTTTGGCTAAATGTGGTATTTCAATCTTCTGTTTCCAGGGTATCCCACTGACCTTCTGGCCCATATTCTTTTACGATCGTCAACTCATCTTCCCAGTATCAGCTGATCTCCTAGTCACTCCTACCCAAAACCTGATGGCCCATGGTGGCGTCTTCATCTATGCAGTATGGGAGCTGGTCTTTTTACCAAGGAACAGTATTAAGAACAATTTGAAGACCATTACGTATACCTTAGCATTTTGTATGACATATGTAATCACGTGAGTACGCAATATTATGTTATTCTTTACCAGTATATGAACAGGGTAACAAGTCTAGGTCTTCTGAAGATGGTTCCTCGTGCCTCGTTAGTCTAGTGGTAGCATGCGCTGAGTGTTGCCGAACTATCGGTAGTTTGACTATCGATAGTTGTCCTCGAAAATATCGATAGGCCTATCGATAGTATCAATAGTATCGAAAGCTCAGTTTGGTAAAATAGTATCAGCAATACTATCGATAGTATTGAAGCTCAATATCGAAATAACTATCGATAGTATCGATACTAACGATAATAATAATAGTATCGATATGTTTGCGCGGTCGATTTTCTATCATCCTCTAGACAATTATTGTATTAGCAATACTATTAAGGAAAAGGTCACTATCGATGGGTATCGATAGTTGTTGCAATATTCAGTAGCAATAGTATCGATACTATCGATAGCGCATTCGATATTGAGCTTCGATAGTATCGATATTATCGATGGTATTGCTGTGTGTCGATATTATTGCCACTCACGGGGCTATCGATACGATCGATAGTATCGATAGGGCTATCGATATTATTGCTATTGCCCAACTATCGATAGTCTATCGATAGACTATCGATAGTGGACTATCGAGCGGCAACACTACATGCGCCTAAGTACCAAGAGTTCCAATTCCATGGGGTAAATTTCACAGGTCGGGCCAAAATATTATGGCTGGGTATATCAATATTGAAATTCCTCAGTAACAGCCCGGAGTCAGGAAATTGGCCGTTTAATCACTCCCGTATCTCGGAAAGCACGTTAGGCCGTTGGTCCTGCACCTGACCTCTCTCCAGTCATGTCGGTGCTGTCTTAGAAGTGAAGGAACAGAGAGTGCACCTGTGTTTGCGCACACACTTGTGCCCTATAATATATCCTGCGCAGATGGCTAATCCTTGTTGAGATTGGCCGCCGTGACTGATATCGGTTTGGAGGACATAATTTAAAGAAAAAATATGTTTTTGTTCATTTTCTAACATCTTTAAAACCTGTTCCTTGTAATAAAGAGTTAAATAAATATGCAATATTTTTAATATTTCTTTTTATAATATTTTCTCCAGACTGACACACCAATTCCCTAGTTCCAAACTAAGCTTATGCTTGTACTATGGATACTAGGCGAACAGATAGACGTACTCAAATACGTTTATAAACATCTATGACTCGAGTACAAATGTCCATGTTCATCACACGAAACATTTGCCCCTAGCGGGATTCAAACCCGCGATCCTTAGTTTCGTGGCCGGGGTCTCTGACCACTCGACCAACAGGCCAGTCAAAATTTTAGTGGTAGGTAAGTGGTTTCGCTTATACAAAAAATAACCTTGTAATTTTTTTCCAGATTGTTCTACACGCGTTACGTTGATAAAGGCATTTGGTGCTACGACTTACTAACTGTAACGGAAGGGACCAATTGGTTCTTTTTCGCATTCTCTGGACCAATCGCCACTGCTCTGCTAGGATATTTCGCCCAATGGAAGATCAGGGACGCAGTATGGGAGCGTAGAGACGCAAAATCGAAGATCCAGTAATTCCACTGTTGTTCTAACTGTACTAGCCATTAGGTGTCAGGAGTATTGTAAGAGAAATTGAAATAATAAATTTTGGACAAATTTTCACGTTTATAGACTTAAACACAACGGAAAACAAACTCAAATGCTTGTGTTACGAGATGTCACTAGTGTGCAGCACGTTCCTAGCGAAGGTTTTGTTGAAAACTGGGTTGTAGCTATAAAATCTATACTTATAATAAATCTGTAGAGAGGTCAATTCTGTACATGAAATATATTTTCAAAATAACTATCAGGGGGTGATTAGTGATCGATACTGATGCCAAAAATGCAATCAGTAAAATTTTTGTCTGTCTGTCTGTATGTTCCTTATAGAAACAAAAACTACTCGACGGATTTTAACGAAACTTGGTACAATTATTCTTCATACTCCTGGGCAGGCTATAGTATACTTTTCATCACGCTACAATCAATAGGGGCAGAGTAGTGAAGGCAAATGTTGGGAAAACGGGAGAAGTTACTCATGTGTGCAGCCTTAATGATTAAAGTTACATAGAAATCATGTATGATGTAAATAGTCTTTATAATATTAACCATAAACGCGGGTGACACCGCTGGCACAGCTAGTAGATAATATACCCAGCCCATTGTCCCATGTTGGTCTGGGTCTTAAATAATGTGCCAACTGTGTTTCTTGTTTACCATATCGTAAAAGGCGACTAATGGTAAATCGGATTTTGGGTATGTGATTGTGTAGGCAACGAGCTAGCCACTTGCTACTAATTTTTCCATCTAACCCAGCCCAGTTTTGTTTTTGGCTGAATGTGGCCAAAGAGGCCTGCTGCCTTTTTGACTCTGCCTACCCCTTCGGGGATTATGGGCGTGATGTTATGTATGTGTCGCAGGCAATTTGTATGATTTTGCCGTTTACATACGGCGTTCTTAGTTTAAAAACGCTTACAGTTATGTATTATACGAAGCCAAAATGTATATTGCGGTCATATGACTGCAATACACATTTTGGCTTCGTCCCGTTCTTCGGCCGCGAGCGTTTTAAACTTACGACGCCGTATTTAAACGGCGGAATCATACAAATTGCCTGCGACATATGCATGTAGTTTTAGGGTCTAAAATAATGAGATCTTTAAATTACAATGTCTTGGAATTACTTGTCCCATGTTGGTCTGGGACTAAGCCCATTTTGATCTGGGACAAAAAAAAAGAATGTCCCAACTGTAGTTCTTGCCTAGCATGTCGTAAGAAGCGACTAATGGTTTAAGGGCTTTTGGGTATGTGACTGAGTAGGCGACGAGCTAGCCACTTGTCACTCCTTTCTCACAGCTTGCCATCCAACCCAGCCCACTGTCCCGTGTTGGTCTGGGACTTAAAAAGAATATGCCAACGGTGGTTCTTGCCCAGCATGTCGTAAAAGGCGACTAATGGTATATCGGGTTTTGGGTGTGTGATTGTGTAGGCGACAGATTAGACGCTTGTCACTGTTTTTTCACAATTTTCTATCTAACCCAGCCCGGTTTTAATTTTGGCTGAATGTGGTTGAAGGGACTTGCTGCCCCTTCGACTCTGCCTACCCCTTCGGTGATTATGGGCGTGATGTTATGTATGTGTCGCAGGCAATTTTAATGATTTCGTCGTTTACATACGGCGTCGTCAGTTTAAAAACGCTTTCAATTATGTATTATGCCGAAGCCAAAATGAATATTGCGGTCATATTCCCTGGTGTGTCGGGTAACCATATTATGGACGCTGCCGCCGCGAGCGATTTAAACTGACGACTCCGTATGTAAACAGCGAAATCATACAAATTGCCTGCGACATATGCATGTAGATTTAAGGTCTAAATTAATGAGATCTTTAAATTACAATGTCTTGGAATTACTTGTGTATGGTGTAATTGTCTTTATTCTGCCTACCCATAAACTATGTTGTATTATACAATTAGTACCTATAATGTTTAATCTTTAAGCACAAATTAATCAGACAGTTATAAAACAAGGAAAGTATAAAATATCTATAAAAAAACAGATTTTTAATGTACACATAAAAATAGCCGACCTTTAAATTATTATAAATACTACATACTTTTTTGTAATACAGACTAATAGAAAAAAAAACATACTACCAAAAGAAGGACTCCGCGCCACTAACTAGACGTTGAAGTTCCGCAGGTGCTCCAACTAGACACGCCACATGTCACACATTGGCATAAGCGCTCCAAATGACAGATTTCTGATATCTTGCTTCCACATGAATCTCACTCACACATGCATAAACGTGGCTTCGCGCTGTAGTATGACAGCGCGGAGTGCTTCTTTTTAACAATCATTTAATTTTAAATGCCATAATATTTTATCTTATCTAACTGAAAAATCGGTCATTAAGTTAATGAAAAAAAAATTTAAAATATGTTTTATTTCATAATAAACATAAATATGTCGCCAACTTTAACAATTCCGCCAAAAATGCGTCCTCCAATCTAAAGTTTATTAAAAACTAGCTGATCTAGCGCACTTCGTAACGCCCATTTCTAGGATTTTCAATAACCGCGCAATTTTTTTATTTTTCTAAGTTTACTTGACTTCCGAATTAAATATTTATGTAGCTATTTATTAATATTTAACCGACTTTAAAATAAGGAGGAAGTTCTCAAATCGACTGATTTCTTTTTTTTGCATGTGTGTATGTTATAATTGATAAAAGCCTTAATTTTTTAACTCCTTTTTATTTTTATTCGCACTCGGGTGCCAAAGAAGTCTAGTATAAGATGGTTACAACAAATGATTGTCAAATTTGAAAGTTATCTATATTAAAAAAATAATCGCTGAATGTGTTGCTAAGCGCAAATCTCGAGAACAGCTGAACCGATTTCGCTAATTCTTTTTTAGTTGTGTTTGTTATTATCAGGTGAAGGTTCTTATAAAAGAAAAAAAAATGCACGAAAATAAAAATAGGTATTGAAAATCCGAGAACGTGGCGTTACGAAGTGCGCCGGGTCAGCTAGTCATAAATAAAATCTAACCATATATCTCCATAACATCAATAGGTAAAAAAACTGGGACTCCACTGTTGAGGAATGGTCCCCAGTTGCACCATGACCTTTGATCGGCACTACGCCACTGAATCTACGCTTTCAAATCCAATTTCCTGTATCTCCAAACAGCATCCCTTATCTTCCACTGGCCACAGTAGCCTGCAGTGGCACAGGCTATCGGGAACACCAGAGTGAAGCAGAACATATATGAACCTTCCAGGTAGGTCATGATTTTGTAGCACCAGATCCCAAGGTCCACATATCTTGTATAGAACAACCTGAAATGGAAATCATACACACATACTCGTACTACATAACATGACGCCAGAACCCCGAAGCGGGTAGCAGAGCCCAGCGAGCAATAAGATCCCTTGAAAAGAGAATGGGTTGGATGGGAAGCCCTGAAGAAGTAGTGACAAGTGGCTAGCTCGTCGCCTACACAATCACAAACCAATGAGGGTTTACAAAAAACAAAATACCACCAGGTGCCGCGAGCACTATTGGCTCTTTATTGACAGCACTCTTCATAATGTGACAGGTATGTCAGTTTGGTCTGACAACTAACCAATGAGGAGGGTGACAAGATCGCAAGTCACAGTTACGCCATCTTTTGGATGTTTTAATTCAAAAAAAATCCCTCATTGTCTGTTACACCGTAGACTGCCACGTTGTTCTAATGATAGCATATGCCGCCTAAGAACAAAGAGGTCCCGGGTTCAATTCCCGGGTCGGGCCAAAAATATGAACTTGTGATATGTACATTTGATCTTCATCCTAGTCGGTACACTCTTGCCAGAGTGGTCGTAGTCATCATTGTGAATCACGATGAGTGATGATCTTGGTAATACGGCGCCACTCTTCGCGGCCTTGATCTGGTCTGTCCATCTCATTGGTAATCTACTTTTTATACTTACACGAATAAATACGTAGTGCCAAATATGATCAGATACTTCTTCGGGACAGGACCGTTCTCTATACTGTTTCTAGGGAGGAAGATGAGTTCCCACAGGGCGTACAGAAACACTCCTGCATGGGCCATGAGGTTCTGACTGAGAGGGACCACGTCGTCTATTATCTTCGGGAAGATCAGTTCTCGATCGTAGAAGAAATAGGCCCAAAACGTTAGGACTGCCTGGAAAAGAAATAAATCTTGTACAGCAAATGGTGGTAGCTCAATGGTGAGCCTCGTATCCGAGGCGTATGGGTTCAAACCTCGTAATAAAATCTGCACATTCAAATAACTATGGGTATAAAACTATGATGACTGCGTCGTTAGTCTAGTTAGGACTAACAGGACCCGGGTTCAATTCCCGGGTCAGGCCAAAATTTGTGGCTGGGTATTTCAATATTGAAATTACTCAGTAACAGTCCAGAGTCAGGAAGTTCGCGATTTAAGCACCCCCGTGCCTCAGAAACCACGTTAAACCGTTGGTCCTGCGCCTGACCTCTCTCCGGTCATGTCGATGCCGTCTCACAGGACTATGAGAGTGAAGGAACAGAGAGTGCACCTGTGTTCGCGCACACACTTGTGCACTATAATATCTCCTGCGCATATGGCTAATCCTCGTTGAGATTGGCCGCCGTGACCGATATCGATTAGGAGGACATTATTTAAAACTATGATCTAAATTGTCTGGTTCTTGGTCATTTAGGGTTTACGAACTTTTTGTGAATATTTTATGGTCAAAATATAACATGATATAAAAATCTATAGCAATATATTCTCTTCACGATTCTGTATAAACACCTTTAAGGTTTCATATATACAAAAAAAAGAATTATAAATTCAAAATCAGACTCCTCTGTAAATAGATATGCTTGATCATACATAAAATAAATATACGCGTCGAATTGATAACCTCCTCCGTCTCTTTTGTCGGTTAAAAAGATTGTATAAGAAAATGGTTAGAAAATAAGGTTGTTAAGTCAAAGTGTCAACTTACCGAGCTTATAGGAAACACCAGCCCGCTAAACAGGTTATATCTAAATTTCCTGATGCTATCAGATATTACATTCTCCTTGTTGAGAAGTGTGGTGACGTCACAGGCGAGAGATAACACTATATAAAACATCTGCATTATCTAAAACAACAATAGACACGGACTAGTAAAAACAGAAGGACTCCGCGCTGTCATAATATAGCGTGAAGCCACCCCTAAGCATGTGTGGGTGAGAATACGGATACCTGATAATGGAAATTTGGAGGGGATAAGCAAATGTGTGAGTCACGTGTCAAATTGAAGCTCCGCAGATGCCTCGACGTCTGGTGTGGCGAGGTCTTTCTTTTTTAAGTAGTCCGTGACAATAGAACAGTTTCCTGGGTCGTAAAAACTGGTTATTGACAATACGGTTGGCCAAGCGGTCAGAGAGCCTGGCCAAAAAAACCATGAGTTACTATCCCGCTAGCAGCAAAAGTTTCGTATCATGAACATACATGAAAATTTTTGCTCACGTTTAATAATCTCAAAACTTGATCACAAAATGGAAAATTATGAAATATTTGCACTTCAAAACAAAAATTTTTTTGGAAACTTCTTTGGCCGTTTTGACACTATTTTAGTAATTTTTAAAAATATAAGCTTTTTGAGAGAATGCCACAACATAACCCATGATTCATGTGATGAACATGGACGTTTGTACTCGTGTCATGGATGTTTATAAACGTATTTAAGTATGTCTATTCGTTCACCTAGTATCCATAGCACAAGCATAAGCTTAGTTTTGAACTAGGGAATTGGTGTGTCAGTTTGGAGAAATTATTGTTTACTATCAACACGGCCAAAACTACTTAACTGATTGCGCTCAATTTGGCACGCAGTTATTATGGCGTGCTACGAAAGGATTTTCAAAAATTTATCTCCTAAGAGGGTAAAATAGGTACCCAAAGTTTGTATGGGGAAACTAATTAAACACAAGCGAAGCTGGCAAAAGACTGACTGAAAGGTCACATTAAGTATGATACTCACTACGTTCCAAATTGTGAAGTACCTTGGACCAAGCTGTTCCATCGTTTTCAATTCAGGATACTTAAGCACACTTTTCCTCATCCTCTCACCTTGTCCAGACATTTGGGAGTAAAGGATCACGAAGACCACAGTACTCCCCATCATTCGGTATAAAATGTATTTGTCCTGCATCCTGGAAAATGTATTGAGATAATCTGAAAAGTGAATAGAGATTGCAATGCTGGATTCAGCATTCCAGCTAAGTCCAGCACATTTTGAGCTGCGGTGGATACTATGATATCATCATCTTCCTAGCGTTATGTCCCGTGCTTAGACGGGGTCCGCTTAGATCATGATCCGGGGTTCAGCGAATCGGGTTATGAAATTGAAGGGACTCCCGTTTTGATCTTCATAACTTAAAATTTTGATCATGGTTACACATCCATAGTCGTTGCAATGTGCAGGTTTCATCACGATATTTTCCTTCACCGCCGAGCTAGTGGTATAAATACGTATATAGATAAAGAAATAGATCAGAAAATCCAGAGGTACCTGCCCGACTTTGAATCCACACCCCTCGATTAAGAGACACCTGTCCTCACCATTGAACTACCACAGCTCTGATCGAGATATTCTAGCGTTAGTCAGTGCGTCAGTGCTTAGTCAGGATCCGCTTAGACCACGATCTGGGGTTTAGCGACTCTAGTAATATTGAAGTGACTTTAGACCTCATGATACAGGAGGCACAAAACACACACATGCAGTGGCGGATTTACAATCTTGGCCGCTCTAGGCCCCAGGCCATAATTCTCAGAACTTAAGTCATCACTTAATGTTTATCACGATTGGCTGCCTTTAATATCTGGCCGCCCTAGGCCCGGGCCTACTGGGCCTTAGGGTAAATCAAAGCACACAAAAAATAATAGTCTAAGCGGAACATAACGATGGAAGATGATGATGAAATAATCGCAATTTTTTCAAAAAAAAAAATTACTTACTTCTTACGCCGTTTCCAAAATAGTAGAGACAATTAAAACGCTCTGGCAAAAGTATTTAAAACTCTTATATATTTTAGTTTATACAGGGTTGCTCGGAGGTAACGTCATATTGTACGTGCGAAATCTATACTTATAATAAATCTGTAGATAGGTAAATTCTGTAAATGAAATATATTTTCAAAATAATAATAATATCAGGGGGTGATTAGTGATTGCCAAAAATGCAATCAGAAAAATTTTTGTCTGTCTGTCTGTCTGTCTGTATGTATGTTCCTGATAGAAACAAAAACTACTCGACGGATTTTAACGAAACTTGGTACAATTATTCTTCATACTCCTGGGCAGGTTATGGTATACTTTTCATCACGCTACAATCAATAGGAGCAGAGTAGTGAAGGGAAATGTTGGGAAAATGGGAGAAGTTACTCCATTTTTCAAGCTTCCGTCGCGTGTGCAGCTTTAATGGTTAAAGTGACATAGAAATCATGTATGACGGAAATAGTCTTTATAATATTAACCATAAACGCGGGTGACACCGCTGGCACAGCTAGTAATCAATAAAGTCAGGTCAGCTCAAAGAAGTTAACTGACACTAAAGAGCAAACACATATTTAGATATATAACATTACGCCTGTTGAGTGTTGTCAAGCTCGATGGCTGATTCGGTAGTGACCCTGCCCCATGCGCTAAGAGTTGTGGGTTCGATCCTCACCCAGGACAAGCATTCGTGTGATGAATGCTTGTGTTTGTTCTGTGTCTGGGTGTTAATATCTAATACCTAAGTATATATTTGTAATACCACTATTGATTATGATATCTGTAACATGAGTGCTTAAAGCTACTTACCTCGGAGTGAGATCAATGTATGTGATGTAGTCTGATATTAATTATTATTTATTTATTATTTACCTGTAATCCGAGGGTCGCGGGTTCAAATGAACTATGAACATGGACATTTGTACTCGAGCCATGGATGTTTGTAAACGTATATAAGTATGTCTATCCGTTCACCTATTATCCATAGCACAAGCGCAAGCTTAGCTTGGGACTAGGGAATTGGTGTGTCTGAAGAATTTATTTATACATAACATATAATACACACATACATAACATCACGCCCATAATCCCCGAAGGAGTAGACAGAGTCAAAGGGGCAGCATGCCCCTTCAACCACATTCAGCTAAAAATAAAGCCGGGCTGGGTTAGATGGAAAATTATGAAAAAGCAGTGACAAGCGGCTAACCTGTCGCCTACACAATCACACACCTAAATCCCGATATACCATTAGTCGCCTTTAATTTATTTATTCATATTAAAAATGGGTTGAATGAAAAACTGTGAAATAGTATTGACAAGTGGCTAGCTCGTCGCGTGCTCGACAAATGAAATACATAAGACTATACATCGCATTTCACTACGTGCTATCATATACAGTTAGTATTTTTAAGTACCAGACTAACATGGGACTATTTGGTCAAAATATAACATATTGATCTGGGTCTTAAAACGAATGTGCGAACTGTGTTCGTTGCCCAGCATGTCGTAAAAGGCGACTAATGGTATATCAGGTTTTGGGTATATGATTGTGTGGGCGACAAGCTAGCCACTTGTCACAATTTTCCATCTGACCTAGCCGGTTTTATTTTTGGCTGCATGTGATTAAGGGAGCTCGCTGATCGCTCGGGGATTATGTATGTATGTATGAGTCTATTAACGATTCTGTACAAATAGTTTTCGGGTTTTATATAATTCATTAATTAATTTTCCACCCTGTATAAATAAATCCTAAATACTAAAATAAGTATTTATAATATATTTACATACATACATAATATAAATTACAAGGTCAAAGAGCTCGCATTGTGTTCCATACATTACGCATAAATTAGTAAAATAATAGTTTTTTTTACACTTGTTATACATACACGTTTTTCTTGTTAAAATGTAACACACTATTGTATGAACAATTGTGACTGATATAGTACCCAAAAGTTTAATATAAACATAGTATATAAGTTGCTCGGTTATCTCTGCCTACCCCGATGGTATAGTAGAGAATTAGCAAAGATTGTTCAGTTTTTTAGTTAATACTTAGATGCAAATTCTTTTTTGACTGCCTCGATGTCTTCTTGAGTTTTTGAGTTAACATTATATTCTTTTTATTAGGATTCTTAACATATATATATACATACATACATAACATCACGCCCATAATCCCTGAAAGTGCAGGCAGAGTCAAAACGGCAGCAGGCTCCTTTAACCACATCCAGCCAAAAATAAAATTGGGCTGGGTTTGATGGGAAATTGTGAAAGTGTAGTGACAAGTGGCTAGCTTGTTTACACAATCTCATACCCAAAACCCGATATACCATTAGTCGCCTTTTACGACAAGCTAGGCAAGGAACGCAGTTGTTACATCATTATTGACATGAAAATATTGAACCCGTGTTTTGGTTTGCATTAGTGCAGGCGGTAGTAGCTCAAGTACACGCGCCTTGTAATCGAGAAATGCGTGTACAAATCCGGACACGTACCTCTGGATTTATCAAATCTATGTACGTATTTATACCACTAGCTCGGCGGTCAGGGCAAACATCGTGATGAAACTTGCACATCCCAACAGCTTTGGATATACATTCATAGCATAGATCAGGGTTATACAACCGTGATCCAAAAATTGTCTGGGGCCTCTATCTAAGGGTTACAAAGGTCAGTCGGCATAACGCTAGGAAGATAATCAGTGTTTTGTTTTTCCAGAAAAGTTGGTGAAATAACTAAGAAAGAGAATATACAAATTCATTTTTGCTTTATGCTTCTGTGGATATGTCGTGTCCAAACACACAATTACCTGATCGCTTGTACTTAACAAGTACTTAAGTCTAATCTCATCTGATTACATTGCCATTGTAATGACAATAGGGTCATAACCATCTACCTGTTGCCTATGACTTCGTCCGCGAGAAATTCAACAACGAAAATATTTTTACGCAGAAACAATTATACATATTATGTACATACATAACAGCACCACCTTGGGGAACTGGTCTGCTCTGGTCTGGTTAATTTATGCTTTAATTTTGTAAACATCGTTATTTTATATTTTGGTGTCTAACAATTCTATTTCATAACATGGTTCAGAGGTAAATATGATCTATACACTCTTGTAAAATATGTTGTTAAAAAGAGTAACTACCGAGTTTCTTGCCGGTTTCTTCTCGGTAGAAGCAACATTCCGAACCGGTGGTAGATTCATATTATTAGTTGATTTTCCTGTTGAATTGACGATTTATAAGTGTTTGTTTCAAACCTATGTAGATAAAGAGTATTTTGACTTTGACTTTGACTTTGACTAACACGCCCGTAATCCCCGAAGTGGTAGACAAAAGAGTAAAAAAGACAGCAAGTCGCTTTAACCACAGTCAGCCAAAATTAAACTAGACTTGCCATACAGTATTGAGTATTAATCATCATCATGTCCACACGCCCGTAATCCAAGGGGAGGTAATTTAATACTTTTTTTTGTAGGGAGGGGGGCAATATAATATTTTAATAACAACTTGATCTCACGACAAACCAACATAATCAACACAAACAATTCAACATTACAATATGTATTTAAAAATCAACATTCTTAAGACAATCAAAAACGTCATTACAAAAGTTATAATGATGTAGATAATTTACTATTATTATTTTACCAACTGTAGAAATTTTAATAAACATGACGTTTCTGATTGTCATATGAATGTTGATTTTTAAATAATTTTGATTTTGTATGAATTTTAATTTTGAAACAATTTACATAATTATTAAAAGCCATATGTTTTTATTTTCAAGCCTACCATTTTTGAAACCACAGTTCAACAACAAATTGTAGGTTGAAAATGTTAATTAAAAACCACTTTTATCTGAGTGGGACCATTTTGCGAATGGGACAAAATGCGAATGGGACCTAACGCGATTGGGACCGAACGCGAATGGGACCTAACGCGATTGGGACCGAACGCGAATGGGACCGAACGCGAATGGGACCGAACGCGAATGGGACCGAACGCGAATGGGACCGAACGCGAATGGGACCGAACGCGAATGGGACCGAACGCGAATGGGACCGAACGCGAATGGGACCGAACGCGAATGGGACCGAACGCGAATGGGACCGAACGCGAATGGGACCTAACGCGAATGGGACCTAACGCGAATGGGACCGAACGCGAATGGGACCGAACGCGAATGGGACCGAACGCGAATGGGACCGAACGCGAATGGGACCGAACGCGAATGGGACCGAACGCGAATCTGACCGAACGCGAATGGGACCGAATAATGGGAGCATTTTTTAATTCGTGACGAAATGCGAATGGAACGGTATGCGTAAATACCTCCACTCGTTTTTAAGAATAAAAAATGTATTATGAACTAATACGTTATTATATGTATGTATGCTAAAACTCGTTTTTATTTCGAATATGTTTAGCACTGACCAGCCTCACTTAGCTTCGTAACGCCCCGTTTTCGGAGTTTATTTAATCACTTTCCTCGCAATATTTCCATATTGTCTTACCGTACAAACCTTCCCGGAAGATTACAAATTATTTTAAAGCTAAAATCAGCAAAATCGCCGTTCTCGAGTTTTAGCGAGATAAACGAAATATGTTTTTATACATATAGATAACTAGCTGACCCGACGCACTTTGTAATGGCGCGTTCTCAGATTCTAAATAGCCACTTTTAATATAATAATATAATATCAGACTACATCACATACATTGATCTGACTCTGAGGTAAGTAGCTTAAGTACTTGTGTTACGGATATCAGAATCAACAGTGGCATTACAAATATATACTTAAATATTGGATATTAACACCCAGACACAGCACAAACACAAGTATTCATCATACGAATGTTTGTCCTGGTTGGGGATCGAACCCACAACTCTTGGTGCATAAAAATATTCACTTGAATATAACAATTATAACAAACACAACAAAAAAAAATTGTGAAATCGGATCAGCTGTTCTCGAGATTTGCGCTTAGCAACACATTCAGGGGTTAATTTTTATAATACTATATTTACAATACTACTGTCAGTCTGCCACTAAATAAATATAATGCAATACAATATTTTTATTTGTGAATTATAGGTACAAATTGATGTTACAATGTAATTCAGTATCACTATGTTCCGCTAAAGATAGCATACAAATTTTGAATGTCACAATTCATGCATCAATTTATATAATAAAAAAAAAATCAAGTCATTTTTATTAATATTATTTGTACATTATTAACCATATGCAGAATTGTCATCAAAAAATTCAGATATTGAATAGTAGCATTTATTAAATGCTTGATACATCGACATAACATCGATAAATTCTCGATGCTGTTACGTGCAGCACTACTTATGGTGAGTACGACAGTTACTCGGCGCGTTTAGTAACGGAGGAACGTGGATCAAAGCGGAAATTCGAAACGATATAGCGGTTAATATACTTCAAGGTCAGTAGACTTTATTACTTACGGCAGAAAGCCGGATTTTCCGTATCGAAATTTTGTTATGGTAATTTTCCCGTCAGATATAGATAAAGTTTATTAATTCGCTTATTATCACCAGTTTTGATTGAAAAATACTTTTTAAAATACATTATATTTTTTTTATCGATTCATCAATGTCTTCTTTTTTTAGTAGACTCCAAAATAATGTGCCAAGGGGCCATCCATAAAGTAGGTACGTCACACGAATTTCATGATTTTTTGACTCCCCCCCCCCCCCCTCATCCCTGTCAAAGCTGGTCACATTTGTGGGACTCCCCCCCTCCCTAGTGTGACATCACATGTTTTGCAATTTTACATCCAGAAATTGCAAATTATTATGATATATTAGATTTTGAAACGTGATGTCACGAAACTTAGGACCCCTCCCACCCACCATGTCACACATCGTTGACCCCCTCCTCCCCCTTTACGTGTGACGTACTATATAGATGGCCCCCCAGCGTTTGTCCCATGTTGGTCTGGGACTTAAAAATAATGTGCCAACTTTATTCCTTGTCAAGCATGTCGCAAACACGACTAATGGTATCGGGTTTTGGGTGTGTGCTTGTGTAGGCGACGAGCTAGCCACTTGTCACAATTCCACAATATTCCACCTAAACCCACAGCTTTATTTAGGGTTAAAAGTAGTTTAGAGCCGTTGCTGTTTCTTGAAATCTGCCTACCTCTTTGGGGACTCCAATATCCAATAGCAGGAACCAATTCTCTTATGACAACAACAAAATGAGTTTAAATTACACGTTTATAAACGAATCAATAATAACAAGTCTCGAATATAGTCAATTACTTTAAAAAAACGAACCCTTTGGGGATTGCAGGCTTATTGTTAGTTAGTTAGTTAGTTTTACTACTTACGGCAATCTAACCGGATGTTTACATATCAAAATCAAATCAAAATAAGTCGATGTCATACTTAGATAAGGTAAGGTAAGGATCTTGTTAATATAAATACAAGTTCACATATTCTGTAAAAGTCAAAGTCAAAGTCAAAGTCAAAATATTCTATATATATATATACATATATATAGATATATATAGGTTTCAAAGACACTTTTTAATCGTCAAATACAGATAAAGCTATATGATTCTACCACGACTCATCTTGTACTTTTATTTAAACAGTAGCTTATTTTGTGAACTGTTCATTATTTTAAGAGCCGATGCACTAATGACGAAACTACACCAATTCAAATATTTTAATTGCCAATGACCAAACTACACTCAATGTCATCATCCTCTTGCCCTTCTCCCAGTTCATCTGGGGTCGACGCAGCATGTCTTCTTCTTCCATACGTCCCGGTCAGCCGTCATCGAGCTATCCACTCCCATTGCACTCATATCATCTTTCACACAATCCATCCATCTCTTATTCGGCCTTCCTCTTCCTCTCCACTAACATTCATACTCATCACTTATCTTTGTCACATGTCCTTCCTCTCTTCTCATCACATGCCCATACCAAGATAAACGGTTTCCTCTCATCTTATCTACCACTGGTGCCACTTTCATGCTTCCTCTAATATATTTCAACTACACTCAATGTATGTGTTGAAAACAATGACGAAACTACACTAACCCATTATATTCTGCAATAATTAAGGTGAAAAATGTCTTTATTTGTTTTTCTAATATCATGTGATTATTTCTCAACAATTAAATACGTTTTCCTAGCGTTATGTCCCATGCTTAACCGGCTACGATTAGACCATGATCCAGGATTTAGCGAGTCTGGTAATTTAATAAATCTATACTTATAATAAATCTGTAGAAAGGTCAATTCTGTACATGAAATATATTTTCAAAATAACTATCAGGGGGTAATTAGTGATCGATACTGATGCCAAAAATGCAATCAGTAAAATTTTTGTCTGTCTGTCTGTCTGTATGTTCCTTATAGAAACAAAAACTACTCGACGGATTTTAACGAAACTTGGTACAATTATTCTTCTACTCCTGGGCAGGTTAACTTTTCATCACGCTACAATCAATAGGAGCCGAGTAGTGAAGGGAAATGTTGGGAAAACGGGAGAAGTTACTCCATTTTTTAAGCTTCCGTCGCGTGTGCAGCCTTAATGGTTAAAGTTACATAGAAATCATGTATGACGGAAATAGTCTTTATAATATTAACCATAAACGCGGGTGACACCGCTGGCACAGCTAGTAATAAATAAATTCTCCAGATAATTTAAAAATTTTGCAATAAATAAATTCTGATCTTCGTAACCCTTAGATAGGGGAACCAGACTTTTGGATCATTTTTGAAATAAAATTATATATAATATCATTCATATATGTTAAAATGTAATTTTTCAACCTTGGCGCTAAATATAATTACATTTGCATTTTGATATGATAATACATAATCTGTTATTGCTATATACTTCTATCGCATCGCATTTATATAAAGTAGAAGTAATCAGTGTGTTTCAAAATTTTATTGATGAATTATCGAATTTACTAAACAGTCCCTTGTTGTTCTGGGACTTAAAATGAATGTGCCAACTGTGGTTCTTGCCTAGCATGTCGTCAAAGGCGACTAATGGTATATCGGGTTTTGGATGTGTGATTGTGTAGGCGACGAGCTAGCCACTTGTCATTACTTTTTTACAGTTTATTTAACTCAGCCCAGTTTTGTTTATGTGGTTAACGGGGCTAGCTGCCCATTTGGACTCTGCCTACCTCTTTGGGGATTACGGACATTTGGTAGATTCATATTATTAGTTGATTTTCCTGTTGATTTGACGATTTATAAATGTTTGTTTCAAACCTATATAAATAAAGAGTATTTTGACTTTGACTTTGACTTTGATAATATGTAATATGTATGTATGTATCGAATTTACTAACAGTTAACAGTTAAATAGTAGATTGAAAGAAAGAAAGAAAAATGTTATATTTATGTATAGATGCTTAATATAATTCAAGGTTGTTGAAACTGCATTGCTATTTCCTTGTAATCATAATCGATCAGTTGTTATTAAGAATTGCCTTCATTAAAGTTAATCTTGAGAAACTATAGTGCGAATATTTGTCCCATGTTGGTAGCGAATGGGTTTTGCACATTAGTTCAGTTGAAATATACGCGTAGTTATACTAACTAAAATCATACGAGCCAATGATTATTATTCTATTAGAGCGGTGGTAGCTCAATGGTAAGGACACGCGCCTCTTAACCGAGGAGTGCGGGTTCAAACCCGGGCATGTACCTCTAGATTTTAAAAAATCTATGTACATATTTATACCACAAGCTCGACGGTGAGGGAAAACATCGTGATGAAACCTGCAAATTCAAACAACTTTGAATTTGTAACCATGATCCAAAAATTGTCTGGTTCCCCTATCTTAGGGTTACGAAGGTCAGATCGGCAGTCACTTCAATGTAATTACCAGACTCGCTAAATCCTGGATCATGGTCTAAGCGGACCCCGTCTAAGTACGGGACATAACGCTAAGAAGATGATGAATGATTAATTATTATTCTATTATGATCCGGCGCACTTCGTAACGCCCCGTTCTCGGATCTTTAATATGTACCATTGAGCTATTATTACTACTTATAGAGAAGCTATGTCAAACAAAAATATTATCACGAAGCATGGACAGAGCGTGTTTCAGCATTTGCAGCGCTAAAACTAACAATTGTCGTCTAATTAAGCTATTAAAAACACGCAGCGCTAGATCGCTCATAGAGTACATTTTTCTCGCGACCAAAACGTCGTAAACGCCGTGAATTTCATGGCGCTTACGCGTGAACGTAGGCGAGTGACTAAACGAGTTGTTGCCGATCGGCAACAACGCACGGCGCTTGTTCGCTTCGTCGGTTCCATACGCTAGTTTTTATTTTTTATTTTTTCTTTCATTACACGACAACAAAGAATTAGCGAAATCACAACTAAAAAGGAATTAGCGAAATCGGTTCAGCTGTTCTCTAGATTTGTGTTATATTATAGATTTACCTTATCAGAAATATTCATTTTTATATTATTTATTTACCTTATCAGTAAACATAACTACTTTATTTTTATTTATTTAGTAACATTTCCAGACGAAGAATACTTTAGCATATTATTATATCAATTTAAAGTAAAATCACATTTTTGACAACGAAATGTCACAAATACAAAAAAAATCAAGGAATTCACGTAAATGCTATTGGAAATAGAATTTCAATTGCCAATTGACAAATGTGTTTAGTAAACTGCAAGATTTTAAAGTGATAGAATTAAGGACTTTATCATCATATCAGCTCATCATCTTCCAGTCCCGTTTTTATTCAGAACCTTCATCATCTTCCTAGCGTAACGTCCCGTGCTTAGTTGGGGTCAGATTAGATAATGATCAAGGATTTAGGAGACTGCCTATCTGACCCATGTTGGTCTGGGACAAAAAAAAGAATGTGCCAACTGTGGTTCTTGCCTAGCATGTCTTAAAAGGCGACTAATGGTATATCGAGTTTTGGGTGTGTGATTGTGTAGGCGACAGGTTAGCCTCTTGTCACTTCTTTTTCACATTTTTCCATCTAACCCAGCCCGGCATTATTTTTGGCTGAATGTGGTTGAAGGGGCATGCTGCCTCTTTGACTCTGCCTACCCCTTCGGCGATTATGGGCGTGATGTTATGTATGTATGTATGCCTATCTGACCTTAGTAACCCTTAGATAAGAAAAACCAACAAATAATCATGTTTACATATCTGCCTCCCCCGCTAGCGAAGTGACGTGAAGTTTAGTTAGCTAGTTAGATATCAGTATTTTACGCCTATACCTTAGGGAGCACGTTAAGCCATTGCACCTCTCTCCGGTCATGTAGGTGGCGTCTCACCGGACTATGAGAGTGAAGGATCGTGCACCTGTGTTTGCGCACACACTTGTGCACTATAATATATGCTGCGTAGTTAGCTAATTGTCGTTAAGATTAGCCGCTGTAACCAAAATCAGTTTGGAGGATATTATAATTTATAATAAACTAGCTGTGCCAGCGGTGTCACCCCCGTTTATGGTTAATATTATAAAGACTATTTCCGTCATACATGATTTCAATGTAACTTTAACCATTAAGGCTGCACACGCGACGGAAGCTTAAAAATGGAGAAACTTCTCCCGTTTTCCCAACATTTCCCTTCACTACTCTGCTCCTATTGATTGTAGCGTGATGAAAAGTATACTATAACCTGCCCAGGAGTATGAAGAATAATTGTACCAAGTTTCGTTAAAATCCGTCGAAAAGTTTTTTTTCTATAAGGAACATACAGACAGACAGACAGACCTCACTACAGATTTATTATAAGTATAGAGTATATATATTATAAGTACATATGTATACATATAATTGTATGCAGTATACCTTCACTACAGACATACATACATTATCATAAACTCTATTTCAAATACACTATTACTCGCCTTTTAAGACATGTCAAGGAACATTAGGTATTAAGTAAATAAATAAATAAATTCTCTAGACTGACACACCAATTCCCTAGTTCCAAACTAAGCTTATGCTTGTGCTATGGATACTAGGTAAACGGATATACATACTTAAATACGTTTATAAATATCCATGACTAGAGTCCATATGTCCATGTTCATCACACGAAACATTTGCCCCTAGCGGGATTTGAACCCACGACCCTCGGTTTCGTGGCCAGGTCTCTGACCACTCGACCAACGGGCCAAAGTATACATCCTAATGAAATGGTCACTCAGTTTAAGCCTTAACCATGTCTTTCTTATTTGAATGTTGAAGAGGCGAGTGAGGTGTGTAAGGATCGTGCCATATGGCGATCGGTTCTCTCTGCCTACCCGCTAGGGAAGTGGCGTGAAGTTTAATGAGTTAGTTTTTTCTTTTTTCCAGAAACATGAAGATGGAGTATTATCGGATAGGTGGATATTTATTCACTTTATCAATGCATTTAGGAAACACGTTGGTTTCAAAGCAAATGTTACGGGATCCGAAGATCTTCGCAGACCCAGATGTAAGGAATATGGCATCTATGGAAGACAGTTACTTCACTATATGGAATATTGTGAGTAAACATCTTCCTAGCGTTATGTCCCGTGCTTAGACGGGGTCCGCTTAGACCATGATCCAGGGTGTAGCGAGTCTGGTAATTACATTCAAGCGACTGCCGATCTGACCTTCGTAACCTTAAGATAGGGAAACCAGACCATTTGGATCATAGTTAAACATCCGTAGCTGTTGGAATGTGCAGGTTTCATCACGATGTTTACCCTCACCGTCGAGGTAGTGGTATAAATACGTACTTATATAGGTTTGAAAATTCCAGAGGTACGTGCCCGGGTTTGAATGCGCACCTCTCAGTTAAGAGATCCTTACCATTGAGCTAAAATAAAAGGTAAATTTGACTGGCCCGTTGTTCGAGTGGTCAGAGACCCTGGCCACGAAACCAAGGGTCGCGGGTTCGAATCCCGCTAGGGGCAAATGTTTCGTGTGATGAACATGGACATTTGTACTCGAGTCATGGACGTTTATAAAACGTATTTAAGTATGTCTATGAACTGGGGAATGAGGGTTTTTTTATATTTAAACATCAGATAGATGGCGTAACTGTGACGTACGGTCTTGTCACCCTCCTCATTGGTAGGTTTTCAAAACCAACTGACATGCTGTCAACAATGAGCCAATAGTGACAGTGATAAGACCACGAGACTCCCTCGTGCCATCTGGCAGTTTTTGTATTTGTGTAAACCCTCACTGGTGTGTCAGTCTGGAGAATTTATTATTATTTATTTTAAAAAAATTATCTTGAACTTAAAAAGCCTATACCCAACATATGTTTCGATAACGCTATGCTTACCACAACACTGGTTTTCTGCGGATTCGGTAGTGACCCTGCCCCATGCGCCAAGAAATGTGGGTTCGTTCCCCACCCATGACAAACATTCGTGTGATGAATACTTGTGTTTGTTCTGTGTCTGGGTGTTAATATCCAATATTTAAGTATATATTTGTTATACCACTGTTGATTCTGATATCCGTAACACAAGTGCTTAAGCTACTTACCTCGGAGTCAGATCAATGTATGTGATGTAGTCGGATATTTATTAGTCGCCTTTACGGCGTGCTAGACAGTTGGTACATTATAAGCTCTAAACCGAGGGTGACTTGGATGGGTCAGTCCATAAGTTTCACAAATTAAAGACTGCATTGATACAGTATTATTCGCAGTGCCTTCAGTAATTGCAGGTTAGGATGGATCGGATATCGATTTCACAGTTAAAATAGACCAGTAATAGATATTTAGAGAGCGATGGTAGCTCAATGGTAAGGACACGCGCCTCTTAACCGAGGAGTGCGGGTTCAATCTCGGGCACGTACCTCTGGATTTTACAAATCTATGTACGTATTTATGCCACTAGCTCGACGGTGACGGAAAACATCGTAATGAACCTGCAAATTCAAACAACTTTGGATTTGTAACCATGATCCAAAAATTGTTGGTTCCCCTATCTTAGGGTTACGAAGGTCAGATCGGCAGTCGCTTCAATGTAAGTAATAAAGTAATGTAATGATACCAGACTCGCTAAATCCTGGATCATGGTCTAAGCGGACCCCGTCTAAGAACGGGACATAACGCTAGGAAGATGATGATAATAGATATTTATTATTATTATATTAGGTTAGTGATGTATCATAAGTGCTTTTGTGGAGCCTACATGAATAAAGATATTTCTATTTCTATATCTATTTCTATCTACCTACCCTATTTGGTATCAAAATGGTAAAAAAACTAATTAGAATTTACAAAAAATTAAGTCGGTCGGGCACTTGAAAAGAATGTGCCAACTGTGTTCCTTGCCTAGCATGTCGTAAAAGGCGACTAATGGTATATCGGGTTGGGTATATGTCACTTGCCACTACTTTTCCCAATTTTCCATCTAACCCAGTCCAGTTTTGTTTCTAGCTGAATGTGCGCAAGCCGCCTGTTTGACTATGCCCACCCCTTAGGGGATTACAGGCGTTGTGGTTTGTATGTTCGTGCATCAGTGTGTCATAGTTATTTCTTTTTGCAGTTCCTACAATTGTTATACGCTAGCTTCGGCCTGTATTGTGACGTCAGATCTCTGCTCGGCCATGAACCTCATAATAAATGGGCCTCTTACTTGAAGTACAGGAAGACATTTTTCTGTGCAATACTTTGGCCTTCGACATTGGTAAGTTTTTTTTTAAGATTCCTAAGTAACTCCCAACAAAATTTGTTTTTCTGGCGAAAAATATGCTGATAATTTCTTCTGACACCTCTTTACCTGTGGAAGTATCTTCAGTCTCGATATATTTATATATTAACTAAGTATACGTATAAGGGGCCACACATAAAGTACGTCACACGTAAAGGGGGACGGAGGGGGTCTACGATGTGTGACATGGTGTGACAAGGGGTGGGAGGGGTCCTAAGTTTCGTGACATCACATTTCAAAATCTAATATATATCATAATAATTTGCAATTTCTGGATGTAACATGTGATGTCACACTAGGGAGGGGGGTCCCACAAATGTGACCAGCTGTGAAAAGGACGGGGGGGAGGAAATCATAAATCATGAAATTTGTGTGATGTACTTTATGGATGGCCCATAATTAATGAAAATAATATCCTCCTAACCGATATCGGCCACGGTGGCTCAATGATTAGCCAACGCAGGAAATATAATAGCGGGCCGGATCTACTATTTGGCTTTTTGGGCGTCAGCCCAGGGCCCCGTGGATTCAAGGGGCCCCCAGCTAAGTCCAATCAAAGTCAAAAAAAGACGATAATGCGAAAAAAACTATAATTTTATTAAATTAAACAGATCGTATGGTTTGCAGCCCTGCGAATCCTGCGATTAATCAAACCTTTTCAATTCATTTAATTTAAGTCTACGTCTTATACTTTGGGTAATTAGGTGGACCCCTAAGTAGTATTAGCCCAGGGCCCCCTAAACTCAGTACGGCCCTGTTTATAGTGCATAAGAGTGTGCGCAAACACAGGAGCACTCTCTGTTCCTTCACTCTCACAGTCCGATGAGACGGCATTAGAGATTGCAATGCTGGATCAAGCAACAGCTGGGGCCAGCACAATTTTAGCTCAAAATACTACTGGAATTACATGGAGCTAAAATTGTAATTCGCACATGATATCGTTTCAAAATTAGCATATTAATGAAACAAATAGATTATTTTAAATGTCAGTTACTTAGACTACATCACATACATTGATCTGACTCCGAGGTAAGTAGCTTAAGCACTTGTGTTACGGATATCAGAATCAACAGTGGTATTACAAATATATACTTAAATATTGGATATTAACACCCAGACACAGAACAAACACAAGTATTCATTACACGAATATTTGTCCTGGGTGGGGATCGAATCCACAACTCTTGGCGCATGGGGCAGAGTCACTACCGAATGAGCCATCGAGCTTGTCAAATGTCAAATATACACATACATGGATCTGATTCCGAATAATGTAGCATAAGCACTTGTGTTACCAAAAATTGTCTGGTTCCCCTATCTTAGGGTTACGAAGGTCAGACCGGCAGTCGCTTCAATGTTATTACCCGACTCGCTGTCGCTCTATCCCCAAACCTACGTGTTTCTGTCCTCTTCAGCAACGCTCTGAGCCGAGGTCGAGCCCCATAGGGGGCGCCCTCAGGTTGTTGCCTAAACTCTAGGGGTGAGAGTTTCCCGCTCCCCCGCCAGCCCGGTAGGTAGTAAAGGCGGCATTCGGCCAACTACCGACGTCCTCTCAAAAAAAAAAACCAGACTCGCTAAATCCTGGATCATGGTCTAAGTGGACCCCGCCTAAATACCGGACACAACGCTAGGAAGATGATGAAGCACTTGTGTTACGGATAACAGAATTAACAGTGGTATCACAAATATACAAGGTTAATTTAAGTATATGCGAAACCTCTTACCTACCATTTAACTCATTATTCTAAGCAACTAAATTGAAGATATTTGAGAAAATGAACAAAAATTTCTTTTTTACTTTCCATACAAAAGTTAATCAGCCGATTAGCTATTTGTATGAAATTATTTAATTTTTTTTAAATTGGTTCCTTAGAATAATGAGTTATATAAGTAGGTGTAAGAGGATTGCGAATTTCGCATTAGCATTTACTAAAAATTACCTGGTATAGTTAGGTAAATATTAGATATTAACACCCAGACACAGAACAAAGTCAAAGTCAAAGTCAAAATATTCTTTATTTATATAGGTTTCAAGGAAACACTTATAAATCGTCAAATACAGGTAAAGCAACAGCAATATGATTCTACCACCGGTTCGGAATGTTGTATCTACTGAGAAGAATCCGGCAAGAAACTCGGTAGTTACTCTTTTCAATACAATTTATACAAGGTGTATTCATCATAATTAACTTTGAACCACGTTTTAGTGTGGGCCTGTTGTAGAGTATCAAAATAAAAATATATAAATTACAACCAAAAACTTGACCCGACCAGAGCAGAACAACCAAAGTTTCCATCATACAAATGTTTGTTCTAGGTGGGGATCGAACCCACAACTCTTAGTGCATAAGACAGGGTCACCGAATGCACTAAAAGCAATAAATAATAAATAAAATAAAATAAATTCATTTCGGACCTGGTCAATAATGTTAATAAAAATATTTTATTTAAAAGCCTCTGTTAGAACACTCATATTTAATTTAATTCAATTCATTAAACATATATTTTTTATCACCCATTATATTAATTATTACTAATAAGATTAATATTAATTTTAATTAGGTATTATAAATTATTCCAATTGTCCATTGTATTATTGTTATTGTAAAAATTAATACAATTAATTTTTCTGTCTTTGATGGACGCGAGTCCAATGCCGCATTATAAATAATGAGACTGCCAAGGTGTGAACAGACGTATATTTACAAAGAGACTGCAAGAAAAATAATAGGTACTTTATATCAAAATAAAATTAGAATTCTAAACTTGAATACAAAAATAATAAAAGGTGTAAAAAGTATTAATATAGAACTAATGAGGCCAACGTCGGCAGCACGCATAATATAACCTGTCCTCGTCCAGTCTCGTCGCGACTGTCTTCAAGAGGCTGTTGGCGCTGCCCCGCACCCGGTGCATCAGAACGCGATGCGCTTCCTTATGATAGCTAATAGGCTATCAACTTCAGCTGCTGCTAGTATCTCATGCACTACAGTATCAAGGCAGCCCCATCAGCCTCCTCATTTCATCTTCATCTTCCTAGCGTTATGTCCCGTGCTTAGACGGGGTCCGCTTAGACCATGATCTAAGATTTAGCGAGTCTGATAATTACATTGAAGCGACTGCCGATCTGACCTCCGTAACCCTAAGATAGGGGAACCAGACAATTTTTGGATCTTGGCCACAAATCCAAAGTTGATTGAATTTGCAGGTTTCATCACGATGTTTTCCCTCACCGTCGAGCTAGTGGTATAAATACGTACATAAAAATACCCACCATTGAGCTACCACCGCTCTGCTTCATCAGCCTCCTGAATGCATTGTTATATTGAATGCGCAGGGCCTTGTAGTTTCGATGATTCGCGACGCGGTTTCCTGAGGCACCCAACATAAAGGCGTGATCTGCTACACCCCAGGGGTTTAGTCGGTATACCCCGTCCACCGCCATCTTGAGCGGAGGGAGTCCGACACACCCCGCTGATTCCCCTAGGTCGACAAAAAGGACCTTGTACGTTCCTTGGATATAATTCATCCACAGGCTACACGTGTACGGAGGGTAACAATATAATAATTCAGTCTTCTTTTCAGTTCGTATTGACAGCATTCTGGCCGCTATTCTATTACGACAGAAGCATCATATTCCCAGAATTTGTGGACAAAGTCGTATCGAAGACTGGAAACTTTATAATACACGCGGGTATTGTCCCCTGCGTCATTTGGGAAATGACTTTCTTGCCAATCGATGAGCCGAAATGTCACAAGAAGAATTTAGCATTGACTAGTGCAGAATTTTTTATATATCTTGCTTGGTAAGTATTCATCGTGTTGGACTGGGACTTAAAAAGAACGTGCCAACTGTATTCTTAACGAAAAGGAGCCCCTAAAAACCCATCCCACTTATTTACCCCCTAAATTTAGGGGGAACACCTCTAAGTTGGTAAGGCTGAGTGCTAGTATTACACATACGTAGGGTTGCCATCCGTCCGGGTTTCCCCGGATTTGTCCTAGTTTAGAGGGCATCCGGGAAGCGTCCGGGCGGGGCTTCATTTGTAATCCGGGTTTAAAAATGTAAAGTCTTGGGCCACCCCGACACAATCTCTGTGCCCGCACGCCACAATCAACCGACTAACCGACCCGCTAAATTCATCATCATTTCTAACTGCATTTTATTGCACTGACTATGTTTGAAAAAATCTGTTGACATGTTCGGGTTCTGGGGTCTAAAATCCGGGGTTTTCACGCGTCTTGTCCTGGTTGCCAAATTTTGAAGATGGCAACCCTACACATACGTAATAATGGGAGGAAGGGGGATGTGGCAGCCCCCCCTACCTGGAACTCTTGTGCCAAGGACCTTTACGTCTATTTTACTATCAATAGTTTTGTAAAGGCCGCATACGCCTAAGCGTAGTATGTAGGTTGCAAAGTACAGCCTTGTTAAATTTTGCCTATTGTTCTATTTAACCTCCTACGTCATTTGCAACACGTTAGTGTGCATTCTATTGAAATTTCCATGACCTTTCTTATATTATTTTAACCCTGTTTGACACAGGTGACTCTAGTTGATGCCTAGTGGCATATATAAGCATAGTATTATATATTTTCATTTCCAAGTTTTATCTCAAATAATAATAAAATAATTAATAGATTGTTCAGACTGACACACCATTCCCTAGTTCTAAACTAAGCTTATGCTTGTGCTATGGATACTAGGCGAACGGATAGATACTTAAATACGTTTATAAACATCCATGACTCGAGTACAAATGTCCATGTTCATCACACGAAACATTTGCCCCTAGCGGGATTCAAACCCGCGACACTCGGTTTCATGGCCAAGGTATCTCGACCAACGGGCCAGTCTACGTAGCTAACTTTACGCCATTACCCTGGCGGGGTAGGCAAAGAGACTCGTTGCCTGTCGCCTTACACACCAGTAATTGTGGTTCAGACATGTGGAAAGAATGAAAGACGAAAAATTTACTAAACAGATATACAATGCGAAAGTGGAAGGATGTAGGAGCCGCGGAAGGCCCAGGCTCACCTACCACGACCAGATTGGTCGTGTGTTAACAGAAGGTGATGTTAGGAGTCATAAAAACCGTAGAGCTTGTATGAAAAGGATTAGAATGTTGAAGAAGCAAGTGAGGTGTGTAAGGATGCCATATGGCGTTCTCTCTGCCTACCCCGCTAGGGAAGTGGCGTGAAGTTTAGTTTAGTTTAAAATTGAAAAACTATATTGACCTTGTGTATGTTTTTTACAGGATTTTGTACACAAATTCGATTAGAAAACTGTGGCCATATCCAATTTTGGATATGTTAGAAGGGACCATATATTTCCCGCTTTTCTTTGCCTGTGCATACGGTATTTTTATACTACACTACTTCTCACATTGGAAAATAAGATCATTCGTATGGCGTACGAAAAGTATTAAATTAAGTTAGACAAGGTAAACGATGTTTTATTTCAGAGGGCATACGTTGTCTCTGCAATTATAGTTCCCAGTATATCCTGTTATTATATAATAAATAAATATGTTACTACATCACATACGTTGATCTGACTCCGAGGTAAGTAGCTTAAGCACTTGTGTTACGGATATCAGAAACAACAGTGGTATTACAAATATATACTTAAATATTGGACACCCAGACACAGAACAAATGCAAGTATTCATCACACGAATACTTGTCCTGGGTGAGGATCGAACCCACACTTCTACCGAATGCGCCATGGAGCCAGTCTAATGCCTGCCTCGTGGGCTTGTGGAGTGGTAGCATGCGCCGATTAGGGACCATGAGGTCCCGGGTTCGAATCTCGAGTTCGATACCCTAGTCGGGCCAAAAATTACTTGCAAAAACTTAGTAACAGCCCGGAGTCAGGAAGTTGGTGGTTTAATCACCCCCGTATTTCGGAAAGCACATTAAACTAGTCCTGCGCCTGACTTCTCTCCGGCCACGTCGAACTGCCGTCTCAACGGACTATGAGTGAAGAAACAGAGAGTGCTCCTGCGTTTGCGCAGACACCTATTTTGCGTGGCGGGCTAATCCTAGTTGAGATTGGCCGGGATTAAAACCCGGGACCTCTTGGTCCTTAAGCGGTGCATGCTACCTCTAGACCAACGATAAAGGTATATTAAAAACTACCGGCCCGCCCCGACTTCGTCCGGGTGTCCCGTTAATCGTGTAACAGGTTTAATCTCGTCCTTGTGTCTCTAACCTTTAAATCAGGTGATAAAAAACATTATTATTAGATTTTTTTTTCATATAAACTACCCGATGCCATTTATTCCGAACAAACCTGGTCCTGGCAATTTCAAAAATACTTAAATATTAGAAACAGTAAATGATTATATTGTCCCATGTTGGTCTGGGAATAAAAAAAAAAGATGTGCCAACTGTGATTCTTGCCTAGCATGTCGTAAAAGGCGACTAATGGTATATCCGGTTTTGGGTATGTGATTGTGTAAGCGACAAACTAGTGACTTGTCACTACTTCTTCACAATTTTCCATCTAACCCAGCCCAGTTTTATTTTTGGCTAAATGTGGTTAAATAGGCCGGCTGCCCCTTTGACTCAGCGGACCCTGTTAATTATTATTATGTCTCTCGGCACAATCACGGGACAAGCCCGGGCCTTTAAGGCTTGCATGGGGACATGGGTCCAACATGTAGAGGCTTTTTCAGAGTTTGATCTAAATGGGTAATGGAACACCGGGCGGGTGTTGCCCGTAGTTGCAGTATATAACATACACTCAAAGGCGACATCCGGCTGATGCAGGACTATTACGAAAAAGGGAAACTAAAAACCGGGGCTATGGACAGGAAATTGGGCTATGGAGTGAGATACCGGACATCTGCCTCGAAAATTTCTCACAATTATTATATCATTATTATTAATACATTTATTATATAGTCACTTTCCGTACACGTGTAGCCTGTGGATAAATTATACCTAATGTGCGTCCAAGGCCTTCGCAATCAATATAACAATGCATTCAGGGGGCTGATTGAGCTGCCTCGACACTGTAGTGCATCAGGGATGCTAGCAGTAACTGAAGATAGTCTCTCAGCTATCGTAAGGAAGCGCATAATGTCGCTAACACAACAAAATAATAAATAAATAATAAATTCTCAAGACTGACACACCAATTCCCTAGTCCCAAACTAAGCTTATGCTTGTGCTATGGATACTAGGTGAACGGATAGACATACTTAAATACGTTTATAAACATCCATGACTCGAGTACAAATGCCCATGTTCATCACACGAAACATTTGCCCCTAGCGGGATTCGAACCCGCGACCCTCGGTTTCGTGGCCAGGGTCTCTGACCACTCGACCATCGGGCCAGTCAATAAAAAATAGAATTATCCTATTTGGTGCAGTAGTTCTGTAGTTATAAGCGTGCAGTTCTATACTAGAATAATTAGAAAGCTGAAGAGTTTGTTTGTTTGGATGAACGTGCTAATCTCAGGAAATACTGGTCCGAATTGAAAAGTTATTTTAGTGCTGTATACATTTATCGAGGAAGGCTATAGGCTATATTTACTAAAAACACGGGGGAAACCGCGGGCACAGCTAGTTATATATATATATTTTGATGCTTAAAGAGAACATCATTATCATCTTCCTAGCGTTATGTCCCGTGCTTGGACGGGGTCCGCTTAGACCATGATCCAGGAATTAGCGAGTCTGGTAATTACATTGAAGCGACTGTCGATCGGACCTTCGTAAACCTAAGATAGGGAAACCAGACAATTTTTGGATCATCGTTACAAATCCATAGTTGTTTGAATTTGCAGGTTTCATCACGATGTTTTCCCTTACAGCCGAGCTAGTGGTATAAATACGTACATAGAATTGAAAAATCCAGGGGTACGTGCCCGGGTTTGAACCCGCACTCCTCGGTTAAGAGGCGCGTGTCCTTACCCTTGAGCTATCATCGCTACCATGCTTAAAGAGAACAAGCCGTCGGAAATATCTGCGAACCCCGCTAGAATGCACTACCCCTCGCGCTTCCCCGCACCTCGCCCCGTTTTCGCCTATCCTGTGCCGTTGCCAACGTAGGCGTCGACACATGACGTCATTAAGCCAAGTTCTCTGTTAATGTCAAAATTGTATATTATTATTTGACATTTAAAAGAGTAACTATTTAGTTTCTTGCCGGTTTCTCATCGTTAGAATCTACTTTCCGAACCGGTGTAGTATTGTTTCTTCTCTTTTTTTGTATATAGACTATTTATAAGTGCTTTCTTGAAGCCTATTTATATAAAGATATTTTTAAGAGTTTGAATTTGAATTTCTGACGGTTTGTAGGTAACTACCGTGTTTCTTGTCAGTTTCTTCACGGTAGAATCAAAATTCAAAGCGGCGGTAGATACACATTGCTTTAAAGATTTTTGTAAACCAGACGATTTATATGTGCTTTTTAATGCCTATTTAAATAAAAACATCTTAAAATTGAATTTGAATTATCCTTCGAGCTATTGGTCTATAATACCAAAACTTCCTTGTCGAATAAAATATTTATATATACAAATAATTGTATATAATTTTGGCCCCAGTAAGGTGTAAGGCCAAACCCAATTGCATCATTTTTTATTGCATAATTTAAAACCCATATACTCACAGATGCACCATCTGAGATTAAATGAACTCTGTAAATGTTCTTCAATGAAGGTACAGGTTTAAATGAAACACGACTCATTGCAAGTGATTCGAGAATAATAATAAAAACAATAACATTTATTTACTATTGGTTATCAAACTCCATTCTCTACGCTTAGGTACAATGTTTTGTATTGTGTTTATAAATCAACAAAGCTTTTGTGCGGAATGATCAAATACTGGGCAATTGAAGTTTATTTTTTATACATATAAAATAAAAACTTATTACATTTAATAGTGTAACTGGAATTATTTGTTTAGTGAAGTAAGACAATCTTTTAGGTTTAAAAAAGAAAGAAAGGAATGATTTAATCAAGTCATCTAGTGGTTTGAATTAAGTTTGTAACCACGAAACAAATTGATCTAAATCTCATCAAAGGCATATTATAAACATAGTAATTTGAATTTAAACTACTTTAAGTTATTTCAGGCCGATTTTAACAACGCATCATATCGTTGTTATTAAGCTACAATAACTATAAGATATATGAACCAACAAGGCAATTAAGTAAAGTAATAAATCTCTGTATGTTTTACATATTTTATTAGTCGTACCATGTTGGTCTGGGACTTAAAAAGAATGCGCCAACTGCGTTTCTTGCCTAGCATGTCGTAAAAGGCGACTAATGGTATATCGGGTTTTGGGTACGTGATTGTGTTGGTGACAAGCTAGACATTTGTCACTACATTTTCACTATTTTCCATCTAACCCAGTCCAATTTCATTTTTAGCTAAATGATGTTAAAGGAACCTGCTGCCCCTTTGGCTCTGCCTACCCCTTTTTGGCGATTATGGGCGTGATGTTATGTATGCATATTTTGTGAGTCGATTAAATGTATCTAAGTGAAGTAATAAACGAATTAATCATGATTAACTAACTACTTACTAAACATTATTTAAAATAAAGCAAATTTTTAATAAATCTGGCGTTTGTTCAGGTACATAAAAAGGTTCGCTGATAAGTGTTGTTATTAAATAATTCTACTTACACTATGTTATATTAAGTATGTTTAATTGAATAACACATAGCATTTGAATTTATACGGGCAATGTTTGATCAATCCGCACATATAAAATATGTCTTTATATATTCTGATTTACTTTATATTACATATATATATATATATTATGCTTTATATTTGTTCATTTTCACAATATGATCAGTTAATGTGTAAAAATACTTAATACTTTTCAATAACAAATCAATATCATTATAATATAAATCATCTCATAGAAAAACAAGATACAAAAGTTCTTTTTTTATTATTTCACTATTTATTAAGTTATGATACCCGTAAATCCGGTACCGTTAGAAAATAGAAGCTCTTTACAAACAATTTTTGAGTAACCAATAAATGCTAATGAAAACAATTTGTACAGTTGAACATACCAAGACACAAACTCTCATTTAAACCGATTATTCCCGTGGTCATCACTCTTGCTTTTCCAAAATACATTTTTTTATTATTTTAAATATACTAACCATTACGTGTCCAAATCTATATTTAAATTTTAGTGAAAATTTAGCAAAACATAGTACAAAAGTTTTAGAAATACCTACAAATACTACCCAGCGTTAAAACGTACCCTATATCTATCTCTATCGTACTATATCTTTTCGTACGTGTGCGAAAGGGACAAATACGCATCTCGTTATTCACTCTCCAAACCTGCACCAATAGAAGTCTACGTTATTAAAATTCACTAATAGAATGGACACGGCTTTGTTTTAAATAAATGAAGTCAGCTCCGCATTTAGAGTTCATTTAATTTAATTTAGGGGAGCCTCGAGTCATATTATATGAAGGCTATATATATTTATACATGGATATGAAAATAAATGAACCTACATGAAAACATGAACTTTGAACCACAGTTTTAGATCGCATTTTGATCTAAACTGTAACACATCGAGTAAAAAATATATTAAAACTACGTAAATGTTAATAACGTCCTCAGGTACCGATTTCATATGTAAATAAATGAAGTGATAAAGCCTTCATTTAAATTTAAAAATTATGATACAAAACGAAGCCAATTAACTCTATTATACTTACAATAATACAGATCATTGCCAATTAAGTAGTAATTGGTAATTGCAATTATAACAAATATTTTCATTGTCTATAAAGAAGAGTGAACAACTTATATGTATTACGGAAGCTGTCCTTTTAATTATCAGATAAAAATATATTAATCTGTTTAGTATAACACGGCTGTTTTAGAATACGAACCCAAAATCTACTGAAGAAATACATGAAGAATACATTTTAAAACTGACCGTATTATACTTAATGAAGATTGAATATAATATGTGGTATATTTAAAAAAACAGCTCTTAAAACAACAAATGAAGACCTAACTCGAGGCTTTTTCAAAGAAGGCGTTTGTAATTTTTTTCAGCCGAATTTTTCAGTCTTAAGTGCTCTAAACGTTATTGTTTTAAATTAATACCCAATGGGGAATGCCCATATCTTAATTCTATAAGAATAAAGTGAGACGTGGGGACTCCGAACAAAACTACAATCTTTTAGAGTACCGGAAATGTTTTATGAGAAAATATGCATTAGAAACCGGGACTGTTTATAGTATCGCTCAAAGCGACATCGGTCCCACTATTAGAATTGCACGTATTTTATGAGAATGTCATTGAAACGCTATTAGTTTTCAGAAATTCAATTTAAACACAGTAACAAGCTTTACTGCATTTGAAAAGTATTTCTCTAAAATAAAGTACATTTTGGAGTAAAAAATAAAAAAAAAATATGAAAAAAAACATGAAAAAACAAACAAAACGTATTTTCATTATATTTATCGCCATTATGACCTCCGAAGACGAATTATGAAGGTTTTGAGGTAAATATTTTGTTTTATCGTAACAAGTTGTTGGTAATAAAAAATCAACTTTACATGACTTGATTCCCATTAACTCCAAATATTCTCATATTTTTTTATAAAACAAAGATATTTTTTAAATATAAATATGTAAAATATAATATGATATAATAATACATTATACAAATCCTAAATCAAATTTTTTGTTTAATTTTTTGGAGAAAATGGGAATGGGAGTAACTTGTCTTTTTAATAAAAAATATATGGACTGTATGGATATTAGGCATCGCCTATTTGAAGCTAAATTTAATTTGACGCTATTCGACTAAAATGTGCGTCTAATATTATTAATATAAAAAAATGCATGTACGTATGTTATGTCTGAATGTTTTTTGCGTTTAATTCTTTAAATCACTCGATAATATGTTTTATTCTTTTTTTGAAAATATCAACAATAATCAGTTAAACAAACGGGAAATATATTTATGATATTATATTTTAAAATAATATATTGAACCACCCGTATATTTTATTTCTATTATGTTCTCACTATTAATGTATGATTAATCCTATGTTATTATATTTTTGTGAACAAAAAAGTGCGTTTCTATTTTAGTATGCGAAGTAAAGGTAAAACAATAGAAGCGACGAAAGAAAAAAATAAAACAAAAAAAATTATAGACAATAACAGATTGCTTTATTTAACAAAAAATATATAATATATATAAAGAAAAAAAAACAATATTTTTCACGTTACCTCACAAGATGTTTCTCGTATTGTACATGGAAAAATTGTTTTTGTTTTAATAGAATGTAAATTAAAAATAACCCATCGAACCTTATAATGATATTTAATATAAAATACATATGATTAATAGCTATTTACAAATACGAGTTAAGATTTATACTTTTTAACATTAATATAGACCAGTCTATAGTAAAGGCTATTCGACAAAACTTAGCGTAAGTGTTAGAAAAATTGATGGTTATTAATAATTCTAATTAATATAGCAGGCAATTTTTTCAATAAAAAAAATAACTAAAAAATACATTTTATCATGGTACGTACAAAGATCAAAATGCGTAAAGCTGCAATTATAAAACGAATATTACGTATACTGATTTGTTTAAAAGAAATAAAAAATACAACGTCACATTATTATGCTCTCATATTGTGTTTTTTTACATATTATGCAAAAAAAAGTGTGACATTCCAAAACATGGCACCCAAGCGAAGAAACGTGCAAAAATGAGATCAAATTTATTCTCTAAATAAAAAAGAAACAAAAATTGCCTGCCTTGAACAGTACAAAAATTCATTTTTGTCCGTAAAAAAAACTTTTATTATTAATATGATAATGTATGTTCGATTAATTGTTGTTCAACGCACCCCACGATGGATTCCTTATCGCTATCCCAGTTAAACTATTCTGGATGTTTGAACTCTTCAACGTAACATTTAAAACAAAAACTAACGACAAATACATAAGTGGGCAGTATTGTTTACTCTTATTATACAACTTATATGAAAATCTACACTGAAAAGAAAAAAACATCAATAATATAATCATTTGAAATAAATAACAAGTTACAATTTTCTTTAAAAAAAAACTGTTAAAAATAAAAGACTTATTATAACGATTCGCTTAAAAGAAACTGTGTGATATTTACCTTGCTATCTCGTTATAACTCCTTTATTTATTTCTTAATAAAAACTCTATGTCTATTATTATATATTTATATAATAATTATTATTTCTTCATCATAGTTAGATACATTTATGATAATTATATTACGTTACACCTTCATACAAATAGACAACAATACATCCCATATGAGTTGTTATATATTTATTTGTAGGTCCCAAAACAGGTTTCATATATTCCCATAACTCTACATTTCGTTATGAAAAATAAAACCGTAACAAAAAATATAATCTGACGTTAAATGTAAAACCATAGACACCCACAATGCCGCTATATTCGAAATTAAATAAACATTTAAATATTATAATATTGTACGTACGTACCTATACGTAAATATCATTATAACAGTCTCAAAGTACATACATACAATTATAAATAGGTTAACAATTGAATTGTGGGTGTCTATGGTTTTGGGAAGAGAAAAAATTAAAAAATACGTTAGCTGTCAAGTCTTTCAAATGGAGTTCGTCTCGTTACGCCGATTTTCTAGAAAGTTCTAGGCGAAACTAAGCGAACTAACCTGGCTGTAACCAAACGTGTTGGGTCATCTGTTTAAGCATGGGTGTAATCAAGGACGCTGTCTAAAGAAAATAACTCTTTGTAGAGCGCTGGGAACCCATGGTGAGGGTAGGCTGTCTTGAAACGGCAGAGCGCCTCCAAATGCATCAGCGAAAGTTCTCTGTAAATGAAGTTACATTTAATTTTAGATGACTTTAAATGAACTTTTCAGATTACGTAAATGAGGGTTATTGACAACTTAAGATACATTTAATTTGAGATGGGCGCTTTAAATGAACTTGTCCAATTATGTAAAATGGAATAGGTGACGCCATCCATTAATTAACGTATTTTTATATCGATACATATACATACGTAATTGCCCAATTAATAATTTCAAACCAATTATAAACCAATGTCTTAATAAGATGGTCTTTACAAAAAGGATATCCCAAAACACAGGCGTCTCTAAAGATATCAAACTATACTAAATAAATAGCAGCTTTCTGCGATAACATTTGAATTATATTTGCACTAATATATACTAATATTATAAAGAGAAAAGATTTGAGTGTTTGTTTGTATTAAATAGGCTCCGAAACTACTGGACCGATTTGAAAAATTCTTTCACCAATAGAAAATTACTTTATCAGTAAGTAACATAGGCTACATTTTATCCCCTTATTCCCACGGAAATGGGAACTACACGGGCGAAACCAAGGGGCGCTGGTATAATATTAAATTGACTTGTCTGTCTATAGTGTGCTGTTTCGACTGAATGTGGTTAAAGTAGTTTGCTGTCCTTTCGACTGTGCCTACTCCTTTGAGGACTACGGGCATGATGTTATGTATGTATGTATGTATTTTTGTATGTGTAACTGTTTACCTGAAGGTGGGTATCTTGGTGATGAGCGTGTCCAGTACTGTGACGTCACCCTTGAGCGGCGCGTGGTTGGTCTCTATCTCGTGCCGCATCGCCGCCATCGACATGTTGAACAGACACTGGATCTCGGGATTGCCACGGACGCCGTGTCGTTCTGTGCGATGGAAAAAAGAAATAAAAAATAAACGCTTGTGACAATGGACAAGGTTCACCGGGAATAATAAGTTAAACCAGACAAACTGGATCACGATCATAATTATTGTGAATTTGACAGGCCGTGAAAAATCTCCGGCTACCAAATCCCGTTAAAAGGCAAATCATCATTTTCCTGGCGTTATGTCCCGTGCTTAGACGGGGCCCGCTTAGACCATGTTCCAGGATTAAGCGAGTCTGGTAATTATATTGAAGCGACTGCTGATCTGAACACTAAGCTAAGAAAACCAGATCTTTTGGATTTGATCCTGGATTTAGCGGTTATTACATTGAAGCAACTGCATAAGATCGTAGCCTTAAGACAGGGAAACCAGCCATATTAGGTCATTGTTAGACATAGACCACAGTTATTTTGTATGTAGGTATCATCACGATATCGTTTTTCACCGCCAAGCATAATTATACCACTTTAAATCCATACTCAGATTTGAGAAACCCAAAGGCACGGGCTCGGATTTGAACTAGCGCACCTCGGGAATGAGGCGCGTATCCTTTACATGAGCTACCACTCTTATTTTTATATGAAGCTATGTATGTATTTAAACCATACACCTACTTACACTATACTTATATATATTATATATATCAAATAAGTATATATTATATACATATTTATCTTTCATTATAGTTTATATATAAAACTGTGCTAACATTAAAGTAACTACTTACTTAGTGTACCAATTGTATTTATTATATGTATTGTACAGGTGAACATGACCGACAAGAGCAGATTTCTCCCAGCACAGGCTTTATGTTGATTAAAGGGAGATGTGATAAATATTTTTCTATTTCTATATTTCTATTTAACACGTTCGCGTGAGCAACCACATGTCCAAAATGTTGCATAACGGCGCAACTTTTTTCCATACAAAATAAAGCAACGTGTGAAGACGTCGCGCCGTAAGACATACACCATGTAACCAAGCTACACGGCGCAACAAACTACAAAAATGGGATGTAATGCAGCGCAAAGGAGCAACGGTATATGAATTTACTCTTAAATTAGACGTCGGGCGACGTTCCGCCGAAATACATATCATAATCTTTAGGACGTCATAAGACGTTGCGCCGTTTCCTAAGCATATACTCACGACGTCGTGCGACGTAGCTCACGCGAACGTGTTAAGTATGTTTGTATGTATCTTACCTGGCCACAGTAACACAAGACTCTGGTAGAGCGCCAGTTCTGTCTCAGTGAGCTTAAGTCGCGCTATTGTCTTGGCGGCGTCGAAGATGCCCACCACCAGGGCCATGTCTCGGGGGTCACTGGAAATGGACAAAAGAATCAGGTACTGTGACGGCACTTATAGTCTAGAAAAAGTGACGTGAGCTTTTATGGAGATCAACAAAATTAACGTAAAATTTTGCTTCTTTTAACAGTTTAGTAAAAATCAGAAATCAAAATGTGTTTCTATTCCATTAAAAGCAAAATTAACATGTTACATGATACTTTGCCGGCAACTAAGTATTTTTAGTTCAACCTTAAATGTATACTTAGTTTAAAGCTAATATAAATAGTTGCTTATATTAATTTTTCATTTATTAATAAGAATTTTTCTTTAAGTGTAACTAACCGCGCATGCACACACTCTCTGATGGGCAGGACCACGTCCCCATACAACACTTGGTCTCTGTTCACGTCGAGCAGTCTCGACAGACGTACGATTGCCAGCTCGAATGAACCTGTTATAGGAATAAATAAAAATAAATGAACCGCCATAGAATATCACAGTTGAAATCCGAATTCTAATGCTGTTATGATGTTGATGATTTGAAATGATTTAATGATAATGAAAAATGAGCACGGAATATTGCAATGTATTTATTTGATTATTTAAACATCATTCATATCTGGTACAGTATTCTTAAATGAAGTCAAATTAAAACAATGAAACAGCTTTTCAAAAACATACTAAATTAACTCTTAAAAAGTTAATTTACAAATTCAAATGAACTTTCTAAAAACGAACTTCATTTAAAAATCCCAACTTTTTCAAATGAACTCAAATGACGGTGTTAACGTCAAGTGTCACATGAAAATCAAATGACCGATGATTAAATCCATTATCATTACTTAAGGCCGTCATTAGTAATCTAAGGTTCTCTAGATCACATCGACCATACTCACCTGACTTTAGCAGCAGAATCTGGTCATCCTGGGACAGCTTCATGAAGCCCGGGATGAGTTTCGCGAACTCTATGATGTTCTGGATCATCCCTGTCAGTTTGTTCGCGCAGTCTTCCCACATGTCCTCATATGTCATCGAGTTGTAGAATAAAAGCCTGTGGGATGGAACGGAACATGTATTTGTGGTTTAAGGAGCTTTTTTCCCCTGGATAAGTCCAAGGAGCAATAAGCTGAACAGCAGGGGTGGATTCTGAGTCAGTATACCCCGCCCACTACCACCTTGGGCGGAGCAGGGTCATCCTATCATCTAGAGGGCCCCGGGAGTCCGACACACCGCGCTGATTTCCCCTGGTCTCTGGCGTAACGCATTACCCTGAATAAACAAAAAAAAAGAGGGTGTGGACCCTGAATGTAGGCGGCTAATTCTACTGAGAGCCTAAAATGATTTTTGTTCTAGGTATCTAATAATCAATAATCCCTCATTCTGTCCGATAGATATATGTTTTGCCTTCAACAGGAGCTGCAGCCCAAAAAGGCCCTATAATACAACCAGCCTGAGGGCTCTGCCCTGCCCTTACCCTTGCAGCTTATTGCTATGTACAGCAGACCTCTGCCTAGTCTATCAGAGATTACAGGTGTGACGAGATGTGTATATGTCTTAAGCCATTATGTTAGAGACTCGGTCTATGAAAAATGTTCGTGTTATCAACATGATCATTTGTAAAATACCCTACAAATCAAGTAGTCTTAAGAATTACTCAGAATTTTTTACTTTTTATCGACTTCAAATAAATAACAAGATTATTAATTCGCCTGTATTTTTTTTTTTATATTACCGCAATACTTTTTTATAAAAAAAAAAATAATTTTTTTTTTTATATATTTCACTTACTTGGACACATCTGGTGGTTTCCTGAACATCTCGTGTATGAACTCCAGCTTGGGGTTGGTGTTCGCGTGGGCCTCAGCCAGGCTCTTGACGAGGACCTTGCTTATGTCACCTTCAGCTGAAAAAAAAACAATAATTCTAAGACATATAAATAAATATCAGACTACATCACATACATTGATCTGACTCCGAGGTAAGTAGCTTAAGCACTTGTGCTACGGATATCAGAATCAACAGTGGTATTACAAATATATACTTAAATATTGGATATTAACACCCAGACACAGAACAAACACAAGTATTCATCACACGAATGTTTGTGCTGGGTGGGGATCGATCCCACAACTCTTGGCGCATGGGGCCACTACCGAATGCGCGATTGACCAGTCAAATGAAATTATTCTAATTCAAGATTAATCAACTTTGGAGTTGTAATTTAAGTACTCGTTTAAGTAGTTTCGTAAAAATTTCGTCAATATTTCTGTCCAGTATTAAAAGGAGAGAATTTTAATAGAAAATTACGTTCAAATCAAAACTTTTTGATGTTAAAATTAATAGTAATTATGGTCTTAATTAATAGTAATTGATAATAATAAACTTAAAGTCTATTTCAACTACGAAATAAATATTGTAATACTAGCGACTACATCGAAAATAAACTAAGTGCAAAACATAAAAAAAATCAATTGAGTATTTAAATAAAAACTCAGTCAAAACTCTATTAGATAAATTTCTTCGCCATACTTTCAGTAAACAAAAAGTTTTTCATTCAACAATGTCAGAAAAATGACAAATTTAAAAATTATGTCAAAAATGGATTTTTCCGACGTGAGATTTTTGGAAAAAATATTATGATTGACCCCGTCTCCGCTTTCTTATTAGGATCTTGCCTTTGTGCTTGTTGGCGTAAGGATCTCTCATCTATCTATCTATATATTAATCATCACCTTCAACACATCGACATCATCATATCAACTTATCATCATCTACCCACGAACTGATAAAAAAAGAAGAAATCCATGCTATCATGCTATAGCGTGAAGCCACGTTTATGCATATGTGAGTGAGATACATAAGGATAGCCGATATCGAAAATTTGTCATTTGGAGCACTTATTATGTCATGTGTGAAGTCCGTGTCAAGTTGGACCACCTGAGGAGCTTCAACGTCTATTTAGTGGCGCGGAGTCCTTCTTTTTTTACTAGTCCGTGCCTCTCCCTAGCGTTATGTCCCGTGCTTAGACGGGGTCCGCTTAGACCATGATCCAGGATTTAGCGAGTCTGGTAATTACATTGAAGCGACTGCCGATCTGACCTTCGTAACATTTATTTTTAGCTTTGACATGATCGTTTTATATAACTTAATACTTTATATTCCAGCATGCTATCTCCCTTGTTGTATGTTCCTGCCATTCGTTCCCTATCCATACATCATCATCACATCGAAACCAAAGAATAACAGTGTGATGAAATGCCATACATCAGTAAGTAATTTTAACTTGTAATTAACAGACAATCAGCCTGGAGACTTTAACCATAAAACCAAAGGTTGCTGGTTTAAATGCAGTTATGAGCATTAGTGTCATAATAATAATTTGTATAAAGAGTATTTGTGTCATAAATATGCCTATTTGAACAAAAGCCGATATTTATTAGTATTAGTGACTTGGTACTTTTTATATATTCGATATTTGAGTTACCATACTATAATATATGAATTTGCTTGGGAATGATTGGGTGAATCTGAATAATTTATATATAATTTAGAAACTAAATTGGCGATTCTTTTGCGATTTCGATGACTGATATTTATCAGAAAAAGTGTCAGAAAATGTACATAATATACTTAATTAATCAAAGTCTGTCTGTTCGGATTAATAACAGAAACTATTGAAGCGATTTTCAAACAGTTTTCACTAATGTATATACGAACTGTTTGTGCAAGTTATAGGTATATAATTTATATACAAAAAATATATAAAATAAGACTAATCGTTTTGTTTACAGACAAGTAATCAGAACATGTATTACGTAGAAGTGACGAATAGTGGATGTTTTTTAAGACGACAGAAAAATAATAGTGCTGTATAAAAATCGTGAATAAATTGTGCTCTTCATAACAACAGTTTTACTTCTGTGAGTAATATAGCGTGTCAAATACAAGATTGCAGAATAGTGACGTCATAAGATTAGTTAACATTAATATGGTAACAATGAAGATTTCATTCGTTCATAGATATTCTGTTCCCATCATCAACGATCATAATTTGATACGCTATATTTTTTTTTCTAGAATAGAAGTAGATTATTGAACGTGTATAATAAGTCTATATTGTAAATGAAAAGAAATTGTATAAAAAAAACCATTTAGCTAAACAGCACGAAAAATTATAATAACAAACTCTACGTCATAATAATTGTACACTTTATAAAATACTACAAAAAAATTCAAGCGCAAATCGTAATATAACCAAAATGATAGCTTTAAAATTCCATCTCTAAAAACAAAAAAGAGCACTTAACCAAAAAAAGTTCAACCAAAAACGCAACCGAAAAAAAAATTGTCTCGAGGCAACCATTGTCTACGCGCAACCAAATATCGTCATCCACTTACAAGGCAGTTCGTCACTGCTCCCGCCGCTATGGCTCGACCCCTGATGTCGTCTGTTCGTCACCGCGTTCGGGTTGACCATGCCCAAACCGCTTATATTCATATTAAGCGGATCCATCAGTCTCCCGTGCCCACTACTGGACGTCAAGTCATCTGGACTCAACTCCTCGCTCGTCAACGAAACAGAACTCTGGCCACTGACCAACACCGAATTCTGTATGTCCATCGGACTATGTTGTATGTTTGACGGACTGTGCAAGAAGGTTGTCGAATCCACATAACTGGCAACCAGGTTATCAACACCCATAGAAGTCTCTGGTTTTATCTCCTGTTTTATGTTGATGACTCCACTGGATATGGACGCGGGCGACTGCATACGGTCTCTGTCGTATTCGTAGTCCTGTATTCTTGAACGGGGCAGTTCGTTGATGGTCGACTGACGCATGGTTGTGGTCGATGTTGTGGCTGTAGCGGTGGACGTCGAACCGGACGCCCGGACGATGGTTGAGCTTTTTTGTTGGTCGTCTAGCGAAACGGTTTTTTTGGTTAGTTGGTTGGTTATTTTTTTTTGTATGGGTGTGATTTTTTTTTTGGTATACGGGTAATGGAATATGTGTTTGTGATTGATAGTATATTTAACGGGGATTTTTTAAAGTATACCTATCCGCTAGATATAATTATAAGTCATGTACGATCATCACCCTACAAGGCGAACGTGATTATTGAATCGGAAAATATGTACGGTTTCTATCAAGAAAATCGGTTTTACGATTAGGAACAGTATGACTATTTGCCTAGTTCGCGTTTGATGATCCTGACTCTTGTCCGCCTTCCTAATTATTGCGATACTCGGACAAAAGTCCGCGAAAACTATTTTTCGTTGTTGCATAATTTATATGTTCAGTATTTTATCATGATTACTATTTTAAATTAAGACAAGATTCTCGCTCACGGACCAAAGTCCGCCGGCGGACTTTTTGTTTTCTAAACGGACTATTGCCAACTTACCGTTCCCAATGAAGTCCGTGTCCAAGAAGCCGGTCTGTTTGGGCTCGTACGTGGTGGAGTCCACAGCGTAGTCCGCGGACACGTCGTAGGACTGCTGCTGGGGGGGCGCGGGCGCCAGCGACCCCATGTTGGAGGTCAGGGCTGGCCCGGCGTTGTTGTACGCGTACGGTGATAAGGGTGATCCGTAGGGGGGATACCTGGAATGGAAATTTAATAATAGATCAGACAAAATTGCAGATATACCGTCTTTGTATCGTCTATGCTTAGTCGGGGTCCATTTAGACCATACACCGGGATGCAGTGAGTCGGGTAAATTACATTAAAGCGACTACCTAGTTGACTATAAATATGTGAACTAGACAAATTGGATGATGGTTGAACATATCATAGATTTTTATTATTTGAATGAGCAGGTTTGCATCACAAAGTCAAAATATTTTCCTAAATCAATATACTATAGGTACATCTGAAATAATGGGCATTTACAGTTAATACCTACATGCATCCGGTCAAGAATATTTCGTAAGATCTTTTCTTTACTATTTAAATATTAATATGTATAGATAAAAGAGGAAAAAGCTTATTTAAATTGACAATTACCGCTACCTTCAAGAAAATCCATTATGGAGCGTAATTAAAACCTAGTCGCTAATAACGCCATCTATCAACGTGCGCAAGAAACTCTGTAGCACGTGGTACCGCTACCCGCTACTAGGTGGCGCTACTTATTTTACCGTTAGCGTCATTGAATGCTTAGGATAGGGTTGCTAACTTGCTTTTCATTATAAAAGTGCCATTGTCTTTAATTAAGAAACTAGGATAAAGAAAAGATACAGTTAGTATGTTTTGGCAAAATATCGAAATCACAGAGCTATTATTGCACTAATTTCTATACAAAAAGTATTTGTATCAATCAACTGTGATTAAGCTGACCAAAACTAAATGTTAATTTGAATTATTGAAATTTTAGTAGTTCCGCCACTGTGAGAAGCTACAGTGGCGTTGCCAGATATAATTGACACCACTCACGTTTAAATTATAGGTTCCAAAACGTACTTAACGTAAATGGCCAATCTCCGAATTCTTCTAAATTCAACTCAATACTATACGCATTAAGACATTCCTCTTATTCACTAATCCCATGTTTTTTACTTACGTCTCATATCGTTTAAAGACGCTCTTTCCTGTATCTTTTTCACAAGTCGCATGTTTTTGATTTTGACTAACATTACGTTTTAACCAACTAGTTCACGCTACTTCCCTAGCGGGGTAGGCAGAGAGAACCGAACGCCATATGGCACGATCCTTACATACATCACTCGCTTCTTTAACAAAACACATGACTTTTAAGACATTTATATTATTTGTACTTTGTCAATTTTTCACAAATCGACTTACACATTATATACCCATACCTATTTGATATAATATGTTGGTCTGGGACTTAAAAAGCATGTGCCAAATGTGTTTCTTGCCTAGCATGTCGTAGAAGGTGACTAATGGTATCGGGTTTTGGCTATGTGATTGTGTAAGCGACAAGCTAGCCACTTGTCACTACTTTTTCACAATTTTCCATCTGACCCAGCCCGGTTTTATTTTTAGTTGAATGTGGTTAAAAGGGCCTGCTGTTTTAGACTCTGCCTACCCCTTCGGGGATTATAGGCATGTATGTATGATTTATACTTTGCTCATTTTTCATAAATCACATTTTTGACTTACACATTCTTTAAACACTTTATCATATACGACACAGCCCTGGATGAGTCAGTGTGGCACCGAGTGTACCGTTGCTCGGATAATGGCAGTTAACACACATAGCTCTGACGGTACGGGACACAAGTCGAAGCGTAGCGGGAAATGCGATGGGTAATGGAGGACGGTATTAAGAGCGGTGGTAGCTCAATGGTAAGGACACGCGCCTCTTAACCGAGGAGTGCGGGTTCAAGCCCGGCACGTACCTCTGGATTTTACAAATCTATGTACGTATTGATACCACTAGCTCGACGGTGAGGGAAAACATCGTGATGAAACCTGCAAATTCAAACAACTTTGGATTTTTAACCATGATCCAAAAATTGTCGGGTTCCCCTATCTTAGGGTTGCGAAGGTCAGATCGGCAGTCGCTTCAATGTAATTACCAGACTCGCTAAATCCTGGATCATGGTCTAAGCGGACCCCGTCTAAACACGGGACATAACGCTAGGAAGAAGAAGAAGAATGGAGGACGGTATTAAACCAACTGGTAATGGTAACAAAACTGATACAAGACGTAACTGGCAATAAGAGGTTCGGTTATCATTAACCAAAAAGACGGTCGATAGAATTGAGATGTCACCATAGAAACATTTTCAAGAGATGGATAGACCAAAGATTTTGTCTGTGTTTTACAGACAAAATCTTTGTTTTTTGTTAATAGTGTATGCTATCATGTCCCATGTTAGTCTGGGACTTAAAAACAATGTGCCACGACTGTGTTCCTTGTCTAGTATGTCGTAAAAGGCGACTATATCGGGTTTGAGTGTGCGATTGTGTAGGCGACGAGCTAGCCATTTGTCACTCCTTTTTTACAATTTTACATCTAACTCAGCCCAGATTTTTTAGGCTAAATGTGGTTAGCTAGCTGCTCCGTTGACTTTGCCTACCCCTTCGGGGATTACGGCCGCGATGACGTCATATATGTATGTAAAATTGTCTTTGAAAGTCGTCTTAATTATCTTTGAGAGCTTAAACCAATATACAGGACAAAAGCAATGATCCCGTTAGGAAAAGAGATTAACTGAATATAACTATTAAACTCTGTATCCTCTTTAATATCCTTACCACGAATAAGCCCAACGTATTTGTAAAGCATGATTAAATCAATTTACAGAATTCCAACAGGGCACTACATATATTGTTTCCTCAAATATTCCAATCTCGTTGTGGAACAAATGTTCAAAAATTGGGTCAAATCAACTTTACAATGTTTACACGGTACACACTGATATGCTGCGGCTGTTATTATACATTATAATACGAGGAAGTTAAAAGCTAGGTCACGTAGCAACTGGGTTTAGTTACGCCGCTCGGCGATAGATGGCGTCAGTAGTCGTTTACTATAGTTAATATTTGACTAATTTATTGCTGTTGGGATGGTAATGCGAACTCTTTACTGGTAATGTCCATGAAACTAGTATCTTTACTTGCGCATTGTGAAGAACCTAACTAGGTGTCCTTTTAGCGTGGAGAATATTGCCAAATGACACACATCCATCTGCATTGCAATGTAATGAAGCCTGCCAAACGTTACTACTTGAAGAATATTTCCAAATATAACTCTTCCGCTGTATGTGCTCGGATTTAGTCACACTTTGCTCTATGGAAAAACTCATCATACGTCGCCAATACTTGGAGAATATAGCCAAATACGAAATCTAAACATTCTTAGTCTCCAAAGAACTTGTCGTGTGGAACGAAGCTTAATACGAAGAATCTGATCATATACTTGGAGAACACTGCCAAAATCAAAATCTACACGAGACATCCATTGTAATCTGTGGAACTAGTCTCGTCTGAACCTTGTGGAGCATCTAACCATTACATGTAGAAACTTTGGCGAATATAGCCAAATACTGCACCTGCATCATGGAGAATCTAGGCAAATCTCTCCTTAGCATAAATAATGTAGCCAAATAGTTATAAACGACACTCACCCATTGTAATGTCCATGGAACTGGTCGCTGGAGCTCGGCGTCTGCTGCTGCGCGTCATACACCGAGTCTGGCGCCGCGTCCGTCTGAGCGCGCACCTGGGCGCGGTAGAACTTCACCTCGAAACATAACGCACAATAGAGAATATCTGCGCCCCAATACACATGGAGAAACTATTCTCCAATGAAGGGTCAGAGGCGCAACTGTTGGGAATAGAATTCCAGAATTAGGTCTGGATTCGTGGAATAAGTTGCTATTTAATTGTTGTTGGTATTGGATTGTTTGAGATTTATGTTGAAATTTAGATGTTCTTTTCCTAATATATTACTTGTAAAAGGGGCCTGCTGCCACTTTGACTCTTCGTACTCCTTCGGGAATTATAGGCGTGATGTTATGTATGTATGTATTGCTTGTACATGATTTGAATTCTAAAATAAAAGTAAATCTTGCCAACAATCTTATCAAAGTGCATAAAAAATTCTATAGCTCTACGGAGGAAAGGCAACTACTAATTATGAGCATAGAAACGTAATGATGTCAAAAGAGATTTTTTTTACAAAAAGTAACTATAGAATAAAAAGAAAAAAAAAAAACATTTTGTGCCTGAGCGAAAAGCCTTATCTACCCTTCCAATAAATATTTCTGTTAGTACTAATAATAATAAAATATTAAATTAAAAAAAAATAATGTTTTTCAATGAACCCCTTAAATACTTTGATAAACTGACAGTATATTTGGTCATTAGCCCTAGCACCCCTCCACCAATTCACTCTAACATTTGTGTCAGTTTAACATTACTTCTGTCAAAGGACGAATAACACAAGCCCTGCTACAGTTAGCAAACATACGTCATAATGACGAAATTATTAAATTGTCATAAATAACAAAAAAAAAAGATCCAAATCTCATCAGATGTGTATAATCTAAATCTGTCGCAAAATATATGCAATTATTTAAATGGCTTATTATTATTTAAAATAAAACAAAAGTAAAATGACAGTTTTGGAAAATATTGTAAATAAATATAGATATGCCTGTATTTTTTTGGAACATGATATAGAAATTAATAATAATTAATAATTTATTTTTATTTATTATTTTACATGTATGTCTTATTCGTCCATTCTATTTTGCAGTGAGATGTCTATAGGCTGAATTTATATGTACGGTAAAAATACGGTACGAAAAAAGCTTGAAAAATTACGACCAAATCAAAATGTTTCTACTCACATTTTTGGGGTCTTCCATACCACCCTGGAGTAGGAGTAATTCTCGGACCTGACATCAAAACTTTCCATTTTTATAATGCCTTTGACATCTTAACATTAAAAGTAAAACTGTCAATTTTATTTCATCTGTCAAATTCAGCCTACCAATATCCACTGCTATTCAGATTAATACAACTATACTACCATACATACTTATTTAAAAAGCATAAATTTTTGTAAATACAAAAATGTACGTATAAAGTTCATTATGAAACATTTTCTTGAATATCAAATGTACCGCCCTTAATGGACGTTAAAAATAAAAAATCGGGTTTGAATATTCTTCAGTAATTTTTATGGCGTATAATATTTAGTTGTATAATTAAAATGGATTGTATACACTCAAGCACAAAATATTTTTTTTCCTTTAAAAAATATTCTTTTTATCAAAGATCAGCACAAATATCAATGACATTAGGTTTAGGGAATTACTGATATCGGCAGTATTTTAAGTTGAATTTTTTTTTTGTTTTAAAGTTTTTTTCTTATTTTTTTTTTATATTTGTAAAAGTAATATGTTCTTACCTCATCTTCCACCTTTTCGCGTTGTTTCTTTGACATGCGGCCAAATTTCACCGCTAAAACAAAGAAAAATACATTGTTAATACTTCAAAATCAATGATAATTTTATCGATAGAATAATTATTTTCTCTATTGCAATGAGAATATTGCACCAATTCATTAATTTATAGCAGTTAATTATTTTAATGAAACGTCTAAAAAGTTAACTGTGCGAGACAACGTCAATAAAAACAATAAACTACTTTGTAAAGGCGCCAAAATCACAAAAAAGTTCGAACATAAATTAGTGCCGCCGCTCCCCGCTCGAGGCGCTTTAATCGCATGACATAACTCGGGAACGCCAATTTTGCGCCATTCCCATACGTACTTGACGAAACAAAAAAACCGCGTTAAAAATCGGTACGATTCGTCTCCGTTGCAATTATGTCTTCAATGACATTGTTACTCAATACTTAGCGTCTACAATAACCGCTGTGTGAGTTGTAAGATGATATTGCTGGTGTGTGCGTTTAAATGTGTGAGTAAGCGTCTCTGTATGCGTGAGCGTTCGTTGGCATACTGCCTAGTAGAACAACGAACTCGAACCGCCTCTGACGTAGGTATACATACGTTGATGTGTGACGTATAGTCCCGACGTAACCTATCTCGATACCGTTGCCTGAATACGCGGCGAAATGAAAAAGTCGTGGTCGGAATCGCGATTGTTTGTAATCTTTAACCATTTGAATTCAGGCGGGTGCTGGTTGAAAAAAAAAATGTATTTGTTAAATTCTCCGTTTGGCAGTTCGGTGACCCTTATCATTGGCTAGTTTAAGTTGAGCTGTTTTGTGCACGGCGTTGTTTGAACAAGTGTGTCTAGATAAATGGTCGGTGTTTTATTACGGATTTTGTACAATGACCTTTTTGGACGGCCCACAAAAATGTTTGGAACAGTAAATTTAGGCGCGAAAACAATGCCTTTTTAGAAGTAGGTGGGTAATAAATTGTCACGGCAATAATTTCAGTTGCGTTATTTATGGTTGTTCTTTGGTCTATGCGTTCATTATTCTTTGACCTAGCTGGAGTTCAAATGCTGATTGGTCTTTGTTTGTTATGCTTTTTTTTTCGAATTTAACTGAGTACAATATAATGTTTGTCACACAAAATAAATATTAAAATTTCCATTTGATTTAATATGTAATCTAGGTGACGTTAAATTGTTAACTTTGGTCCGTCGTAATATCAGGGTGACCAAAATGAAATGTAACCTGCACCAATAAGTTTTGAAAGAGTTATATCTTTTCATCCAACCCAGCCCACTGACCCATGTTGGTCTGGGACTAAAAAAGAATATGCCAACTGTGGTTCTTGTCTAGCATGTCGTAAAAGGCGACTAATGGTATATCGGGTTTTGGGTGTGTGATTGTGTAGGCGACAGGTTAGCCGCTTGTCACTGCTTTTTCAAAATTTTCCATCTAACCCAGCCCGGCTTTATTTTTGGCTGAATGTGGTTGAAGGGGCATGCTGCCCCTTTGACTCTGCCTACCCCTTCGGGGATTATGGGCGTGATTTTGTGTATGTATGTATGTATCTTGCCAATGCCGTGTTTATTCCACACTTGTGTCGCTTAACTTAAAGTCTCTCACTTTAATCACCCCCAGCCGTGGACTAGCGATCACCCATCCTACTTTCGTCTTACGTACACATCGCTTAACTTATGTTTTTAATTTTCCCTTAGCTGAGCTCGTGGTTTTACCCGCGTTAATAGTTAATGTGTAACCACAGACTAGTAAAAAAAGAAGGACTCCACACTGCCATATTATAGCGTGAGGCCACGTTTACGCATGTGTAAGTGAGATACCTACTTAAGGATACCAGATTATGGATATCTGTCATTTGGAGCACTTAATATGTCAATGTGTGACGTAAGTTGCATGTCTAAGTTGGAGCACCTAAGGAGCTTCAACGTCTAATTAGTGGCGCGGCGTCCTTCTTTTTTTACTAGTCCGTGTGTGTAACGTGATGTTATATAGCCGCTAAAGCCTTCCACAATAAATGGACTTTTCAACACATAACTATGTTTTTAATTCGGCCCAGTAATTCCTGAGATAAGCATGTTCAACCGAACAAAAATTCATCATGTTCCTAGCGTTATGTCCCGTGTTTAGACGGGGTCCACTTGGACCATGATCCAGGATTTAGCGAGTCTGGTAATTACATTGAAGCGACTGCTGATCTGACCTTCGTAACCCGAAACTAGGGGAACTAGACAATTTTTGGATCATGGTTACAAATCCAAAGTTGTTTGAATTTGCAGGTTTCATCACAATGTTTTCCCTCACCGCCGAGCTAGTGGTATAAATACGTGACTTTTTTACGTTGACTGCCTCGTTGGTCTAGTGGTACCATGCGCCGCTTAAGGACCAAGAGGATCCGGGTTCAAATCCCGGGTCGGGCCAAAAATTTGTGGCTGGGTATTTCAATACCGAAATTACTCAGTAACAGCCCGGAGTCAGGAAGTTGGCGGTTTAATCACCCCCGTGCCTCGGAAAGCACGTTAAGCCGTTGGTCCTGCGCCTGACCTCTCTCCGGTCATGTCGAATTGCCGTCTCACCGGACTATGAGAATGAAGGAATAGAGAGTGCACCTGTGTTAGCGCACAGACTTGTGCACTATAATATCTCCTGCGCAGTTGGCTAATCCTCGTTGAGATTGGCCGCCGTAACCGATATCGGTTAGGAGGACATTATTATTTTATTTATTTATAAATACGTACATAGATTTGAAAAATCCAGAGGTACGTGCCGGGTTTGAACCCGCACTCCTCGGTTAAGAGGCGCGTGTCCTTACCATTGAGCTACCACCTCTCTAAACCGAAAAAAAATTATGTTTTGTATATTATTATCTTTCCCATACAACGCTCAGTAGACGTTCACCCAGCCTATCGACTTCCCAAAATGTCGCCTAACTCACGATCACCCATCACACTTTTTCCAACACCACGTGTCGCTTAATTCCAGCAATATCGAGTCATAGACAACTGGGTCAAGTGAGGCGCTGTTTCATATGGTATTATTATGTGAACAAAATTGTGTGCAGTTACGCTTCAGTGCAGTATTGCACAATCGCTAGTGATGGGACACGCATGTAACGATGAAAATTGAAAATCGATGTTTTTGTTGTAAAAAAAAATATTATTTTTATAGGTCAAAAAAAGTGAATTATTTTATTTGATTTCAAAACGAAAATTCACACATCTTTAAGAGAACCAAATAAAATAAATGTTTTCGGGATTTGTCTTTTAGGGCCTTTTTTGTAAAAATCGTTGTAGTCCCATGTTGGTGTATTTCGTAAAAGTTGACTAGGTTTATCGGGTGTGTGAGGCGGCGAGCTAGCCACTTGTCACTATTTTTTCACAATTTTTCATTTAATAAACTGAATTTAATTATTGGTTGAGTGTGGCTTTAGGATCTTGCTACTTAGACTCTGCCTACCCCTTCGGGAAATGTGGGCGTGATAGTATGTATGTATGTATGTATGTATGGTTTGTATGTATGTATGTATCTAACTGTGACTTTCCAATGAAACTTCCAACATGCGTGACTCTTGTAATTGTGCCAGATATTTTTCAAAGTCCAACGTGATTAATGAGCGTAGCGACCATTCGGTTGACAAGTGAATAAATAATGTGGCGCCGGTCTTGTAGTCGCTTGCGCTTGTTATATTAAAAAAACTATTGCGTTTCGTTCATTGAGTTTTGTTTTGGAGAAACAAATTTTAGATATCATATAATTTTAGTCATAGACCGCGATCCCGGGCAATGTCTTTTTTCTTTATTAGATAACATAATGTTCTCTAAATTTATCACTCAACGAATATATGGTGGGAAACTTATTTTTTCGCTTATTCAAAAAAGATAAGAGAGTCACAATAAACCTTAAGCTCCCTAAAAATTAAGATTAAGCGCTAGTGCACACAAGACGGCTGCCTTAAACATGAATAATACGCGTCCCACTTAACACTTGATTCCGAGTATATTTTGACATTTAACTATAGTTAGTTACGATCTAGGATTTAGTACGAAAATTAGTTAAACAGACATTGTTTTATAGAACTTGTCACTTAATGAACTAATTCCGTCGTTGTTTGAAAGTTTTAATCTTATTTTGAGGAGATGAATTATTGTTAATTTAATGTTCTAGGAGCATTCTAACAAGAAATTATTAAACTTAAAAGAAGATAGGTCATGTAATGTTTTTAATATTTTGACAGCTTTTTTGTTAGTGAAAACATGTGATAGCTCAATATGTATATACGAGGAGTACCGGTTCAAACCCGGGCACGTTTAGATTTTTTGAATCAATTAGTATTTTTAACATTAACACTGATATGGGAAACATCTAACATAACAGGAAGAAAAATATAACATTTCTATGGAGATAAGATATTTTACGATGGAAACAGTTCCGAAAAGTCCCAAAAAATCAACCATTTTTTATTTCAATATCAGCTAGCTGGCTAACTGCTAGTCAAAAACTTGATCGATAAATTTATCGACAAAAACCCACCATGCATGCTACAACTCAAATATTAAAATCCCCTTATTTTTATACCGCATGCATCATACCATTTAGCTATAAACTTTATCGACATTATAGAAAATTTTATCGACATTATCGACAACTTTATCGATAACTCATCGACCCACCCCTAACGCATTACGTTACGTGTATTGCGCAACGTCACCGGCGCACGCGACGCAGCAGTCAATTAGCGAGATAGGCAGTGTGCGACTCGGCTGGAATGTGGCGTTGTAGGCGAAGTCGGGGATCGGGTTTTTGGGGGAGAGGCTAAGTTTTTTTTATTACGTATTACATACAAACATAGATATTTATCATAATGCCCGTAATGTTAAGGTTTTAGATGTATGATTATGTAGGCAACGAGCCACTTGTCACTACTTTTTTACAGTTTTCCATCTTACCAAGCCCGGTTTAATTTTTTGGCTGAATGTGGTTAAAGGGGCTAGCTGCCCCTTTATCTCTGCCTACCCCTCCGAGGATTGCAGGCGTGATGATATGTATGTATGTATGTATGTCCGTAATTCCCTAAGGAGAAGGCAGAGCCCAAGGAGCTGCAAGCCCCTCTATGCAAATACTAGCAGCCACCTGCGACTTCGTCCGCGTTAAAAAAGCTGTCTAATACAAGTTTATTTTTAATTCCGTCAAGATAGGCGCGTACAAACTTACAAACATACATATCCGTTCTGTCATATTAGCATAGATTTTAACTATAATTCGAGCACAGGTGACCTTGTTCATCACGCGAACATTTGCCTCTAGCGGGTTTCGAACCCGCGATCTTTACTCCGAAAATATTACCAATACACTGAACGATAATAACCATAAGATGTACTTAGATTAAAGGTACGTTTCCGGATTTGAACCCAAACAACTCGCATACAAGTCGCGTATTCTAACCATCAAGCTACCACCGCTCCAATAATCAGTAGTTTGTAAACAAATCGTAAATTAAATCAAAATGGCCGACGTGAAATACAATAAATCTGCGCAATACAATAAAAATACCTTTATACCTCATGTCGGTATGAGGAAGAGGGGTCAACGACCTCTTATCAGCACTGATAAGGGAATGCAATGTTTATAGAGCCGAGCGAAACGTGGCCGGTTTAAAAACTGACGAGTTATGGGGAAATGGAGTCGTATTCTTGACTAATGTAAGCTAGTTGTTTCCCGTGACATTTGCCGTGTGTGTTGATTTAAATGGTAGTTTTTTTGACACGGATCTCTAATGATTTTGATGAAATTTTAAGAAGTCTTGTAGCCCTTGTAAGAGCAGCTGTTTGATTGTGAAGGTTTCTTCAAAAATGGTTCAGCCGTTTGGAAGATTAGGCGGATCAAATTGACAGTAAAAAACATAAAGAGATGTTTATCTTTGAAAATTTTATGTCATCTCTTAACTCCCATTTCACCTTTAGAGAGTTGAATTGGGGGTGGATTTTCAAAAAATATCATCTTAGTACTCACTAGCACTATTTGATTGACCTATGTGCAAAATTTTAAGGACCTAGATCCAGTATTTTGAGTTGTGCGCTGATCGCCATTTCTTAAATGTGAAAGTTTATATGTATGTATGTTTGTTACTCATCCACGCCAAAACGGCTGAGCAGATCTAAATAAAATTTAGCACAGAGGTGGATTACAATCTGCAAAGGGACATAGGCTACTTTTTATCCCGAAAAAATTAATAGATCCCAAGGGACGACAGTTTAAAGTATGTATACTGAACTCACCATCGCGGCTCATTCCAAGCTTGAGGCACTTCTGCAGCCGGCAGTACTGGCATCTGTTGCGGTTGACGCGGTCCACCACGCAGGCTTTGTTGCGCGGGCACTGGTAGTTGACCACTGAAACACCATTATGAGTTAGTAATGGTGACGGGAGATGGGGCTGGTCTGGTCCAGTCTGGTTAGATTTTGATTGTACAAATGTACTTTGTTAGTAACTATTCCTTGTAAGTAAAAAATTTGTATGTTGGTCTTAGGAATAACATGCCGACTGTGTCTCTTCCCTAGAATGTGGTAAAAGGCGACGAGCTAGCCACTTGTCACTAAATTTTCACAATTTTGCATCTAACCCTACTCAGTCTTATTTTTGACTGGATTTGGTTTAGATTCAGTAGTACGCTGGTGTGAATATTGCCTTTTTGCATGACAAATTAGGGATTATAACTATGTCTATTTTGCAGAACAATTATTTATAAAAAACTAGAAATTGACATTTTGGAATGTTTCTATTTCTTGATTTTTAGATTAAAATAAAAAAAAAAACAAGAAAATCTGAATTGCCCTACAATAGTACCAAGATTAAATTGTTACAACAAAAGATCTGACAATCACAAATGTTCTGACATTACAGTTTTGACAGCTTTCAAAAATCACTCTACAGACTATGTAGGAAATTACTACATATATTTTAAAATATTGAATATTACATTTAAATATATGTTTGGGTTTTTCTAGAATGATTATACTTAGGTAAAGTGTGGTAGAAAAACCAACATTTATTATATTTTAAAATAACGTCGTCCATTATTAATTTTATGTGCTGTGATGGTAACTAAATGTTAATTACTAAAATTACGCGTCACGTTGTTTGTCCGCGATGGACTCCGAAACTACTTAACCGATTTTAATCAAAATTGCACACCGTGTGCAGTTTGATACAACTTGAAAGATAGAGTAGCTTACATCTCAATTTATTTAACCCGATTGTGTATCATTGACAGTTAAGCGGAACGAAGTTCGCCGAATCAGCTAGTAACCAATATAATTAAATATTTACCTATTAAATAACTGTGATATCTTTCAAGTCAATTTTAACTTACTTTTTACATAAAATATGGTTATTTTCTTAACGTTATGACCTGTTTTCTAGTTGGCATCCGCTTAGACCATAATTCTAGATTTCATAGAAACGAAATTTAAGCTTGTATCATCTAACCTTCGTAACCTTTAGAGGAAAACTAGACGAATCGGATCATAAATATATTATCTAGATTTGGATTACCAATCCCTTTATGTAAACTTTGTAAATTTAATAAAGTTCCATTTCAAAATGATCTAACTGGGAATCGAACCAGTTCATTGAAGTTTTATGTCTTGCATACATGCGGAATGCAGACTCAATTTTAAAAATAAATACAGATTTTTGAATATTTGTTTTCATTCCAAATGTATGCGGCTCCAATCAATATAAGACCATAGACTTTATAGACAAATAGACGTTAAATTATATTCAGTTCGGTAGACAAAGCTCTGCTTACCGATAAATCGCCACCCTGTATTATAATCCGCACTATTTCATCTGACAGCTGTGTCTCTCTTACACACAGCAGCTTTTTGAAACGAGATCTTTCTTTCTTTTCATGTGATCATATTTTTTTATTGTGACCATTTCTTTTTTTGTTGTGATCATTTATCTTTTTTTATTGTGATCATTTGCTTTTTTTTATTGTGATCATTTGCTTTTTTTATTGCGATCATGTCTTATCTCAAATGGTATAAAACAATACCTGTCGATAAAATAATTCATGGTTAAATTTGAGTCCATTTATTAAAGATTTTTAAAAAACCATGACTAAAATTTGTCAAAAATATAATTTTAAATACATATGATTATATTTAAATATTCGAAAGCTGATTTTTATTATGATCTCGAATCGGCTTTGAAATGAAACTGTGCGGACTACGTAGAAATCTTTTTTATTTAAATAATAAAAAAAAATCCATTTATTGTAGACAAATTAACTAAAAAAATAGCCAATAGTTATTAAGATTGTCTCATAGTCTTATTATTGAGACTTTAAATTTTCCTTGGGAATCGAACCCAGGAAATAATATTTTTATTCTATCTATAAATCATAGTCACTTATCATGGACATGGAATTTGATACACATACAACATGCAAACGTTTTTCCAATTTTATATTTTATTAAAATAGTGAGAAAAATGAAAAATATTGAGAATATCATTCTATCATACTTGAAAGAAATTCAAACGATTTTAAAGCTGCCAAAACCTAGTATAAGCTACATCAGGGTTTCTTAATTTTTTGAAGGTTATGGACCACCATCCACATATCAAATGGACCCCTTTTAAATTGACCGATTTTAAAGAAACAATTCAGAAAAGAAATATTTTCAGGTAAAAGTATTTATATGGTACCCCCCAAGAAGCGTTTATATAGACCCCAATATATTTATCACGGATGGTCCATTGACGATCTTAGAAGTCCACGGACCAAATGTTCATGGATTTTTTGAAATAGTCGGTCCATGAATTGAGAAACCCAACAAGATAGACGTACGATGCCGACCTGTGCTCTGTGACCGCCTGAAGAATCCTTTGCATCCCTCGCAGGTGATGACTCCGTAGTGCACTCCCGAAGACTTGTCTCCGCACACTTTGCATGGTATGATCTCGATTTGGGCTGAAACAAAAAAAAAATATTAGGAAAAGTTACAGACGGTTGTGAGGTGACCTGAGGCATCGATGCCGTTTTATGAGTTAAGTACAGACGTTTTTGAGGTGATTAGAGTAACACGTGTAGGTTGCAAATAAAAATGCCGATGTTTTAATATTATGATGCCTGAAGATTAAGGTGATGTCACTATTATCAAGATGTGTTTTACAGATGTTCCGCGATGAAGTAAGTTGTGTCTCTCTGTGGTATCAATAATATTAATTATGATGAGTAACTATGAAACAGTGTAAGATAAATAAGCCACGTTAGCATCTTAATGACAGACCAAATTCCCCGCAGGCAGACCCAGACTCACAGCTAGTTTATAATAAATAATCGATATCGTACATTTAAATTGTTTTCCCGCTATCTACCGAAAACCCTTTCATTTCCGTCCCCACCGGACCGATCACAACAATCGCAGATCAGTTTCCGCCGTCAAAGTTCGAATTCCGAACGGCTAATCGAAACACGACCGGGCGATTCGCGAAAAAACGCCACGGCGTCGATTAGACGGTTCGATATTCGAATTGTTTCGACCGCCGTTTTCGGTGTGCGAGTTCAACGACCCGCGGGCAAGGTCGGAGCGCGGTCGTTGACTCACCACCGGCCGCGTGTGTGCGTGATATCTCACCATTACAAACGCCACGGGATAAGAAACGGGATCGGTTTTAACCGACATCGTTCGAACGGTCAACCGTGTTTATTTTTATTCGCCGTTTTTAATGGCGCACCTTTTTAATTTCTTCCGCGTTGATTATTTATTGGGATCTCCAGTTTGATTTGGAGTCGAAAATATAGGCAGACACGTGCTGGGGGTATTTTCGAAAATTGTATGGTTGGTTTATTTTTAATTTATTTGCAGTGATAGTTTGGATATTTTAAGATTTCATCTTATGCTATCTGAATTCAAAATTCGACGCCAAAGTAACCATAGATAAGTCTTTATAGCCTTTATCTATATAAAAGGCAATAAACGCCTCAAAATCCTCAAAAAAAAAACTTATGAAAAAATTGGCGCATTGATCTTAAATAAACTATTATAGATTCTTCTTCGTCTTCATTCGATATATTTAGAAATAAATAGATATTTAAATCTTATCATAAAATTTGTCAATGGAATACAACGTTTCACCATGTTTCATATACCATTTTATAAATCAGCGGAAATACTTCAAACCTCATTAGAATGACTAATGTCATACTTCTTCGACAGACATGAAAACCAGTAAAAAATGAGAAAAACTAAATTTTCTTCGATTTATTAATCCTTCTACCAAACGAAATAGTCAATTAGAATAGAAACGCTGAGAAATAATATCCAGTTTTTACCAAATTGTAATGTTATTGGTGAGCTCATTAATAGTAGATCTATCTCTGTACAATGCGTTATGAAATTGCGCCTATTAATTTCATAACACCTGTGTTAACTCAACTTATCATTTCTTAAATAAAAGTTGTCAGTTGAGTTAAGTGTATATGTTAGCTCAAATATTTTCTAATGATGTCTCGTTAATTGACATTTGATTGATTACCCAATTAATAAGCTAATTGAAGACACGTGTAAGGATTGCGTTTATTTGTTATGTTTTTAAAATTGGATGAGTTAATCTTTGGTCACGAATTTTCTGTATATTATTAAGTTTTTTTCTTTGCGTATATATGTTATTACGCCTACAATCCCGAAGAGATAGACAGAGGTCTAGAAGTAGTAAGTTTCTTTATCTACTTTTAGCCCAAGGACTACTAAAAAAAAAAGGACTCCACGCTGTCATACTATAGGGTAAAGCCACGTTTATGAATGTCTGAGTGAGATACTTATGGACACCAGATATCGAATAATTTGGATTTGTATACAATTCTGTAATTTGGAGCACTTATTATGTCAATGTGTGACGCAAGTTGCGTGTCAGGGTGGAGCACCTGAGCAGCTTGAATGTCTAGTTAGTGGCGCGGAGTCCCTCTTTTTTTACTAGTCCATGTTTTAGCCAAATAAAATAAAGGCCCATATTGATTTGGGGTTTTAAAATAACGTGCCAGTTTTGTCCCTTGTCTAGCATGTCGGAAAAGGCCACTAATGGTGTAATGGGTAATACGTGGGTTTGTGTAGGCGACGAGCAAGCCAATTGTCACTTCTTTTTCTCAATTTCCCATCTTACCCAATTTGATATATTTTATAACATCTGATAGTTTGTTTCTCTTTTAGGTCTTAAATACTCAAATGATCATCATGAAATCTTGCATCCAGATTGTTTGGAAAGGATATAAATAAAAAGGATATGTGTTGAAGAAAATCTTACATAAACTAAAATAAAGCCACGGGTAAGAGTTAGTCTTTAATATTAGCGAGAAACAAATAACGAATGATAATAAAACTTAATTTTTTTTCGTCAAGTCAACAATAACTAATTTTTGCCCAATACCGCACTATTCGCTAAATATTAACGTTAAATTTAACAATGCAAGCATTTTGCAAACTCAAAGAGGATATTGTGAAATATCTGACAGCACCTTTTGACAATTCGAGCCGTCAGCAAAATAGCCGCTTGCGTCATTCTGTCACCAACTATTGTTTTAAATTTGGAGCCGATTTTGAAATTAGTTGGCGAATTACTGTATCCTGGGGCTGTGATTGTAAAACTGTCGCTTTGTTCAAATGTAACTGGCAGGAAAGTGAATTTTGACATTAAATTTTAGACATAGGCTCTTTATTATTTGTCACTAAGCGGTGACAAAAAATAGTAGCATTTTCGTATTTTTTTTGTTAATATTAGCTAAGATATATAATAAATCTTAGTTCATATAAACGAGTGTTCCTTTGAATATTAAAAAAGTAAGCTCAAATTTATACCACTAACTTTTATGAGAGAAAACATTGTAAGGACTTCACATCTGTTTTCTAACATAACATCACGCCCATAATCCCCGAAGGTACAATCACATACCCAAAACCCATATATCATTAATCGTCTTTTATGACATGCTAATCAAGAACCACAGTTGGCATATTCTTTTTAAGTCCCAGACCAACATATGACATGTTATCTATGTGTTAACATTATGCAATTTGTATGGTTCTTCAACATTAGGTAGCTGAGAAAAGCCAATAGTTGTATAGTAACTAGACTGAACCTAGGATCATAGTTAGGTCCCACACTAAAAGCGGGACACGACTCAGAAATAAGAAATACCTAAGTAGGTACATATATAGATAAGTTAAAAAAATTCTGACCTAGACTTAGACTTTAATCATAGTAAAAATGTCTCTTCGCAGTCTCGTTAGGCTATTCTCCGTTTGTCGGCCTCAACATTGCAGCCGTAATAAGCCTCGTTAGTGGCTTAAATGGTGGCTTACATTTTTAAACTCTAACACTGGTTAGGGGTAATTGCAATCCATTACTCGCTTTTTGACTTCCGTGTTGTGTAAAAAGTGTACCCGGAACTCATAAGAATGTGTACGTATGAGCAAGGTACACCCACCTATTGAGGAGACCATAAAAAAGGATTGCCATAGACAAGGGAGTTGCAGAGCCGCTGTTAGGTTTCACGTTAGCAGTATTATTTCCTCTGAGTACTGAAACTAATGGAGATGGCATAACTACGAAAAAGTGAAGCCCAATTTGAGTGAGAAACAAATATGGCGCCTTTGTATAGTGTCATTCCACTTTACTTACTTACACACTATAAGTCTCTTGAACAATTTATTTATGACGATGTTTCTAAATGTTACAAGTTAGATTGGCACAATAGGTACACTGCAAATTCCACTGACATTGACAACTTAAAGCGAGAAACCAAAATGGTAAGCCGGCTTCACTTAGGTATTTCTATGACGTCACTTGATGATGTTACCGAAAATAGTTAAGTCAAATATATTCTTGTCTCTTTTTACGTGGAGTATTGTAGACTTGTTAAAAAGAGATAGATAGAGGTTTATGAATACAATATCGATATTAATCATATTTGTATAGCAGATTGTTCCTATAGAACATTATGTCGTCTCCATGTGTTCTTCAGTACTGAGGTATTATTTCAAAGAGCATACCATAGACATTTGTTAAGTCTAAAGTAGAATAAAAATATAATTCCAGAGTATGGAAGTACTTATTATTATCTATAGCAAATATTTTTTTAAAGAAAATCAAAAGTTAAGTATATTTTTCAATCCAATATATTAAATAAGCTCTTATGGGATGTCATATCAGAAATTCTCATGGTCCAACACAAATATTAACATTATCGCAAATATCAATATGTCTAATATTAAGAAGAAATTCACACGCTCTAACCTATCTATCTATAAATTATCTAACTATTGCAAATAATTCGCGCCTTCAATATCAAAAACACCTGATGCTGGTTGAATAACTTTGCCGTCTTCGTACGTATTAAAAAAACCGGCCCCATGTACCCTCTGCGACAGGCATGGCCGCCCGCTGCACTCGCCAGCTGATCATGACGTCACAGGTCGTCGACCGCGCGCGCATCACGCCCGCGTGACGTAGCGCGTTCCAATTTGGAATTCGGCCCGCTCCGATTTGACAGTTACAGTTAGTTGCGCGGGAAGTTTGATAAGGTGTGTTGGTTTGAGCGGTTTTTTTTTGGGATTAGGTTGAGGTTAAGACATTTTAACTTGTAATGCCAAAATATATTTGTTTAATAGATATCATTTAAACACCCTAAATAGTTATCAATTTCCATTATTTGTAATTTTTTGGACTTTTAAATGCTTTGAAAATTTGCAAAGTTTGTTTAATTGTGTACGTGTAGTTAGGTCACAATTTAGTATTTCTATACAAAATGAAAAAACCGTCTTTATTTACCATCTTATATTTGAAAAAATGGCTCATAAAAAGTATGTCAAATGACATGACTGTGTTTTTACCACTTTGGATATGGATATTTATTCATTTAGAGACTTTTAGGGCACGTTGCAAGAGCTCTGATTAAGGGTCCAAGTTTGATTAATCTGTGAGGGAAAGAGGTCCCGAACATATTTAGTACAAGGTAATCTTCTTTTCATTGTAAAACAGAGAAAGGGAATCAAAAATTAAATCGGAGCCATTTTAATAAAGGTCCATCAAATATTAATCCTAGGTAGACTTTCGCTTGCAAAATTCTTATTAGACCACAGATCTTTATCATTCTACAATTGTAGTATGCGAAAGTTCTACATGTCTAGTAAAAATGATCCAGCAAAAACCTTGTCTAAGTAAAAAATGGTTTTGCTAAAGAACACACCCACTTACGTCACAGAGTCAACGAACTCGCCTTCAGTCGAGCCTTCTTAGTTTAAAGCGTTACATCGAACGCTCGCACAACTTGGACAAAGCCGAAAACTAAGCCAGTTATGTTATTATTTGATATAATTATACTGTTTATTTTATTTAATTAAGCAAGATTTACTCTTTTTTTTTGTATATTTTTTTTTATTAGTTTTTCGTTGTTAAAACCTTCCATGGGTTCAAACATGTTAATGCCAATTTGATTCCTTGTACACGAAAAAAAATGCTTTAGACCCGAATGTACTAAGAAATGTCGTTTAATGCATAGTAAAAGATTTTTGTACAAAAAAAGGGATGACTACTTTATTTAATTCCACGTGAGTAAAATGGAATATTAGAAAAATATGTGTGAAAATTAAACCCAGAACTGAATGTCAAACCTATAGTGAAACTAGTCTAGTATAAAAATAAACCAAGATTCAGTTCCAAATTTGAATTTTAATCTAACGGCTTCTTACGTCACGGGTGAACGGCCGCAGTTGTCCGAACCAAGTCTACCAAGCAACTTTAACGGTGCCATCGCAAAATGGAACATTAAATTCTATTTCTATACTAATAGAACTTAAGTTCGATTAACAATTAATTTAGAACAGAGGCTTCCAGCTCATTTAAGTTTACGATCCCGTAAGTACAAGTTGGAGTTCTATTCTCTTAGCAACAGGAGTCAGTTCGGTCTATCAATCAGTTTGGGGTTTTTGGCCTATGGATTGAGTTCGAAATTCGAATGAGAAATAGTTCCTGAAATAGTTTTATGCTCTGTTCTTAGGACAGGAAGTCGGTTTGCTTTTTAAAATGCGAAAGATCAAAAGAATCAAGTTTGTGTGGTCAAGACTGTCATAATACAGCCGATAATAATTAGCGAATTATTAGGACAATAAAATCTAAAAAGTTTTATGTCCGAGTCTTGACGTCTAAATAAAAAATAAATATAAATGAAAACTACTATAAAATTAAAATTAGCTGTAAATTGCCCAATTATTTGCAAGGAAATCCATTATTACTAGACAATATTAATTACTAGGCATCTGCCAATTTTGGAATTAATTAAGCAAGGCTTGTAATTTATGGCGACGCGTCTATGGAATCTCTGCTAACCTCTATTACTATATACTACCAACGCTAGAAATCGTGACCATTTTAATGAATTAAACACTTTCACATCGTGTGCTATATTTGTTCTCCATATGTATTATTCTCCATATATATAAGTCAAAATTATTCTTAAAAAATCCAGAGAATCATAAAGAATCCATGCTGAAATAAGTCAATGGCCTTCGATAAATATACTAATTTGTCTAATTGATGTTATATTTCCGTTTGCTAATCATGATTGGTCAATTTGCAATACGTTAATTGTTACGAAGTCTAAAAGAACACCGCCATCTTTATTTTCCATCAAAAATAGAACGCTTAATCAAATTAATTCCCGCCATAAATAGTGCGGACAATTCAAAATTCGAAGCTAAGTATTTTATTATAGGCACAGTCCACACATTACGGGTTGCGTGGCTCTTTTACGATGTCGCAAGACGGCAGACTGTCGGGACGTGGCAAGGCCGAGCCTACATTCTTGCGCTAAAGTCGTGTGCTCACTATGTTGAATCATCTTTTATTTTAGTACTGGCCGTATAAGAGGCGTAGTAATAAGTGATATTGTAAGTACTATCTGTTTGATGTAAGCTTTTACACGTTTTTTGCAATGCTTATCATTTTTTTTATAAAATATGTAGAAATTTTTTAAAGAGAATAGCATTTTAAATATTTTTGATAAATTTATTAAGAAAAAAAATTATAATCCTACAAAAACTTAAGTATGTTTGAAATATTTGCAAATATGATTTTTTAAGGTGTACGGGATCTCCACTGTCACTTTCTTTTTTTTATTTAAAGACTGGTCATGACGCAACAAGATGTAAAAATTATTACTTATAAAATACCTGTTACTTTCCGTAAAAACTCACGGTAGTAACAATTTTTTACGGCTTGGAAAGGTCAACGCATTTTTCGTTCGCGTATCGTGACTATAGACCATAAATGTGGCAAACCAAATCGATTGTAAGTAAAGACAGATAAATTTTGGCATCGCTTACTATATAGGGAATAGCGGTTCAGAATATTTATTAGGTTGTCTATGAAAAGCACGAAGAATAGGAATATATTTTTTTAAATAGCCATTTACAAGTTGTCACATGTTTTTATTTTACTCGCAACAGATCATTATATAGTATAGCGTTCCAAAAAAACTTATGTCAGTTCAAAATCTATACCTACAGTTTTTTTTATTCTTATTTAATAAAAGAAATTTACATGTAAATATTATTCAATCAGAGTCGTTTACATATTATTAATGTAAAATAAAGCTACTGTAAGGTTTTTGATAAACATTTTACTTTTTAAACCTGTTTCTTTTCATCATTAAGTTGGTTAAAATAAAGCTATATCGTAATCCTTGATATGAAACGGTAACCTCAATTGTTAACCGACTTAAAAAAAAAAAGGAGGTTCTCAATTCAACTGAATGTTTTTTTATTTTTTTATTTTTTTATTAATACAATTTATTATCAATATCCAATTGACATCCACAGAAATTATTCTTAAAAAAAAAAGAAGAAAAAGATTCCAAATGCAAAAATAAATAAAAAAGTATAGATTCAAAGAAAATCGTGTTTACTTAAATGTTAAGAAACATCTTTTACGGTTGACCTAGCCCCGAAGTAACAGATACGTGTCACGGTACGTATTTATCGTCACAGTCACAGTATCGTTATCAGCGATTCGCGTATGCAATGTGACGTACTGTGACGTCACAGGTCGACGACCTCCCCGATAGCGTTGACCGATAAGAAAATATACAGCTTTCAATGCATTTTTTTATCGCTTTTATCGTATGATTCAAATGATGTTATCTGTATTTTGTTGTTTTCATGATGTCATGGGCTTATTATTCTCATATTTCCCGTACACTGAGGTGGCCAAGTCAATTTCGATTAACTAGCTAAATAAATCAGCACACATTAATAAAGTAATTAAGAGGACAGAAATAAGTTTACATCATATAAACAGCTGCTTAAGTCTTTCATTTTATTAACTCGTAAGTAGCTATTTTTAATGTTTAAATAACATGTCGTCAGTAAAAAGGTTCTTTTAAGTACACATTGAAGCACTTGTTGAGTAATTTATTCGGTGTGAAACTAAAAAAGGCTACTTAAAAGCACCCATCGTCAATCGTCACTTAATTTGGAGCGCGCCCTAAAATAAAAGTGACAGCCGCGTGACGTCACACACCATGACGATCGGGGTCGACGACCCACATCTTCGCGGTGTAACGTTCGATTTTTATTTTTTTCAATTGCGGCCTTAGGTGTGATGGTGACAAATGAACTGGGATGACGTCACGCAGGTCGGTAGAATGGGTCAATGTTTGTTTTAGCAGCAAATGTTGGACGAAAATGTTTGGCCAACAATTTATCGGCCGCATTCCAACAGCCAAATAAGAGCATTATTACTAATTTTGACGATTAAATCTGCAATATTTTGTCTTTATGATGTAATTTTGCCACGTTTAATAAAACCATTCAAACACGTCCAACCAAAAAAAGCCAAAATTTATTTTCATCATATGACCTAACCGTCTCGGTCTCTTCTAACATCTAACAGAGGTGAACGCATCATCAAATTAGCCTCAACCAGCCTTGAACCCGCACCAATTTACTCATTAGTTAGAGGATGACTCCCGAATATTTATTTGACGGAGCCACTTAACGTTTGAAAAAAAAACAAATGTCAATGATCTGAGGTGTAAAATTAAGCATAAATTTGGTTATTTTACAACGATTCAAAACTTATCTATGTAAAAAACGCCAGGAAAAAGATTATTCCTAGCTTTTTGTCTTGGCCCTAGTAAGGGTTTTCACTATGATTCTAGTTTAAGCGAGACTGGTTTACACACATAAATAATATCACGCCTTTTTCCCATGGGGGTAGGCAGAGATCACGTACTTCCATTTGCTACGGTCCTGACATACAGGGTCAATAGAAATACATAATTTGTGAAAATTTCAACTGTTTAGCTATCACGTTCATGAGATACGACGGACAGCGGATTCTTAGTATTAGGGTCCCGTTTTTGCCCTTCGTTTGTCTCGCTAAAACTCGAGAACGGCTGGGCCGATTTTGCTGATTTTAGTTTTAAAATATTTGTAATCTTCTATGGAAGGTTTGTACGGTAAAAAAATATGGGAACGTTACGAGGAAAATAATAAAAGAAAATCCGAAAACTAGGCGATACGAAGTGCGCCGGATCAGCTAGTTAACGATAAATATAGGTGTATGTACCCACTTGGATTTTTGGTAATCTAGATTTGTGTTAGCATACCTGGGGTCTGGTGTTTGTGGTATCTTCATTGATTCCGATCTTCATAACACAAGTGCTTATGCTACTTTTGAACCAATTCATGTACCCTATTCGATCTGGTCTGATATTTGTTTATACCTTTGTTATTCTCAAATTTTTTTTTATGACTTTTGTCGTAAATAAGTCATATAGTAACCCAGATTAAATTCTGCGACAAAATAATTCTGACATATTATCAACTTAACTACAATTTTACCACAGGAAAATGAATTAATAATTCCACAGATTAACTACTACAAAGGTAATAGACATCTTATCAAGGGACATTAAATACTCTTTAGGATAAATCAAGTCCGTCGCATGAAATTCCCACAGTTAATTTCATAATACTCAAAAGGTAAACTCACAATGCGACCTGCAATGTCGAAAAAAAAACAAAAGTCATAGTCAAGTGCGCAGTTCAATAACCCCGAACACGTGTCACGTGCATTCAGTTCGAAAAAGTGCAATCCACTTGTTGATGCATACGAAAAACGACTTTGTTTACTGTGCATTAGAATCTACTTTTAATTGTCGGTTGGTAGTTTGTAAAAATGTTAGTACATTAGTTGATTTTGGTTGTAAAGTGTCTTGTTTCATTATTCTGTATGTGTTCAGGAAGCAATAAAATTGTTATACGTAAATGAATTATTAGGTATAATGAGTCTTATAATATAACATCAAGGCATTTAATATCCTAACTGTTTTCATTCATAACTTCAATATTATCGTAATCCCCGAAGGAGTAAGCAGAGTTAAAGGGACAGCCAGGCCTCTTTAACCACATTTAGCCAAAAATAAAACTGGGCTGGGTTAGATGGAAAATTGTGAACACTTAGTGACAAGTGGCTAGCTCGTCGCCTACACAATCACAGACCCAAAACCCGATAGGTAATAATATAATTAGTCGTCTTTTACGACAAGCTAGGCAAGGAACACAGTTGGCACATTCTTTTTAAGTCAGACCAACATGGGACAATCATTACTAATGTTATACATATAAATAACTGACTGACTGTTACATTTTCACATATAAAGTACTTAACTAGACACAAAATAGAAAAATTTGAATCTACCACCGGTTCGGAATATTCGGCGTTGGGTACATGAAATGGCAATGTAGAGGTTAATTTGAGCGAGAAATTTGAATTAGCAAATGAGCTTGATGACCTTGGGACACGAGTTCCAGGGGGGGGGGGGGGGGGGCAGTTGACCCCCCTGTCCCCCTTGCGTACGCCCATGGAAATGGACTGGTAATTACGTTGAAGCGACTGCCAATCTGCCCTTCGTAACCAGACAATTTGGATCATGGTAAAATCTTCTGGTCCCATGTTGGTCGGGGACTTAAAAAGAATGTGTCAACTGTGGTTCTTGCCTAGCATGTCGTAGAAGACCACTACACCACTTGTGTGGGCTACAGGCTAGCCACTTGTCACTACTTTTTCACAATTTCCCATCTAACCCTATCTAAGTTTTATTTTTGGTTGAAAGTGATTATAGGGTCTGCTGCCTCTTTGACTCTGCCTACCCATTCAGGGACACAGATAACCTCCAATAGATACCACATTAAGAGGATTGACGTACGCCCATGCATCTATGCTATTACATAAATAAGTAGTTGCCATACACGCGCATCTTCAGTGCCGACTAAGAGACAGATCTGCGCGTCAGCCTTTACGGAGACACTTTTATTTATATTTAATAAGTATTTATGCATAAATAAACGTTAAAATGGCCTTCTGTTCCGTAAAATGGTGTAGGAAGAATTCCAGGACATCAAAATTTAAAAAAGATGGCATAACTTTTCATCGGTAAGTAAAATAAATACCTATTTTATTCTAGACGGAGCTCAAGTTACGACGGTTGAATTTTGAAAGTTGGCAAAAATTTTTTGACAAGTGTCAGCTCGCGTTGATGTCTTTTGTCACTATCCCTTTCTTTCATTACCCATTTCACTATTTTTATCCCGTTCTGGCATAGACATGCATAACAAGAGGGTTGTAACTGTGTACGTTTCAGTATGTCGAATCGACATTGTCGATAAAAAATAGAGATTGTCCTAACTCAATTTGCTTTAGATTTCCAAAGGGTCTGAAAGAAAGTCTAAATGGATCGATGCCACATATCGCGGTGATAGATCGTTCCCGAGCAAAAACACCGTCATTTGTTCGAGACATTTTACAGAAGATAATTTTCACTATATGAAGGATAGAAGACGAGTAATGGAAACAGCCGTGCCTTCTTTATATTTACCAATGTATGTGTTGCCGGCAATGTATATAATCCAGGCATTCCATACAATATTCTATAGTTTTCTTTATTCTATTCTAGTATTCTATAGAATAAAATATCATTAACACCAACCACCAAACAAAAACATTTGTTTTTTTTTGGTAAGGTCTGATACGGTTTTGAGGTACGGAACCCTAAAAAATCAAATTTATTTATATCTACACATAAAATATAAATAATTATAAATTTATCGATAAAACTATAGACATTGCACAATACAATTGAACATCACTAGATGAATGAGTGTTACGTCCCCCGCACCCCGTTCCTACCTCCTAAAATTGTGACTTGAACCTAGAACAAAGCGGTGAACGTACGGTATCTATTGGAGGTTATCTGTGTTCGGGGATTATGGGCGTGATGTTATGTATGTATGTAAGATCTTAAGGGGCGAATTTACTCATTTCCAGCTGAGGTGTCTTCCACCCTGTCTTACCTAAGGGCCCTAATTGGACCTTATTTAAATGCGCCTTTGCTCACCTAACGTCACTTGTCCCAAAAACGAACTATTTACTTACAATTAGTAAAATAAATGTGCCCAATTGAATACAAATGTTTGTGCCCTAAATGATAACATTTCTGCCATTAAGTTTGTCATTTTCTTTGTTCGACTTCTGTGTTAATTGGTACGAAATCTGGGTTAAAAACTAATAGATTGCAGTGGCCATCTTGTTTTGAGGTTAGTAAGGTAATTGTCGAAAAAAACCCTACGTGAAAATTGATTATGCCTAAAATGCCGTTGACGGAATGTTTGAATTTTGTAAATGAACTTTGGAAGTTCATTTTTTTTTTTTGGAACGCGGCTTAAAATTGTGTATTCTTTAGAATAGTTCATTTAAAATATTTTTTTTTTACTTAAATGATTATGGAAATTGTAAATAATAAATGAGTTAACATTAGAAAAATATCTAGAACTAACAATTGTACAAGCAGATTGTTCTTTACAATATTGGTGTTGATAACCTTTGAACACATAGACAACACAGTTGTTAGTCATAGATACTAATATTTATTTAATTGATATTATTCCGTCACTAATTAATTTGTTGTAAACTTAATCGGGTACAATTTTTTTTGTGTATTTAATAAATAAAGCATTGAAAGGAAATTTGATCACTGTTACTTGTCGGATGATATTAGCTAAATACAATATTGCGAAATCACGAGAATTTTGACATGAAAATGTAAATTTTAACGGGTCCCCATCATGACGCTGACCTACTGATTGATTTAGCTAAGTCGAAGTCGAAATACCAAAATTAAATAACTTTTGGCTGAATGTCTACTACTGCTACTACTGCCTACTTCGGGAATTATGTGCGTGTTGTTATGTATTTATGTAAATAACTCAATTGTCTTTATCTATGTAGCGCTCAACAATAAGCACTTATAAACTGTTCAGTTTTACAAAAAATAATTTAATGCACCGGTCTAAATGTTGATTCTACTCAGAAAATATAAATAAATAAATATCACACTACATCACATACATTGACCTGAGGTAAGTAGCTTAAGCACTTGTGTTACGGATATTAGAAACAACAGTGGTATTACAAATATATACTTAAATATTGGATATTAACACCCAGACACAGAACAAACACAAGTATTCGTCATACGAATATTTGTCCTGAGTGGGGATCGAACCCACAACTCTTGGCACATGGGCAGGGTCACTACCGAATGCGCCATCGAGCTTTTCAAAAGAAAACCAAGAAATAGACGCAGTACTCAGCTCAATTTCAATGCTAGCGTTACCGCGTTACATCAAATGGGTAACAGACAGACAATACATTCATATTAATATACCGCAAGCACCGTTCGTCCCATAGCGGTACATATACGATTGTAGCGTGCTATTCTCATGGTTTTTATGACATGTTATGTTCAGTAACCCACTTGGCTTCTTCAGTTAGCCAGGTCGCGAGTTTGATGCCGTGCGGGAATCTCTCGTGCGTTTTTGTCTATATGCCGGCTCATTAATGGTTATTGGGTTATGTCAGATCATATTTCTCGTAGTTAATGTGAGTATGGAGTTTTTAGTTGGGAATTTGTCATAAACTGAAACATTTTATGTTGGTGTGGGATTTCAAAATAATGTACTGTGTTCCTTGTGTAGTTTATTGGAAAGGCGACTAATGGTGTGTTGGGCATTGGCGAGTGGTGAGCCATAGCTGGGGATTTGCGATATTATTACTACTTTTACCCATTTTGCCATCTAACTGAAGTCTTTTTACTTTTGGGTAAAAGTGGTTAAAAGAGCTTATTACTTCTTTGACTCGGCCTACCACTTCGGGGTTTGCGAGCGTGGTTAAATGTTATGTATATATAATCATCATGAACGATCTCTTTAAAGTCTACTTTGGGAAAAAATATTCCTATGAGGAATTAAAATTTAATACGTAACGAATTGAGTACCAATATCAGTGAGTACCTATGACATTTGAGGTACACAATAAGGTCACGTGTCAGACATCCAATCGCTAACTAAGTCAATATGACAACGTGACTGGATGCATACAAACAAATGCAGTTATCTATGAAGGTAAATCTACCGAACTTCAAATTGAATTATTTAACAAATGGACATAAACCAACAATACATTTATTAAAATCAATTTAAATTCGTTTTGCAAAACGAAGTTCATTTAAATTAATTTATTACGCAACATGAGTGCAATTCTAAATTTGAATTTTGTTGCAAAACAAACTTTTTCGAACAAGATCTTTTATTTTAAATTAAAAAAAAATGCGTTTGCATTTATTTTGATATCCGCATGTTCTGGGTTATGCAAATTGCGATAACATCGGGTGTTACGCAGAGCATCGTAACAGTTACGTGTGATCGTAGCGTCGTAGCGAGAAGTCCTCGCCAAATGTAGAGATCGTAAAAATTATGTAAAGCAAGTCTCTAGTAGGATTGTAGAGTCCGGTAGAGCAACGACTTTTATGGTAACTTTATGTAACCATATAAGTGTCTTCTCTTTTTTACACATTGTTCAGTAAATAAAGTAGTTATTCCCTTAATAATTACTACTTCTGCCAGGTAAATTAAAATTTTGCATGAGTACGCTATTCACACAATGCCACCCGAAATCAATGAAATATAAATTTCACCAATACAGGGATAATTCAAAATAATATTTGCGGAATTTAGAAAAATAACGACAGCTTGTATTTAAAGTTAACTTTTTTTTAAATAAGCGGACGTAAAAATTTCTCTTAATTTCGTTATCCACTTTGTAGTCGTTATTAATTTCTCCAAATTAATTTAAAAAATTACACGAAAAATACTTAAAGTTTTTTTAAGTATACTAAAAACTGTCAGTCCATTTTTTTATTAATAAAAATGCCTGAACATTTTTAAAAATTACGTTGTCTATTTAAAATAAAATAATAAACTGGCACAAAATAAAAAAAATAAAAAGCGCACATGTAAGTACCTCTAATGGAATTTGCAGCCTTCTTATCCATGAACATCCCCGATATCGATGATCCGAACATCCCCTCGCTGCTGCCAGGCGGGGGTGAGGTGCTGTCAGCGACTGGCCCTGACGTGATGTCCATGCCCATCTGATGCTGCAGCATACTGGACCCTTGGACGTCCGTGTGGGGCTCTCTCTTGAGCTGCATGCCAGGAGGCAACCCTTGTCCCTGATGCAGCATGGTCGAGGCCGACGAATGTCCGCCATGCTGGTCCGGCGGCCATTGCGACCCAAACAACTCTTGGAACTGGTTATTGTTCATTTTTAAAATACTTTTGTTTCTTTTTAAAGTCTTTTTTTTTATTAAAATTTAAATTTTAAGTGATTTTCGGCCGATGATCCTGTCGCCCAGCGAATCGAATTCGCATTGCGGCCCTCGTATCACTTTTGAAAAGTTTTGGTGTTTTGGTTGTGTTATTTCGACTATGTCGGTAAGGCAACTGTTTCTGTGTCCAATTGATTTTTTGAAAATTCTATGGCACCCAACGTTCTTTCAACTTGGTTGATGAAGCACCAGGGTTTTAACTAATGTATATATTCCGGCCGAGTGGTGAAGTGAGATTTCTTTTGGCGAAATTAATTTCTGGTATTATCTTTTTGAAGAGCAACAAGTTTTTTGGCATTTTGTCTCCGTGGTTCTGTTTTATTCCCTTCTTTTCCTCTTAAATAAACATCTATGTAAGGCACTATTTGTATTGTAGCTATCTGTTCACTTGTTCCCACTATTTCATAAACAAAAATCTGTAAAAAGAAAACAGGAGCAGAAAGGAGAATTTACATGGCTCTTAAAAAGCTCAATCGTTATTTAGAAGATTTAATAAAAGAAAAACAAATGCCAATTCAGTTAGAAGATTTGAAAAGGGAACGGCTCTAAACAACCGAACTGTTCGAAGTTCAATTATCTAAAACCGTAGAAAAATTTACGTATTCAAATTTGTAAGCAAACGCCACTACGTTCCGTTTCGCAAATCCTTGTCACTGCACTTGTCAAGGCACTGTCACTGCGTTTTCGTTCACGTTATACACTGCGGAAGAGAAAATTTGTACGTTTTAACTTTGTACTATGGGTTGGTTGTTCACTACTCGGCTACGCGGCGGCGACTGGCGGGATGTCGACGGCAGAGCGGCCCAGTCGTGACTGACGCATGAATCTTCGGCGGGCCAACGAAAAAATTATATATTTTTTCATTCCGTCCGTATAATCAACTTAGTTCATAGTGATAGTTCACTCCCCCCGAGCCGGAGCCGGAAAAATATTCCACAATACGGCCGCTTAAGGCAAAATTCCTGTAGCAATGACTAATTATGCGTGTTAAAGACTAGATGCAAGGTTGAAGAGGTCAGAATTGTTTGCAGGGATGGAGTAATTAAGAAACAAAATTGCCCATCGGTACTTTAGGCGTGTGTGCGTGAGTCAGCGTAAGATACGCAGCGCGAGGCACACAGCGAGCCGGCGTCACAGAGTTCAACGACCCCAGGACCCAAACAAAGTAGATTTCGGTGAAATGCTGTTGAACTCTAGATTCGAATGTGGAATCGCGCCGCGCCCGCGAATTTTTGACAAGTCGAATTTTTGAATTCGGCATCTTCGCGGTGTTTTCGCGTTGCGGTTATCGCTGTGACGTCATAATAGATGTTATTGTAAATAGGTTTTAATTAAATGCTTAAGGATACGAGATAGAATTTAGGTGGCTTTTAGAGTTAAATGACTTCTTATGTTTATTAAATAATCAGAATTACCTATTGCATAATGTAACTGAGTAAATTAAGATAATTCTTTCTTCTAAGAATATAAATAAAATTTTATTATTCAATTATTTTAAATACACATCATTTTGAATTATTTACAGGATACTATTAGCAATGTGATATTTATTTAGAAATATTTAGAAATAATTTTAATTTATCCTTATCAAAATACCTACCAAGTAAGTGATTTTTAACCTTTATTTATTTTAATTAAATTATAAAAATTCTTAGCTAACTTCGAAATTAAAAAAAATATAGTTTATTTTTTTATTTCCTTCTAAATTCGCAACTTCAAAGGAGTTCGGTATCGGAATAGGTTTAAATACCACATTTATTGGTCGCGCTCGGTGTCGCGGCTCCTGTCAAAGTGTCGTTGACCCCGGAAAATATGTTGTCAACCGCGAACAGTCGGTAATGGTTTGTTTATTTGTGCGCATTGACATCCAATGACCTGTGCCCATTCAAGTGTTTTCCTCAGGTGCAGGACAATACAGGATATAATATAGATTTATCTGAACTGCTAACATCTGCTATGGCTTTGCGAGTCAAGCAAGCCTGCCGCGGTTAATGTGTGGATGGCTGATCGAAGTAAAGGCCACAGCATCAAGCAACCCTACCGCTGTTAATGTCTAGATGGGTGGCCGTAGTCAAGATAATGCAGGCACTTTCATGCTTTCGGAAGTACGTTAAGCTATGGGCCTGTGGTTTTCTTCGTTAATAAAATTGCAACAGATATCTGTTCAGCAGTTAAAAAATATTGAGACTAGCAACTGTAACAAGAGAATTTCCATATTCAGTCATCATACAATTTTTAGTTGGAGTCGGACAATATAAGTTAAAATGTATTTTTTAATGTCAAGTTCAATTTAATAAATGAAGTTTTTGATTATTGTTTAAATATTCTAACTTCCACATGCATTGAGTTCTAAATGTGCTTTAAATTAATTTGTTTTCTAAAAAGGTGTAAATATTTTAGAAGCATATTGGTAAATTTTATAAGAACATACCAATAATTGTATTTTTATTAAATGCAAATTAAATAAAATTGACTTCATTTACATTTAATTGCCTGGGTTTTGAAAAAACTTTAGGTAGAATGACTATAACAACTACACAACACAGGTTATTTTTAAAAATATTTATTTAATTAAGTTAAATTAAAAATATCATATGAGATGTTTTAGTCAAAGGAGATACATACAAAAGAAACATCGAATTAAGATGCAAAAAATTACAACTTGCAAATGAATTTTTTTTTAACAAAAGATGCGAAGGGTTTCACAAGTTTTTATTTTTACAGTTTTATTAACCGTTTATTCAAAATTATTTAAATACTTAAAACGAGAACAAATTATTTATGTAACTTTATTTTAAATAGAGAGGCTCACTGTATTCCTAAATTGTTTTTACTTAGCATTTATGAATACAGGCCTAAAACTGTTAAATACAGGGTGTCCCGAAAAAATAAAAGTAAATAACCTACGAAAGCTCGGCGACCTTGCGGGCGGGACGGTGACGTCACGATACTCCCTCTCGCTCTAACGCCAACGACCTATCGATTCGGTAGCACGTGGATGTACTTGTCATCAGTGAATGGAATCCGTCATTAATGGTATAATTATGTGGGAATGTGTCTTATTAATGATTTTGTCGAGATAAAATTATTTTTTTATTAAAAGGAATTTGTCTCTGTAGAATGGTACGGGATTCTTTAGCTTTGTCTTTGAGAATAGTAATTTCTAACGTTTTTACTAATTGATTCCTTTTTTGATAAGTGCGTTAGGTAAGTGTACTTATTTGACAAATAAAATCGGTAAAAAAATAACTTATCGCATTCAAACATCGAGATAAGTTATGATAAGTTTCTTGTTCGATTTACTTATCTGATTAAAGTTTTGTAGGGATATATTGACCATAGAATGTAATAATCAGCTTTGCAAGATTTGTCCTACGTTGCTCCTGAGACTTAAAATAATATTCCAAGAGTGTCCTTGCCTAGCATGTAGTAAAAAGAGGCCAATAGTGTATTGAGCATTGAGTTTTGAGTGTGATTATGTAGACGGTCACGACTTTTTCAGAATTATTTTTTGATTCAAAGAGTTCATAGCTCCTTAGAGGAATTCCCTTGCCTACCTCTTGGATTGTGGGCGTTATGGTATGTGTTATATTTAGTATCGTAGTGTTCTATATGTACCTACATAGTAACACTCATGATTTACTGAACAAATAGCAATCGTTTAATATACATAAAGTTTAGTTAGTTATTTTAATATACATTCTTCTTGTTTATCCTTGTTACTTCCATATATAAAAAATAATGTAATGACTTATGAATTATAAGCGTGAAAAAAATCTTCACAAATATTATACATGCATAAATATGAAAGTAGCTGTATGATTTTCACGTCTACACCTCTTTAAAAAAAAATCAGATAAATGGCTACTATTCATCCCGAAAAAAATATATATCTGAACCATGCGTATTATATGTACGTACATGCCAAAAATATATACAAAGTAAAAAATATATACTAAGTAAAACAAACATATACATAACTAACTAACTAAACTTCACGCCACTTCCCTAGCGGGGTAGGCAGAGAGAACCGACACTTATACATTACACTTATTATTGAAAATATGAGTAAAGGTCATTGAATGCAAAATCATTGTTATATGATAAACATCGAACCACACCCTCGGGCTTGCATGACGACAGTCGCCATTTTTCATTTTTTGATAACGCACTGATAAGTTGAGTTTCTTTTTTGTAATGCCTACCTCATTTTAAAAACTATTGCAAGTCAAGTCACATGTAAAAAATCGTGTGTAATATGACTTGTTTAAATAAATGGATAAGACTGGACTATGTATTACTAGGTAACATATTAAAATACTTCTCTATCTTAATACATAACCATGACCTTTATACTATAAACAAACAAAATAAATATATATATTTTTTTAATTGAGAACCGTAGTCATCTTACGAAGTTACCGCCGTCGAGATTCGAGCCCTCTATTTTTGTTCACGTGACCCGGCCTACTACAAAAACGGTCTGTCTAAAAATGGATCACCTTTTATGAAATATTTCGTGACAAAATGTGATTAAAAACAATAAAAGTGGTATTAAAAAATATGAAAAAGTTCAATAATAAAACTACGACATCTTTATTACAAAACACAAATCGTATAAATCATTTTACAATACAAACATATGTGCTGTTAATATTTTCCTGTTTTATGATATTAAACGTATAATGCAAGTGTAATTTAAATTATAATGAGTTTATTATTAGCAATTACTATTTAAGGCATATTTGTTCTATTTACTTCATTATAAATATATATTTCAACACTGTTGTTACAATCAAATAACTAATATAACAGTTCAAATAAAAGTTCATTTCATATGAACAGTATATTACTCACAAAATGAAGGAAATTTGTGTGCTCAAATTAATTTCGCAGTGAAAAATATGTATTTTTTTAATAAGTTATATTTTTACTACAAAACACAAATGATTTGTATCTTTTTAACAAATAATTCAAATATGGCCAAAGTTATTTTTTCAAATAACCAGGTTCTTTAAAAAAATAACGAAAATTTTTAACACTTCAACGAGTTGGAATTCTTTTCGAAATGTTTCGTGAAGACTTTTTGGTCTCGTTGCAAGGCGATTGTCGAAACGTCGCGTCACATCGTTTCGTTTCGAAAACACTATTGTGCAATGCAATAACGTATTAGTAATATGGGGTCGTTGACATGTCATTGTCACTTGTTATGAAGTTATGAAACGTCATCGCGTTTTTTGTCTGTTCAATCACAATTAAACCTTTGCTGAGCTTATTTCAGCCAATACAAAAATGTTACGAAAAAAAAAAAAAGATTTTGGTAAAATTGGTATTTTTTGGTAAAACTATTGATGATCAGATATTTCAAATTGACATTTAATTCAACTTTACTTCATTTATGATATCTAAATTTTTAATTAAACTTTTCCTTGTAATTGTCACTTTAGACTTAGGTGAAAACCCATCACATAATCAACATCAGTATGCTCTGCTTAACTTAGTTTTTTTTATTGCTGTTTATAATCACTTTTAATAAGTTTGACTACCCATCCAATACCATACTAAAGCATGGGTTGCTGAACTTGAATAGGGTAAATGACACTACCAATCCTTTGACATACTTTATGTTCGCCGTCAAAACGCAATGCTTCCATTGAATTTGTATAGAAATACGAAGATGTGACGTCACTGCTTACTATATTTAACTGACTAACCACTTGTTTCTGAAGTAATTGAAAAACTAAATTTATAAATAATTCGAATTAATGATTAATTTAGTGTCTCAAATAGTATTAAATAGTCTCAAATAGTCTCAAATAGTTCTTTAAACAAATTTTGTCTTGGAATTACTTGTATGGTGTCAGCATCTTTTTGTTTCCGTACAAGACCCCTATCATGCGTGGTCACCCATCTCATACTGTTTAATAAGGTCGTCGACATGTCATTGTCACTTGTTATGAAGTTAAACGTCATCGTGATTTTATTTTTGGTTTGCATCGTTTAGTACGACGTGTGGTGTGACGTCATACCATCGTATAAGCCAAGAAACGGTCACCGTAGTCGGGATTAAGATGGGTGGGCAAAATTTAAAACAGGCACAACTGATTTATTTATATGACTATAGTAAATAAATCATAATAATAAATTCTTCAGACTGACACACAAATTCCCTGGTCCCAAACTAAGCTTTCGCTATAGATACTAGGTGAACGGATAGACATACTTAAATACGTTTATAAACATCTATGACTCGAATACAAATGTCCATGTTCATCACACGAAACATTTGCCCCTAGCGAAATTCGAATCCGCGACCCTTGGTTTCGTGGCCAGGGTCTCTGACCACTCGACCAGCGGGTCTGTCTGACTATACATTACTATATAGTGGAACAGAGTTAGTGGTCGCGCCTCTTTTGTGCGGGTTGCTGGTTCGAATCCATGATGCGCACGTATTAAGGTATTAAACCATTTTTTTTAGTTCTAAAAAATGTTTTTAATCTAAGATCTCTATAGAGCTTTTTTTAATACTGTCATGTATTCCTAGATGAATAGTTCCTTTCTCTAGCTGAGTCCGTGTTTGTTAACCTACTCCAGCATAACTAATCATTTCCTTCTTTTGGCAGCCATATTTGTTTACTCAGTCCAGTAACAAATTTCCCGCCAACTAACTGCACAAAATGCAAACCAACCGGGAAGCGTTCGGTATTCGAATTTCAAATTTGGCGCCACCGGCGTCCGTCGAACTGTGAACCGGCGTGAACTTGACGTGACATTTGACCCTTTGTGCGGGCGAATGCACAGATTGCTGTCGTTGCCCATGTTGTTTTTAAAAAAATACGCTTCCGTGTTTTCGCACGCTGTCAGATTGGTGACATTTCGTTGGATTTGGGCTATTGGCGAGGTTTTTTTTTTCTAGGGAAATGGATTTCCAGGTTATGGCATACAAATTAACAGAAACTATTTTGCGATATTTGCTCATTTTGATCTTTTTTTTTATCGCATAATTTAATTCAATTTAAACTAAATTACAGAAAAACGCTAACAGAACATTTTGTTTATGAAAAAATAGATTTTCATATAATCTTTACTTTTCTGTATCTAATAATATATATCTAATAATATATTATGAAACATAAAAGTTCGAGATGAGGTCTCAAACTTTTATGTTTCATAATATATTATTTTGGTACGAATTTTATGTATCAAATTTGAATTTTCTATTGTCCAAAGCCATTGGGAATTCCAAATCCGTTAATCCCAAGCAAAAACAAATGAAAAAAGAAAAAATAAGCCTTTTTTTCATAGCAGCCATCTTCGAAACACAATTCGAATTCCAAATTTGAAAGTTTGAAATGTGCAGTTCCAAATTCAAATTTCGCTAGCCGGCCGGGTGCAGAGTGAGATAGCGGAGCCATTGAACCCACATTCGGGGTTCGACGGCCGGGGCATATCGATTGATTGTCATACCGATAGCAATAGATACCGATAGATGATGGAAAAAATACCGATATAATAATAATACCGATAAATAAAAATAGTCATTTTGTTAAATACCGATAAGTAAAAGTTACGCGATAACAATTCACTGAGAATCTCTCAAACTGGGCTCTTTTTTTTTCAGGGCTTGTGCATTCATCTTAACATGATCTAAAGATTCTCGATTCCAAAATAATCGATATTCTTTTTAATTTATAATAATAATTTGGCCTATATATTCCGAAACTCCCTATTTTATAAATATTGCTCCTTTTCTATTATATGTATTATATCCCGGAGTTCGGTGTGCCTCCTGGCAAAGGCCTCCTCTAATGATTTCCATTGATCTCTATCCTTAGCAACTCTTCTCCAGTTGCGACCTACTGTTAACTTCCGTTCATAATTTTTTTTTTTTCCGGTTCCACTACGACAGTAAAGACATACATGATCGCGCTCAGAAACTACATATTCCAAACAAGTGCATTAATTTGTTTTTTTTTTTAATTTCGCGCATCATAATAAAAAGCGTAAAATTAAAGAACCGTATTTTTGCAGTCCATCTTTACAGTTTGAGTAACATTATAAAAACAAGACGGACACAAAAAATATTTTTTTTTTAGATTTATAGTTTTGTGATGATTGCTAAATGTTAGCTAATCGAGTATGGCAGACTATTACGTCACAACGTGCTGATGAATACAGCATCTATACCTAAGTATTTTGGTTCAAAAAAAATCAGAGATAAGTTTTGTCAAGTCTATAATCTATTTATCCATTTTCACGTAATACATACATACTAACGTCTGAAATCCCCGAAGGGGTAAGCAGAGTCCAAAAAGCAATAAACTACTAATACCAAAAAAAAAAATTACTTGGGTTAGATGGGAATTTGTGGAAGTAGTTTTAAGTGACTAAGTCGCCTACACAGTCACAAACCCAGTACCCAATACACCATTAGTCGCCTTTTACGACGTGCTAGGCAAGGAACAAGTTGCCACATTATTTTTGAGTCCCCAACCAACATGGGAATGAATGTCAACAAAGCGAGTAAGATGTGTAAGGATCGTGTCATATTCTCGGCGCTCGGTTCTCTCTGCCTACCCCACTAGGGAAATGTCATCAATAATAATAAATAATAAATAAATTATTCAGACTGACACACCGATTTCCTAGTCCCCAACTAAACTTGTGCTCGTGCTATGGATACTAGGTGAACGGGTAGACATTCTTAAATATGTTTTTAAACATCCATGACTCTGACATGACATTATCTCCGAAGGGGTAGGCAGAGTCAAAAAGGCAGCATGCCGTTAACCACATTCAGCCAAAAATAATACTGAGTTGGGTCAGATGGGAAATTTGCAACAACACTTCTAGTAAAATTTACTTCTAGTAAAATTCACTCTCCTTCACAATATGTAACTGATAATTTTATGCCGTACTATTTTTCACGTTCCGCCGGAACGTGTTAACCCGGTTTCGAATCTAGGACCGAATGGCGGCCAGACGTTTTCGGGCTAGATTTTCCTTTCAATGGCCGTCTGAATTGAATTCCTTCGCAGACTGGGGCAATGGAAAAATCAATATCTGCTTACGGCATACTTCTTTAGTAGTAGTCTTGTAAATGCGAAAGTAACTGAAGTTAAATTCTCCAGATAAATTGGCTCTCAAATTGGTGTAACAAACTTCCTTGTTCCAAACTAAGCTTATAAGCTTGCAGTACGGATAGACATACATTAATACGCTTGTAAACATCCCTGATTTGAGTACAAATGTTTATGATCATCACACGAAATATTTCCCATAGCGAGATTCGAAACCTCGACCCTTGGTTTCGTGGCCAGGGTTTCTGACCACTCGACCAACGGGACTATCAATGTTATAACGCGTAAGTTACTTGACAAGCTCGATGGCGCATTCGGTAGTGACCCTGCCCCATGCGCCAAGAGTTGTGGGTTCGATCCCCACCCAGGACAAACATTCGTGTGATGAATACTTGTGTTTGTTCTGTCTGGATGTTAATATCCAATATTCAAGTATGTATTTGTATACCAGCTACTTACCTCGGAGTCAGATCAATGTATGTGATGTAGTCGGATATTTATTTATTATTATTATTACTGATTGGCCGGAATATGACGGAAATATAGTTTGAACCTAACCGTTGCACTATAACCTAACAGTTAGTTAGTTAATGTACAGACTGAGTCCCTTGCCTAGCACGTTGTAAGCAAGTAGTAGTAAAGGAGCTATTGAGTTTGTGATTGTGTAGGCGACGAGCTAGCCACTTGACACTATTTCACAAAGTAACTTAACACAATTTAACTTTGACCAGTGGTTATAGGAAGGTCATGCTCCTGAAACGCAGTCTACCTCTTTGGGGATTGCGATCCGGAGTAGGTTTGTATAATGATTAAGAAACCATGACACTCACTCACGAATATGGAGTCATAAAAACCGTAGAGCTTGTGTGAAAAGGATCATGAATGTTGAAGAGGCGAGTGAGGTGTGTATCGTGCCATATGGCGTACCCCGCTAGGGAAGTGGTGTGAAGTTTAGTTAGTAGTTCTATATGGCACTCATCGAGACGGTCGTTCGATAAAGAGCGTATAATTAGCGTGTCGTTCTTTATATAGTCTTATTTTTATATATATAAAGATATATAGACTTTTTATAGCCCTTATTACATCCGAATTCGTTTATAAAACTACTTGTATCTACCATTAAGAAACATGATTTTATCTTGAAAATGATCCGATGTTTAATTACTTTGCGTAGTCTACTTTCATTAAACAAAAAACAAATAAAATAAGCGTTTTCTCCGACATACTAGGTTAGGTATATCTTATCGAAATTATTATAACCCAAATCACGCTGACATTTAACGTATTTCCTTGCCCACGCAACATAAAATAAGTTATTCCTTTGCCCACTTAACATTTTTAAAAAAACAAAAAATACAAATCTTTTCCCCACTCATCACTCGAAAAAAATCCACGATATTCGTCAACCGTTCGCAATCCAAAAAGCAAAACCCCGATCCCTCCAGCCAGTACCAGCGCCGACGCGGCTGCCCAGCACAATCTCGGCACCGGCCCACGTGGTGGGTCAACGGCTGCCCCACTGCGCACGCGGGGTCGCCAACCGCGCCGCACGCACACGCGCGAACCGCCATTACGGCGATTTGAAAATGGAATCTCTTGTTCCGACGCTCTTTTATTTTTTCAGCCCTCAATGGCCAGTAGTAATTTAAATCGGTGCTTGGGATTTGGATTTTAATCTTTGATGACGTAAAAAATGGAAGAGTTTATTATTTGAATGCGCGAATTTATCTTTCTTTTTCTCTTTATTTATATATAGTATCATTGGCTTCCTCGCTTTTTTTGGTAATGATAATAACTCTTGTCTGTGGTTAAGAGCGCATATTTAAATATGTAACTTTGCCTGTCTTTCTGTTACATCTTTACTCGTTAATAATCTATTAGACGGATTGTGATGAAATCTGCCACGCCTAAAGTTTGAAACTGTATAAAGGGCATAGGCTACTTTTTATACAAAGAACTCGATTAAACGAATCGTTAAAGTCACTTTCGAGTTCTCAATAGCGACTTACAAAAGCAGAAATTGTAAAAAAAAAACCTTGTTAGAAAATTTATTTGTGTGTCGGTTCAACTACGATATTCATACATTCATACACACTAGCGTATGTATGTATGTATGTATGAGTACATTGTACAGGTGACTAATTGTATGGATTTCTTTTTGTGTGGTTTGGTCTGCACTTATCGGTGTTGTATGAGATATTTATGGAACAATGATGTCATGTTTTTAATTAAGTGGATTGCAAATAATAAAAAGTAGATTTATTTAAATAAATCTGACCATAGAGCATGTATGTAAAGGATTATGAATGTTGAAGAAGCAAGTGGGGTGTGTAAGGATCGTCCCATATGGCATTCGGTTCTCTCTGCCTACCCCGCTAGGGAAGTGGCGTGAAGTTGAGTTAGTTACTGAAATTCCTTTGCCATACCGGCATTAAAAAGCGTTTGACAGTTTATTTTTTAATACGCACAACAACAACAAAGAAATTAAACATTAAACTCACTAATAAAATGGCCGCGAAATATTTGATTTAGACAAATGAACTGAACAAGATGATGTATAATCCGATCATTAGAAAACTATACAATGATTTGTCACGTGTATCGATCCATCAAATCAGTGATGTCATGCGTCGAACAATCAATGAATCATTGATTTTTTTATGCAATTACCAAACGCTAATAAATGGACAGAGATAAGTCTCACTTTACCATAGACAAACTCATCATCACCTTTTTCTTAATGGTGATTAAGAAAAAGGTGATGATGAGTGAGGATAATTGACATCTGATGCAAGAATTGCAACTATCGGTTACTATATGGCTTTGGATAGGGAGCCAAAATTAAAATAACTGTTCCATACATAACATCACGCCCATACTTCCCGAAGGGGTAGGCAGAGAGCCACATTCAGCCAAAAAAAATAATTGGGCTGGGTTAGATGACTAATTGTGAAAAAGTTGTGACAAGTGGCTAGCTCGTCGCCTACAAAATCACACACCCAAAATCCGATATACCATTAGTCGCCATTTACGACATGCTAGGCAAGGAAGAACTGTTCTATACTACCACAATGTTTCTATTTAATCAAGGACTTTAAAATTCATGTACCAACTGTGTTTCTTACCAAGCATGTCATAAAAGCCGACTAATGATATATTGGGCATTTTTTTTATATAGGTTTCCAAGGAAGATTTATAAATCGTCAAAAACAGATAAAGAACATGATTCTACCACTTTGGAACGTTGCATCAACCGAGGATAATCCGGCAAGAAACTCGGTAGTTACTCTTTTCAAGAACAGTATTACCAAAGTTGCATGACTTATATTTAACTTTGAACCATGTTTCAAAGTGGCCATGGTGTAAATAAGAATAAAAAAAACTCGACCCGACCAGAGCAGACCAGTCCCCAAAGGTGGCACCTGTACCCAAGTTGGTTCGTGATTGTACTAGCCACTTCTTTTCACATTGCACTAACCCTTCTCAATTTTAATCTAGACTTAAAGAAGTTAATTGATCCTAGAACCCGGCCTATGTCTTCAAGGAATGCGTGATGTTATTAACGTTTAATAAATCTATACTTAACTAACATAACTTTACGCCACTTCCCTAGCAGAGAGAACTGAACGCCATATAGCACGATCCTTACACACCTCACTCGCCTCTTCAACATTCATAATCCTTTACATCCGTAAATCTGTACTTGCTAATATATAAAGCTGAAAAGCTTGTTTGTTTGTTTGAACGCGCTAATCTCAGGACATTTATCGAGGAAGGCTATATAACATTAACCATAAACGCGAATGAAACCGCGGGCACAGCGAGTCTTATGTATAAAAAAAACCATAGATCAAAACACCGTAGAGGTGAACTCTAAAGTTCTGCCAACGCACTTCCCTAGCAACCCCATACAGGTACCGGAACGGTTATTACAGGGGTGCCTCACCCCGGGGTTTAACGGCCTTGGGGGTGGCTGACCCCAGGGCTTTGGGCCAACGTCTCACGTGACCCGGAGTGCCTAGCACTGACCCACTGTGTGCAAGTCGTTGACTTGTACCGGAACGGAGGCTAGAGCGAGTTCAAAGGTAATTAAAAAATAAATAAAAACAACATGGTTGAATTAAAATTAGAATTTAAATAAAAAAAAGCGACATGTTGGTCGAACTGGTTGGTTTTTTTTCACAATTTTAGGTGGAAAATTGTAAAAAAGTAGTGAATACGTCTGAACTCAAAATTTTTTTTTTTTCAAATGTCGTTTAATTGGCATATTGGTCTTTGGATTCTGCCTACCCCTTAAGGATAGATAGCGGATTGGCATTTAAAAGAGTAACTATCGAGTTTCTTGTCGGTTTCTTCTCGATAGAATCTATCTTCCGAACCGGTGGTAGAATTATTTGTTCTTTTTTGTTTTGGTATATTGACTATAAGTCCTTTCTTGAAGCCTGTATAAATAAAGATATCTTAAATTTGAATTTGAATGATAAAATTAGCTATTGATAGAATGAATATCAAAAACCCTAGTTCTGTGAACGTCTGTTCCTTTGCAAAATAATATTTAAAGCGTTTACAAATGTGTACTTTTCACTAAACATTTTCAGCCCACCACAAAAACGCGTAAAACGTATCGACAACAAAAAAAAACAACTGCGCACCAAACTTAAAAAAAATCAAAATGGCGTAACGCCAGCGGCTCAAAATAACCGTCGCTTCAAAATCGAACGGCTTCCCTACAAATCGTGTAAATTGTACTTTTCCACGTACGAAAATGTCCGAAAATGTCCATCGCTCTTTGAATGGTATGACGACAGCTGTGTTTGGGTGATTCCTCGCCCTGTGAACGCCCTGAAGGTCGGCTCCTGACCCCGTGTGTTGGTGAGCCAACGTTCAATATTAGGCCAACGTTCGCCAATATTTGGGCCAACATCGGCCAATGTGTTAGATCATCGCTCGAGATGAATTCAACTACTAGTAGACTTTAATTGTAAAAGATGAAATCATTCGATTTTTGGGACCTTTGCGTGTGTTATGTCACATTTATGAGAGAAGGTCCAAAATATAAAAATATTGATACTAATTCCAAAGCATGTACCTCAAATACTTATAATAAAAAAAAAAGTTAAACTTGCTGTTGTCTAAACAAGTATTAATATTATTTACTGACGCAGGCATTTTGGTTTTAATAAAAAACTGAGGAGGATTAAAAAAAATCGCTTCAAAAAGTAGTCTCTATTTTTTTTACTGGTTACAATGACCTATGTTACCGAAAGTATATTATATACTAAGAATAATATAATATTATTATATCTATATGTACAATCTATACTTACTAATATTATAAAGCTGAAGAGTTAGTTTGCTTGAACGCGCTAATCTCCGGGACTACTGGTCCGATTTGAAAAATTCTTTCAGTGTTAGATAGCCCATTTATCGAGGAAGGCTATAGGCTATACAACATTAACCATAAACGCGGGTGAAACCGCGGGCAGACTGCTTATCACCATCCGATAAGCAGTTTAGTCAATACTTAAGAAATTACATAAATTCCATTAAAGAGACAACTTTAAAATCATAACCTTTTTAGTTCTTCCGTTGTTAAGTTACAGTAAACGTTATTAATCTCAACTGAACTTCTATTGTCAATTTAATCCTCAAAATAACCCTGACCTGCAATACGCACACCCATCCATACCGTGACCATGACATGTGTTGCTTAACTTCCGAATTTAGACCAGAAAATAGCCTTCCCTGTTTCGCGTACTACAGACACCCATAGCGTGGCCAAATATTATGTGTCAACGCCCCCAGCGGGTCAATGATCCTGCCAACATGGCTTATCACACAGTTTTCGCATATAGAAAAAATCGTCAAGGGTGATCTGCTTTGAAGATTTTCTTCACATTTTCCATATCTCAACATTTTTCTGCCATTTTTTTGTGGGATTATAGATTATGTCATTTCTAAGTTTTGTCATAGCAGTCGCCAGCCTATTTTTTTTATATATTTTGGATAACATGTATCTTATATCCTTTTCTATACTCCTTTTAATGTTAACACAACATTTCATGGTAATCGGTTGGATAGTTAAGACGTGAAACCGATACAAACATAATCACTTCCGCATATATAATATTAGTTAGAATTTAAGATGTGATAATAACTGTTGATAACAGATTCTTCTTCATAGTTTTTTGTCTCTTTATAAGTAGATTTTGACCATGATCCTGGATTTAACGAGTTTGCAGTTGGTTTGACGCAACTGCCTTAAAACTTTAGGAGATCTAGAAGGGCACCTGTCAAATTGAATCATGGGTCATCCATAATTATGTAAATATTATAATATTAGATTTATGTAAATCTAAAAATACGTACTTGTTTTTGAATTGGTAGTTCTCGTATTAGGAGACGTATATTAAACCACTCCATCATATACAATGTGACATTTAAATGACATTTTCTTTGTTTTTTTGTTTGGGAGGGGGGAAATCCTTGTTCCAATATACACCGCTATATTACCAAGTTGTACGACCTTAAATCGATCGGGATGTGAAGCTACTACGCGCTCGTGCGTAAACTCTTTAACAGTTATCGATTTTGTCATAACGTTCATATATCCCGTGTCAATGGCATTGACAATTTTAAAATTGTCATTTTTCATATGACGTAAGAACTTATCATCTTTCCAGCGTCATGTCCCGTGCTTAGTCGGGGTCCTTGGACCATGAGCCAGGATTTAGCGAGTGTAGTTAATACATTGAAACGACTGATTAGACTAGCTCGATGGCGCATTCGGTAGTGACTCTGCCCCATGCGCCAAAGTTGTGGGTTCGATCCCCACCCAGGACAAACATTCGTGTGATGAATATTTGTGTTTGTTCTGTGTCTGGGTGTTAATATCCAATATTTAAGTATATATTTCTAATACCACTGTTGATTTTGATATCCTTTGAAGATATCAGTTTGCGATTAAAATATTACGTACATGTGATTTTCCGGGATAAAAACTAACTGATATCTTTATCAAGGTCAAACCAAGCTGTATCGAAAATTATATTCGAATCAGTTCAGTAGATTTTGTTCGAAACTATAAGAAAAGTTTCATTGCAAAAACCATGTTATGAACACGCTACAGACGAAATATTTCTCTAATCCTTGCAAAAATCAATTTAAAACAAAATCCATAATTTTCTCAATGCCAAAAAACAAAAAAGAACTTTTTTTTCATAATTCTTTCATCCAAAACCATAGACCTTTTTCCTGCACTATGCATCCAAAACAGCTATACTAACATCGCCCGCGAAATGAGGGTCACTGACCGTGCGGAGTTGAATGTGCCAAAATATACGGTCGACCAGTATATCTTGGACCCAGCTGCCTTCCGGTAGAACCGTGTTGGCATAGGTTATTGGTAGCCGACGAACATTCTAGAAAGAGTGTTTCACATCGCCTAGAAATGTTAACTTGAACATTATGTACAACTGTGCTTAGCATGTCGTAAAAGGCGCCTAATGGTTTGTAAGTTTTGGGTTAGTGATTATAAGCGATGAGTTAGGCATTGGTCGTAATTTTTTTTTTAATTTTCCGTATTTTAGACGTTTGCTTTTTAAATAAATATGTTCTATGTTGGTTTAAGACTTTTAAAGAATGTACCAACTGTTCTTCTTGCTTAGCATGTCGTAAAAGGCGATTAATAGTTTATTTAATGGTTTGTGATTCTAGGCGACAAGCTAGCGATTTAGGAGTGGACTCCTGAGTAGGATTAGCCTAGGGCCCTCATACTTACTATGGGGGCCCTGGGCTAATTCTACTTAGTGGCCTAAAATGGTTCCAGATATTAAATAAATATAAATAAATATCTGACAACATCACATACATTGATCTGACTCCGAGCGAAGTAGCTAAAGCACTTGTGTTACGGATATCAGAATCAACAGTGGTATTACAAATATATACTTAAATATTAGATATTAACACCTAGACACAGAACTAACACAAGTATTCATCACACGAATGTTTGTCCTAGGTGGGGATCGAACTGACAACTCTTGGCGCATGGAGCAGGGTCACTACCGAATGTGCCGTCGAGCCAGTCAAAGATATTACAAGTCATCTGTCGACTGATATACCTATGTTTTGTCTTCATCGGGGGCATTCTTGTAAACGAGGCCCTGGGCCAGCCCAAAAAGCCCCTATAGCAGATCCGACCCTTTTTTTTCCCGGGTGAAATCCATCATGGGTCTCCCACGGCTCGGGGGAACTGCGGGAGTATGTCAGACTCCTACTGACTATAACACCCAGGGTGTTCCGCCTCATCGCTTCTGGAGAGGAGCCCTGGTATGGTGGAGCCGGCCCTGCATTATTTCCTCACAATGTTACATCTAGGCCTACTTAATTTTAGTTTCAGCTAGAAATAGTTAATGGACCTCACAGCTCCTTGGACTCTACCTACCCCTTAGGGGATTATAGGCAATATAGTTCGTATACATATTTAGGTACTGATATGGTATCAAGATTTGTTTTAAAGAGGTCCGCTTCGCCATCCTCTGGAGAATTTTGACAGGTCCGTTGGTCGAGTGGTCAGAGACCCTGACCATGAAACCAAGGGTCGCGGGTTCGAATCCCGCTAGGGGCAAATGTTTCGTGTGATGAACATGGACATTTGTACTCGAGTCATGGATGTTTATAAAACGTATTTAAGTATGTCTATCCGTTCGCATAATATCCATAGCACAAGCTTATAAGCTTAGTTTGGGACTAGGAAATTGGTGTTACAGTCTGAAGAATTTATTTTATTTATTATTATTAATTTAAAAGGGGTAAGTGGATGGAATAACTTTGAGAAACCCTGTGACAGGGGAACCAGCCAAATTGGATCATGGTTACACATCCACAGTTATTTTTATGTGAATGTTTTCTAACGACGTTTTCCCTCATTGCCAAGATTGAAACAAATTAATGGACAATTATTACACCAGGCTACATATTTTAATATGTATACTAATACTAATGTACTAATACTAACTACTAATCTATAATAATACTAGCTGACCCGGCGCACTTCGTAACGCCCCGTTCTCGGATTTTCCATACCCATTTTTTTTTTCCGTGCAACTTTTTAAATTTCATTCATAAGAACCTTCATCTCATTATAACAAACTCAACTAAAAAGGAATTGGCGAAATCGGTTCAGCTGTTCTCGAGATTTGCGCTTAGCAACACATTCAGCGATTCATTTTTATAAGATAGAAGATTATTTGCTTGAATGCTCAGGAATTGGATGTTGTTTAATTTTGAAATATCAATCCTGAAAAAGAAGGTATCCTAGTATGCTGTTAAGCCTTATTGATTTTCAATCATATTGAGTCTAAGATTTTTAATTTTACAAAAACTGCTTAATATTACGTCAGTTGACTATACAAACTAGTGACGTCACACGTTGACAAGCCCATACAAAATCTATGAAGTGATTTCGTTTTGACAACTCTTAAAAAGTATCTCAATTAACTAGTCAGTCAACATCCCTATTACTAGGCCAATTTGAAAAATTCTTTCACTGTTAGATAGCCCATTTATCGAGGATATAAGTTATATAACATTAACCATGAACGTGGGTGAAACCGGGGGCACAGCTAGTCAATAATATAATTCTTACACTTATATCTAACGGTGATATACTAGGTAATGTATTAATCTTTATAATAAGCTATTTCCTTCATCATCTTCCTAGCGTTATGTCCCGTGCTTCGACGGGGTCCGCTTAGACCATGATCCAGGATTTAGCGAGTCTGGTAATTACATTGAAGCGACTGCCGATCTGACCTTCGTAACCCTTAGATAGGGAAACCAGACAATTTTCAGATTATGGTTACAAATTCAAAGTTGTTTGAATTTGCAGGTTTCTTCACGATGTTTTCCCTCACCGTCGAGCTAGTTGGATAAATATGTACCTACATAGATTTGATAAATCTAGAGGTACATGCCCGGGTTTGAACTCGCACTCCTCGGTTAAGAGGCGCGTGTCCTTACCATTGAGCTACCACCGCTTCTCATATAGGCTATTTCCTTATTATTTACAAATAAGTTCAATTAATTAACTTAATGTAAATAAATAGTATTGAATACTGTGTATTTAACAACTGATAGTTTTATCATTTATGTTCATATTTGTCAACATAATTAAGACAAAAATAAGCGACTAATTAAGTTAACTAATGTCTACTTGTATATAGGGAATGCCCTTATTACCCGTCTATGACAAACTAAAAAGAATTATGATTTTAACAGTTCATAAGTGAACATAAGTGTAACACTTAAAACCAATTAATAAATAAATAAATATCCGACTACATCACATACATTGATCTGACTCCGAGCTAAGTAGCTTAAGCACTTGTGTTACGGATATCAGAATCAACAGTGGTATTACTAAGATATACTTACATTTCTGATATTAACACCTAGACACAGACAAGTATTCATCATACGAATGTCTGTCTTGGGTGGGGATCGAACCTACAACTCTTGGCGCATGGGGCAGGGTCACTACCGGATGCGCCATCGAGTCAGTCAAAAATAGAATAATCAAATATAAATAATCAAAATAGATTTTTTTTTATCAAAATCAAAAATAGAATAATACTAACAGAGTGGTCAGAGACCCTGGCCACGAAACCGAGGGCCGCAGGTTCGAATTCCGCTAGAGGCAAATGTTTCGTGTGATGAACATGGACATTTGTACTCGAGTCATGGATGTTTATAAACGTATTTAAGTATGTCTAGTATCCATAAGACATACTTATAAACTTAGTTTGGAACTAGGGAATTGGTGTCAGTCTGAATAATTTATTTATTTAATATTTAAGCTACGTTTAAACCAAGTGTACTTTTTTCTAACAAGGCTATATATATATGTTTCATATAAAGTCTGGGATGTCACAATATACTATATGTTTAATTTTATATATACATACATATTTTTTTGAATACATATCTACATAGTTGAGTTTATATATAAGAAATATAAACTTGAGTGTTGGCTTTTACCTTGTCTATTTTGTTAGCGATAAAATCGTTTATATAAATAAACAATTTTTATCATGATACTACTATGTATTCTTGTGACAAACAAACTGAAAATAACGTTGAGACTAAATAAATGTATATGATTAGATCATACAAATTATATTTGGATGTATGACTCATATAGACTGGGAAGATGAACGTCATTTAACTAAAATGGATCTACTTGGATTTATGAACATATAATAAATGGCTAAGTAATATGAGACATATGCGAGGAGTATTGGTTCAAAACCGGGCACGTACCCCAAAATTTTCACAAAATCTTTTTAACAAGGAAAATTAGACATTTAGATATTTATGGTTATGTAACTATGATCCAAATTGTCTGGTTCCCTTGTTTATGGATTACTGAGATATGATAGGGGTTTGTATGTGAGAAAAAGACTCTTGAAATCCAGGATCATGGTCTAAGCAGACCCTAGGTTCCGGAGGTTAGGTATCCCGGAGAGTAGGAACGGGACTTAATCTAAGATAAAAAGATGATGAAATATCTTCATGACAAAAAATTATATATAACAAGATATATGTATATAACCAATGATTAAGATAATGACGAAACACATTTTGGCAAAGTTATTTCGAATCACTACGTCATTTGGCTCAGTGGATAGGAATCACCTTACGTGAGTAAAGTTCTGGTTTGAATCCCGGCACGCGTTGGATTTAAGCTCGCCATTAAAGGAAACCTGGATTGAGATTGTTGTGATTGTGCAACCATTATCTAATATGTCTGATTTCTCTATCTAAGGGTTACCAAGGTCAGACTGACGTTTTTATTTATCTAATACTAGACTCTAGACTCTAGACTCCTTAAATCTAGGCTCATAGTTAAAATTTTAGATTCCAATGGGCCTAATATCGCCCAAGATTTTGATAAATTGCAAAAATTACAGAAAAAAAAACAATTTTTCAAGTCATAGACGAAAACGGTCGTTATCAAAGTCTGCGAAATATCACGCGTATCACCCGTCCCTCTCGCACGCGCGCTCCCTCTCTAGCGCAACAAAAATACCACCGGGCCGGGTCGTCGAACCGCCGAAATTCGTCGGGGTCAACGAACGGCCGAGCAAAGTTGAACGCTCCGAGACACCGAGTTACGTTATATACCGAACGGCGGAGCCGGCCGTTTTCCGCCGTTTCCCGCGGGCGGCCGGGAAAGTTCCGTTTTCGAATTTCGATTTTGGCGGAATTTGCGAGCGTGTTTTTTTTTTCTGGAACGCGACACTTCACTGGATGCGCGATTTATTGCATTCCGTGATTGACGATTTCCTATAGTCATGTTTTTCGCCCTATTTTTATTTTCTTTTGTTTTTTTTGGGTCTTACTAACTTATATAAAACTAGTATCATGCTATTGGTCATTGACCTTTATTTTTGACCAAAAATAATGAGATCTTGTTTAGTTTTTTATGTCATCAGCTGTTACTTTTTACAATATTATTTATCTGATTAATGGACGAAAATAGACTGCGAAAATTATCATAAATTCTTTCTTGTTTTTGATTTCGCCATATTTATAAAACAAAAATGACAGCGTCAGCAAAGTTGTCAGCTGTTTTTTTTTTGACAAATTTAAAAAAAATTATAAAATGTGGGGCTATGTTTTTATAACTTGTCAACTTAATAACATTAAACAAGGAAGGAATTTAATATCTTAGGCGCAAAAGGCCACTGCACGACCAGACGGTATTGTCTTACTTATTATGTCGGTACGTTCACTCAATGGGGTTATAGACCCTGATTCACTTTATCATAAGTTAAAAGTGAAAATATACTATCTGACCTGTTTAACTTTAAAGAGATTATCAGATATATTTTTAACTCGTTAATTATAACTTACGATGCCTTGGATTTTTTGAGATTTTTCGCAAAATATCATTTGCAGGTCTCAAGAAAGTTCTCGCTCGACTAAATTAGCTAAGCCACTATTCTGATTTATGGAAACCATGCTTCCGTCACTTCCGAAAGTTTAAATTTAAACATGGAATCGCTTTCCGCGTACGTCAACGTAATAAATTGAATGAGTTTTGTTTTTTTTTTTCATAACGTGACTGTGATGTTTCAACAAGGAAAGCCCTATTTTTTTTAATTTAATACATTCCTTAGTTCATTACCCGAAATGTTAGGTTTTCATTTCATAATTAACTATGAAATCATTTATGTAACAAGCTAAATTATACCTGATTAAAATAAGTATCGGAATCCACCTTCAGTACCAATATAAACTCAATTTTAATTATAGCTTATTAGATAGAAACAAAAATACATTGTTTTCAAGATGCTCGGTTGTTCACCCATATATTTATACCACGTGTTCACTTGAACACATGTACACATACAAAAATGTTTCATAATGCGAAAAGTTCAATGTATTATGAACAAAAAAACGCCTTCGCACAAAATCGATCATAACATCTGAAATACACAATCGATTGTCATAGAATTTATACAGTTAGAAAGAATATTTAATTATCTTTCTAATGGTGTATAAATTGTATTTGTTTGGTGGTGGGGGGTGGGGGAAAAGGGGCAAAAGTGATCGCTAAGAGTGAGAAGCGGTCGTTTACATTACATCCTACCGAGGTATGGAGCGTTGACCTCTAATATTTGGGTGAAGCGAGTTCGATAGCTTTTCTAGTGCCTAGTATGTTAGTGATATATTTACTATATAATATATAAATGTTTTGTAAAAAGGATAATTTACTGAAAACATTGCTTAATAATTATAGGTATATGTCAATTTGTCAATAAAGCATTGATTTTTTAAAAAACACTTTAAATTTATTGAAGCTGTTATGTTATATCACATTAAATATACCATTTTAGAATAAATATATATAACGACATATCGATATAACGATATATAATATATTTTTTGTCTTCAATAATATGTGCGTACAGACCGTTTTTTTTTCGTATTTAGAAGTCATTTTCTTTGTGTCATTACACTTTGAAATGTCCGTTGTAATACAAAATACGTTCGTCTCACTTAGTCATAATGCGTTTGACCTAGAAAAATACTGCAAAATTAACGTTAAATAGTGTTCGAAATTAAAGGAAGCTGTTAAGGAAACAGTAACAATGGTTTATTAAGTCAATAGGTAGAACATTTTATTTATATTGAATGCCATCGCTGATTCGGAAACGATGAATTAATTTAATTAGTAATTGCGGTATACATACGTATATGTGAAGTAATTTTTAGGACATTTTTTTACTCAGTTGAACTCACTGGCTGCTATGTTTTTTTTTATTGAAAATCAGCTCTTAAAAAGATTTAATTCTTTTTACATTATCAGATCATTATATCACTTTATTAATTAAATAAACGACAGTATTCCAGGCTTATTATAGAGATAGCGAAAAATATTAGCACCGTCATATCTGAGTTTTCGAAATTTTCATTTTGCCAAAACCAAAAATTACGGAAGACAAACAACTGTTCCCAACAATCTAACGAATGATCTAATAGTTATTGAAGTATCGAATGTGACACTTTCAAGATCGACTCGAGCTAGTCGGTCAACAGGGTCCATACTCCGCGGGTGAACGAACCGACTTGACTCCAGCTACGGTACAGCGCCATCTAGCGGTGGGAGGACGTACTAAATTTTGGGGGTGTCGCACGTTTTGTTTTTAAGTAATAAGATTGTAACTGTGTTTTTTTTTCTAATTGTCATATCTTTGCTATAATATAAGTAGCTCTTACAGGTACAGCTCAATGCTTAAAATACTTAACCGATTGCGATGAAATTAGGCTCGCCTACAATTTGAACAGTGAGAAAGGCTTACTAAAAATTATAGTTCCCATTGGACACACAATAGTAAAATAGGATTAATCTCCGTGACATCTGTGCTAATATACTGACTACTGACAAGGATATGTGATTCTGTGTCAAGATTATGGTGGTTTACATAACATTATGTATATGTTGTCACTAATTATGTCAGTAATCTTATATTCAGACTTCATAAACATGGAAATCACAACCTTATTCTTAGCTTCTACTGCAAGATTGATAAAGCAAGAAATATGGACTTCCATCAACGTCAGCAATCTATTCAGAAATCGTTTCACTTTTCGTTTGTAAATGTTTCTTTGTAACCTATATAGATAAAATATATTGACTATTGAATGAAATTAAACTTTACTTTCACAGATAGTCAGTGTGATAATATTTAAAACTAAACCAACAATTAATTATATATAATAACAAAACCCACTTTCATACATTTAAAATTTGCGTAAGACCTAAACGCGGGTGAAACACCCGAATTATAGTTCATCCACTGCCCGACAGATGGCGGTAAATCCGCAAGGTTTTCCTTCGGCTAGGTGTCAACTGGGTACATTCACCCCGCGGAATTTGTACTGAGATGACCGAATGCTTCAGAGATTACCTAACTTAGTAACGTATTTTATATTTAAATTGTGTTTGATTGCCTTCAAAGTAGTATTTTAAGATTAATATTAATATTTAAGCTATAATAACATCATTTAACGCAATATTTTATAATAATATACGTTCGCATAAGCTCAGTAGTTGAAAATAGCTGCTAATGATATATTTGAATCTTCGTAACTTTAATCACTTTTTCAGAACTATTTACAGTTATATTGCCACAAAACGAAATTTTAATAATTCCAATTATAGGCACACATATTTCTAGTATTTGTGTGAATTTTAAGGGCTGCAATAGAATTTATCCTAAGAAATATATTATAGATATATCTCTAAGGATTTCTGCCCTGTCACTCCCCATTCTTTACCAACCAAAACAAACAATGACAACCAGGAAACAGCAAATTGGCCGTGCAAAAATCTCTGTCACCGCCATCTGTTATCGGGAGGCAATACTAAAGTTCAAACTCCCAAACTGGGTTCAACGCCCGCGGTCTTATCTTCTACAAAGAATGACGCATTGGTTAATTTATAATATTTTTTTTTCTTACACGTACTTCAAGGAAATACTGCTGTGTAATGTTATTGATTGCTTAATAAGTGGTTGTTTGAAATTATTTTCAAATTGAATGAGTATTGGCTTACTGAGACATCGCTTTGTAAGGAATCGATTTATAGTATCTACGTGAATAATTATGATTTTCAAGAAATCAAAATATTGTTCTAGATTAAAGTCTTAAAATCTATAGAAATAAATATTAAAACCAACTAACTAAACTTCACGCCACTTACCTAGCGGGGAAGGATAGGGCAGAAATCTTTAGAGCTATATCTATAATAAATAAATATTATAATCTATAAAAACGTTTAATAACTTAGCCAATTATGCAATTGCAAAAGCCTTCTCACACGAGGCATGTGAGGCGATGAACTAGCCTTGTCGTGTTCCATCTAACCCATCTCAAGATTTATACATACCTACATAACATCACGCCCATAATCCCCGAAGGGGTAGGCAGAGTCAAAGAGGAAGCAAGAGATCTATTTTTTAGCTAAACATGGTTTATTTTTTATCAAGATTTATTTTTTAGCTAAACATGGTTCAAGGGCCATATTGCTCCTGGAACTCAGCTTCCATTTTCGGGGATTGCGGGCGTAGCAGTAGACAAAGGATATTTCAAGACTAAACGAATCAACCATTATTTCCACTAACAGAAATAGTTGATTCACGATTAAGTATAATCCGCTACGAACGAATTATTATCTATTTCTTCACTATTATTATTAAGAGAAAATAATTGTATGTATGTATGTAATGAATAAATTCAAAAACTACTGGACCGATTTCAAAAACTCTTGCACCATTAGAATGCTGCATTATGCCCGAGTAATATAAGCTATAGAATGTTTTGAAAATTAGGTTAGTTTAGAAAATAAATTTCCACCCATTCGACGTGGGGGCCGCTGTCTAACATATTTCACAATGTTTTCCGTTTTTATCGGTCATCGGCCATTTTCGGGGATTGTGACGTCATTGTCTGATACAGATAGACGCAGACAATCAGACGCCATTGTTTCTAAATAATATTACAAGCTAAAGTTACATATTACGGCTATAAGGTTATTTTTAGTATATGCAGAACCGCTTGCCTACTTATTGAACTCATTATTCTAAGGAACCAATTAAAAGGATTTTAGGAAATGTGCAAAAACATTTTTTACTTTTCATACAAAAAAAAGCTAATCAGCTGATCAACTTTTGTATGGAAATTAAGAAGACATGTTTGCTCTTTTTCTAAAATACTTAAAATTGGTTTCTTAGTATAAAGAGTTTAATAAGTAGGTGATTGGTTTTGTATAAACTAAAAATATAATAGAAATAAAAAAATCTAAGTTTTATAAATGTTCGTAGAAGTCGAGCAACGATGGGTGTTGCCGGAAAATAGATGGGTGATCTACAGAATAGCTAGACAAGCACAATTTGAAAGTGTCAAAGGCGGCATATATACCATAAAGTGGTTTGCACATTGACTGGCTCGATGGCGCATTTGATAGTGACCCTTCCCTATGCGCCAAGAATTGTGGGTTCGACCCCACCCGTGACAAACATTCGTGTGATGAATACTTGTATCTGTTCTGTGTCTGGGTGTTAATATCCAATATTTAAGTATATATTTGTAATACCACTGTTGATTCTGATATCCGTAACACAAGTGCTTAAGCTACTTACTTCGGAGTCAGATCAATGTAGTCTAATATTTATTATTTATTTATTCAAAGCTAATTTCGCAATGTCTGACCAGATCACCCGTCATTGTATGCAAACTTCGCTTCAAATCGAATGTCGAATGCAGCAGCCTTTTCTCATCAACACGATACAAAGCTTTTGAAAAACGTTTAATTAAAAACAATTGGATACACAAAGTTGACTCAACCGCATTTTTCTTTACACAATCATGCGTTTATTAAAACAAACAGTGTAATAAGTCCTCCGTAACGCCGAGGAAAAAACAATAAAATTTTATCAGTCAACGAACGATTATTACCACAGTACTCGCTACATAAATAAAATCCCGATAAAAAAATGTGACATAACTCCGGTCACCGGCCCAGCGAGCAACGCCATCTCTTGACGAGTTTTCGTACTAACATTTACGGACCGCTAAAATGACCTCAAGTGATTCCTAGCGGTTCCTGGCTAAGAATGTTCATTAAAACGAAATTAATGCAGTTTTAATTGCTTAGACCTAATGCGCAATCTACTTAGGATCTCCGGTATAAACTAGGTTATTCTAGTAAAGAAATTTGGTAAATTCAATATTAAATCGTGAAGATAACGTTTGAAAGACTTATTCGATGTCTAACTATGCATGTACGAGCGACTTGTTTCATAAATTACATAAAGAACCGGTAATTAAAGTTACGAAATAGCGGGTTGTTGGCTTGTTACAAAACGAAGAAACCTTGTCGTTAGTGTCTAGTTATGCCGCTTGCTACTAGATGGCGTTACGTGATGCAGAGAAAATGTAAAGCTTCGACATATTATTTGAGTATGTCCCTGTAAATAAAATAATTGAATACTTTAGCAAAAGTAATCATTCATAAAATAAATATTAAATAAAAATCAATTATAAAATAAATGTACATACAAAATAATAAATTATTTACCTATTTGGTAACTATTTGTTAACTGTGAGTGTAATGAAAATTAATTGGAAATGTATATATGATGCCTGTTTAAAAGTTTAGTTTAATATGATAATAAGATTAAATTAAACTCTAATTATAAAAAAAAAAGTATTTTAAAATCATCCACAAAAAAACAATCATCTTATATACAATTTAAAAACAACTAACTAAACGTCACATTTTTGCGAATTAAATTAGAAAGGAAACAATTTTAAAATATCGAGTTTTAATAAAAACATAATAAATAAAATGTTGAAGAGAAAAATATATATATCTTCATCACGGTAATAAATATTGTGCGTAATAGCATTCATTAAAAATATTATAAAAATGTACAAAATAAATCGTGGAAACCAATATTATGACAGTATTTTTCCCTACTCCCGGTCAGAACCAGACAAAGGAAACGTCCCTAGAAAGCCCCAAAACAAAAAACAATCTTTCAATAGCCCAAGATTGCCTTTTCATCCAGCGAGAGCGTCGGACCTCTTATCACCAAGTCCCTCTTTATAACTTCCCCTCAATCCCACCTTTGAAAGCACTCGACGAGGTACATCTGTTGTTTGCAGACCCTAAGTTGAAGGTCACCCGACCCTAGAGAGGGCCGAAATCTGTGTACTCGACGCGTTAAAATCTTGCAAAATATTTCGAAGGATTAAATATTGCGATTGAGAATAAATATGGCCGAAGAATTGTGTCAATGTGTGACGTAAGTTGCGTGTCACGTTGGAGCACCTGCGGAGCTTCAATGTCTAGTTAGTGGCGCGGAGTCCTTCTTTTTTTTACTAGTCCGTGCTTAAATATTAGATATTAACACCCAGACACAGAACAAACACATACTTGTGTTTGTTCATCACACGAATGTTTGTCCTGGGTCGGAATCGATCCCACAACTCTTGGCGCATAGGTCTGGGTCCCTACCAAATGCGCCATCGAGCCAGTCTTGTCAGTAATCCATTTCAATGAAATGTAAAATTTGATTTTTAATACCTTTGTAATTGCGTATAATAGTTAGTCGAATATGGTATACCGTGATGTCACAACCCGCTAATGCGATACAAAATATAAGGAGATGTTGCGTTTTGACAGGTCTCTGAAAGCATGTCATTTGATTGGTGATACCTAGTACCTTATTTGGCATGTAAGTGATGAAATATAACGCCCTGAATATATAGCAAGTCATTTAAATATGTCACTAATTATATGTCTATAAATATAAAAATAATTAAATGAATATCAGACTAAATCACATACATTGATCTGACTCCGAGGTAAGTAGCTTAAGCACTTGTGTTACGGATATCAGAAACAACAGTGGTATTACAAATATATACTTAAATATTGGATAATAACACCCAGACACAAAATAAACACAAGCATTCGGTCATGCGAATGTTTGTCTTGGGTGGGAATCGAACCCACAACTCTTGGCGCATGGAGCAGGGTCACTACCGAATACGCCATCGAGCCAGTCAAAAATAATAAACTCAAAATATATATAACTAGCTTTTTCTGAATTTGGAATTCCGTGTGAGCTTTTATCATAATCATTTCGGGATAAGAGTAATATGGATTGAATGGTTAAAAATGATATTAAAGAAGTTTTTTTTTTTATTAAAAAGCTTTTTCCATTTTAAAAATCAAGAGAAAAGTCAAGAGTTTATTAAGAATGAAGTTCTGTAACAATATCCGTTGCATAATAAGAATAATGTTTAAAATGTCTTTCATTCAAGATACTAACCGTTTCATATTTTTTATATTATTATACTAAATGTTCCTTGTTTTTATGTACTTTGCTTTAACAATATATTTGGCTATATTTATACAGTTTCATAAATATTAAAAAAACATTAAATCCATAGATACTTATTTACCGAATTGTAAAAGATTATAAAAAATATTTTACTGCATTGCTTAATACATATAACACTTAAATCCGTTCGTAACATACTAGTATAGACTATTACATATTAGCAAACACGTTTCAAACACCAATGACGTAATTTCAATGTAAACAACAACACGCAGCATCATCCCAGAAACAAAACTGGGGCAAAATTCTCAACTGTGACCCCGCAAGGTCGCCGGGGTCAGACCTTAGCCCCGGTCACCTACATCCAGCGTTCAAGTTTGGGGTCATTTCGGTTCGGGGCACTGGATTTTGGGGCAATTACTGTTATTGGGGCAAATACTAATGTCATGAAATTTGGTTATTCTTTGCTAATACTGTAAATGTAAAAGTAAGTCTTATTTGGTAATACTATTAAAACGAAAGTCTGTTTTCACACCTGAACTACTTATCTCACAGTTTGAGAAAATTTGTTGCAATCAAATTATGAAGCACCTCAAAGGTTATCATTAATATTGGGGCAAATACTATAAATGTAATCCTGTTACGTTTTGCGCCTGACCCACTGGAACGATTGTAATGAAATTTGTTATGACAAAATTTTGTCCTCTAAAAAGGACAGTTACCTACTTTCTTATTCCGTAAAAATAAATAGATCTCGTGGGATGATTGATAGTCTATGTAACTTACCAAATTTTACGTATACATGGTTAAGTCATTACTAGTCGAATTAATTGCATAGCAACTCAATATCTGAACTCCATGAGATATGTAATGAATTATAACAAAGTTTCTTAGCTCGTGGACCTTCAATGTCCGTAGCATGATTGTTAGAGTACGATATAGGTCTAGTTAAAAACCGTCACTTGGGAAGAGTTAGATTTTGGATATTTTATAAAGGGCTTACAGTCGTACAAATTCTATTTTACCAACTTTGAGACTAAAGAAATCGTAGTAGACCCAAATAGACTTAACACTTAAAAAATTGAGAAATGTAGTTTTCGACATTTTAGTTTCGCTACTCGCCGCTAGAGGCGCCACTAAAAGCCTGCCTTCATTTTTGGATTCGATTCAGTACAAGCAAACCCTTCTAATATGTTTGAATAAAAAACATTTGGTTAACTACCCATCCCTTTCATTACAAGTTTTCAATTTTTTACCCTTCGCCTTTACGTGTCCAAGCCGCGGTTCATGAAAAATAGGTCATGATGCTTTTGTCCTGTGACAATTCAAATATTGCCGTCCTTTTCACGTGGTGCAGGAGTGAAAAAGAAGGGAAATACTGAAGGGATATCCCCAAAAAGCCCATTGTGGGGTTTATAAACGCCATGAAAACGTAGTTGCTAGTGGAATGATGGTAAATGAATAGAATTATATAATAAAAAGGTTATATTGAGGGTAATAGGTAGTTTAACTTATTAAGGGCTGGTCTTTCAATGTTTAAATACAATACCTACATACATTTATACAATCACGCCCGCAATCATAGGGTATGCAGAGTCCAAGAGGCAATTAGCCGCTTGAACCACATTCAGCCAAAAATAAAATTGAATTGGGTTAGATGGGAAAGTATCAAAAACTAGTAATAAGTCTAGCTCGTCGCCTACGTAGTCACAAACCTATCACCAAATACACCATTCACCACCTTTTACGACATGCTAGACGAGAAACATAAATGGCACATTATTTTCTGGGAATATAAAAATGAACTAAACGACAAGCATATTGGAAGTATTGGAACGTATTTCCACAGATAAGTTTGGTTTACGTTTGGTTTTGTCTCTATATTGGCGTTTTGTTGTTTGTAATTTGTACGTTTTTAAGTCACCAATTAATGGATTATACGGTTTTTTTTTAATTTGCTTATGGACCGGGCAATGACATTATAAATTCATCGCATTCATATTTTATTGGAATATCGAAAACTCATGCGAAAAGATACCTGTATAAGTCCATCATCTGACATTTTCTTTTCACGGACACATTACCATGTTCAGATACTTTATATTGAAAGGGACAATGAGTTAGAAATACACACACTACGTCTATGTACACCCAAGTTAACATTCCGTAAAACTTGGCAATGATAACCAATCAATATGATAACATAAACACACATCGCTTCGTCATACGAGCACATGTTGCGTCGGTCACAGAAATGATTGTACAAAAGATAAAAGTTGATACTGTAGTCTTCGGAAAGTTTGCCGAAGAATTCCTTAAAAGTTAAGCAAATATTGTATTTTATATAAATATTGTATTTTATATAAATATTGTATTTTGTATTGTAGTAGGTATACATGGTGGTTTGGGACTTGAAAAGAATGTGATACCTAGTTGTGTTCCTTACTTAACATGTCTTAAAAGGCGACTGTATCGGGTTTAGGGTTTGTGATTGTGTAGGCGAGAACCACCTGTCACCTTTTTAAACTTTCCCATCGAACCCAAGCCAGTTTTATTTTTGACTTAAATTGGTTAACCTAGCTTTCCCCTTGGACTCTGCCTACCCCTTCGACGATTGCAGACGTGATGGTCAGAACCCAAGTAGCAATAAGCTCCTTAAACCATATTAAGCCAAAAATCGAGTTGGGTTAGATGGGAAATAGTAAAAGTAGTTTAATTGTGATTTGTAGGCGACCAGCTAGCCACTTGTCAGTATTCCCATCTAACTCCACTTAAGTTTTTTTTTTGGCTAAAAGTGGTTAAAGGAGTCAGCTCCTTGGACTCTGTCTACCCCTTCGGGATTTGCGGGCGTGATGATGTGCACGTATTATTACTTTTATGCCTCGTTAGGGAAATTTACGTGGATACGACTTACGCGTCGAATAGAAATCCGATTCAATGTGCATACACGTGTAGTAATGTCTCATATCACAATGGCTTGGCGGTTTGCATGTGATGAGAATTGGTTCAAATCCGATCTGGATTTTCAAAATCTGAACACGGATTTATGAAACGCCTGGACATTTAGATAACTATGGTCTTCTATACAAGGGTTATGATGATCAGATAACAATCGCTTCAATGTAATGTAGGACAAACATGACTGGTTATAAATCAACTTAATAACAAGCTTTGCTAAATTCAGGAGCATGGTTCAACGGACCCCGGCTATTAATGGGACATAACGCTAGGAAGATGATTATTAGCCAATATATGGCAAAAGAAAGAAGAAATAAATAAAAAATAATTTATCTAGTGACATGGTCACATGGCAAATTGACATATAAACTCCATATACATTTATTTGTCTTTCGTAAGTATACAACGCGATTTAAAATTTCTCTAAGAAAATTCGATCACTTCGCAGTTGTAGAAATTTTTATTTTTATATATTAGTTGTGTTTTATGTTAGACAATATATATTTAATTAATAAAATAAGAATAAGGATATTTTCTGTATATATTTTGTACAAAATAGTAGAGATATAGAATGATGAGCAGGTATTTCACATTACCTATGTAGGTACTGATCTATTTGATGTAATTTCATAAGTCATTGGTTAATATGAAGTTAATTTGATTCAATTGATTAAAAAGAATGATGGCAATTATGAAGATATATATGAGCTTTTGTAAAGTCACATGAATAAAGATATTTATATTTCTATTACTAGGTTTTTGAAAGGAACAGCATCTTTTGATCATAGCCTTAGATACAACGCATTTTAGTCACATTTACAGGAATTTGCATAAACATGTGTTTCTTTTTATTTTCCTAACCTATCAAAATATCAATTAAGCTCAAGATTTCGATCATCAAAGACTCCGGTCAGTGAATTACTCGTAATTTCAAATATAATTATATGTCCAATGTTTGTTCGGGTTTAATTGCGAAATATCGTAAACATTTTACGGCTCTTATAAAACACTATTACACATCCGAGTTAACGAACAAAGTACTGCTATGGACACAGTTAGAGATTCAAATGAGAGAATTTCACAGGCGGACCGGATAATTAACTCATAAAAAAAATGCGCTAATAAAAAAAAGATGCACACTCCACAATATCGCGCGAAGAAAGTACTTTAAACTCGTTAAATAACCGTTACGTCACTAACGCGGCCGAGTAGGCAACCCATTGATTAAAAAAAAATTAAAACACAATATTCCAGCTTGACCAAACCTTGCATTCCTTATTCAAATCCAGATCGCACATAAACTGAACACGCACAACACTGTCATCACTGATTCGAATTCGGTGTTCGAATTTCGAAAATGCGCGGGACCGAGTGTCCGTGCGAAGGACCCGCTCACATCATGCAAGCGGGCTGGGGCGGGCTCAACTAGGAAATGAATACAGGCTGAGGGCACACAAGCGGTGGGCGACGCACACGAGCGCGCCGCTCATGCATGTACGTAAGTGCACGCTTTGACAAGCACATGCCGGGTTTATTTATAGGCCTAACACGTGCCTGTGTGAGTTTTTTTTTCCCAACTTTCCCCAAAAAGTCTAAGGGTAGATGCGGGTGCAATTAAAATTTTTAATCACGCCGTCCAAAATGGCAGATTAAAAATCTCGTAGATGCTACGTAGCGGTTCCGAGAGAAAAATGTTACGCGGCTAAATCACAACAACCGTTATTACATAACAGTCTGTGGGAGAAAGAGGGGGATAGTATGTTCTGCAGGTTGGAAGGGGACGGCCGGTCGGTAACTGAGATTGTGTAACGCAACACAGAGAAAGCTCGTACTTTCTTTGTACATAGCCAGCACTTCTTTGAGGTGCCCGTGTGTGCGCGTCTTTACATTTTTTGAATTTCGAACGAAAGAGCGTAAGTGTGCAATGGTAGTTTTCGAAAGAGGACTCTTTTTAGAGTTTGCTTGAGACGGATTTTGAGCCATAGCAATACGGTTTTAAAGGCTATTTTCCCGTGGGTAGACAGAAGCTGGGCTGCTTTTTGACAAAGTTCAATGACACGTGGTTTGGCGCGCTCGGCCTACCGATTTTTTCCGACATTTTTATGGGGCACGCTGAAAATGTCCACAAAAGACGTTCTTTTCACCGAAATAAAACTAGGGCGTGCGTAGTTGGCGCTTTTAATCGGTTTTCCTTGAAATACAAGGATAAAACTTAATGCTTCTTGGATTCAAACGTTTTTATATGTAATAAGTCGGCTGGACGAGACGCCACTGAAATGGGGACAAACATGATTGGTTATAAATCAACTTAGAAGTACCGCTACTCCACGATAGATGGCGGTAAAATCAATGCAATTATTTATACACTTGTAGTAATTTATTCGTATTATAAGCCTAATTAAGGAGTTTTAATTCCGATAGCTCTGTTTTATTATTAATTGGAAATATAGATAAGAGGCAGCAATAAAAATTACATCTTTCCTGCGCGAATACTAGAATGATGTTACACAGTAAACGTGGGATTCGGCGAAAAATTGTGCTGTTTCCATATGAAAGTACGCCATCTTTCTTTCTAGTTGCCTTCAGGATTGCTTTAGTTTAAGATTATAAGTGAATAATGCACAAAAAAATATGCATTTCATTAATAAAACAACCGAAAACAAAATATCTTTCTCTGAAAATAGATTTGATACTGTGAATCGCCGTTGCATCACAACGGAGGAAATGAAATAACAGTCATAATATTTATATGGCTATCTCCTTTCGGCGGTAGCGCGTCATCCCAGTCGCACCCGTTAGGTTAGTCATAGCGGTAGCGGAAGCGAGTAAGTATAACTATCCCGCTTTGGCGCGTAGTAACCGGTGTATGTCTGTCTCGCTCATGCAAGGTAACGGAGTGCGTTGACCTGTCCTTGCTGTGAATGTGTGTAGCCTTGCTGTACAGTATAGCTGTGTTTGTGTGTGTGTGTGTGTGTGCATCGTTAGGAGCGGTGCACACAACACGGTTTTTCTCTAACATTTAATTGCAGTCATTTTTGAATTAGCGGGACTTACGGTAATTTTATTCAAATGATTTTTTTTAATGTTTCCTTTGACAATATTAATTTAGGTAGTTTAAAGTGGATATTTAATTAGAGTTAAGTGTGTAAGTGTTAATTGTTCTTGTATACATATAGGTTTGTAATGGTGGGAATTTTTAAAATAATGTTGGATTTTATTTCTGACATCTTTTTTTATATTCATTTCGCACCAATTTTAAATAAAACCTTTTTAAGAGTCAAACTTTTTAGATAAAAGCGTATTATTTTTTTACCGTGTTTTATTCCATTTAGAAGCACTTTATTACTATTTGTTTATACTAACATAAGTTTATATCCTTATCTATAAACCTGACAACATGTGTACAAAATTTCCTAACAATTCTTGAATAGTTACGATGTGAAAGAGTTTCAAACTCACTTTCTTATTTATAATATAAGGATATTCCTTTCAACACCAATACGAAGTATATTAATAGAATAACTATTGCATAAAACTTAAAAATCGTAATAGCAAACAAATTATATGTAGTGATAGAGTCGGCATAGAGTCGGCTAGCGTCGAAGGCCACCGCATAATATGAATGAATCTCCAATTCTGAGAATTGTAAACGCTTTTTCCCTATAATGTTTATTGTTTGTTGCAAGCGTTTGGATGCAGAAATAAATAAACAATAAATTGTGACTCTATTTTTGTATCGAGATTTGCTATTTGTTTAATTTTGTCTCTATATTTATATAGTTACATGTGTATGTGTCGCAGCCAAGTATTTATTTATAATACTTTAAACTCAGGTCATTGGGGATATGTCTAATATTGATGGATTTTTATTAAGTTAAGAAATTAGTAATGTCACTATCGAGATTTAAACATGGAATATTATTGTTTCATGAATTCTATGCAGCCTACATTCTCATAGTAGGTTCGAGAAGCCATCGGAACCGAAGCAAATTGTTCATGTCACAAAATGCTACATTTGAAGCAGTTACGTATGAAATATGATTTTGATACTTATAAAACCTTAGGGAGAATAAATAGAGTATACACAAAAGAATTTTTTTTTTTCGTTACGAATAAAATCTGGTACGCTGAATAATTTAATTTTATTTATTTATTAAACGTCTGTACTTAGCCTCTGTTGTTTAAACTTAGGTTGTGGTGGGTCAGCTTTTCCTCTTACCTGTAAATAAAAATGATATTATTAGTACAAGACTCTAAAGTCTTAACTATACCTACATAGGCAGATATAATGATATATGTAATAATAAATATTTCCTTTTTTACACGTAAGATTTAATTAAGCATCGAATTTGGACACAGGTTTAAGTATCACTAAATATCTTTATTTTATCTGTAGTAGATACTTATGTATACAACTCTTTAATAAAACTAAATCAGTTCTTTAAATAAATAATTTTAAAATAAGTACGATATTTTAACATAATTAAATAAAATAAATTGTAACTATGTATTTGAAATAGCATAGCGTTAACCAAACTGGCAGTCAATAACAAAAAAAAAATCCCAATTCCATTTTTAATTATGTCCTCAACAAAAAGGTCCGAACAATCGCAACACTATAATAATATGAACGGAACCTTACACCGCTAGCCATAAAAAGTTGCGTCAGAGCTCCATAAAAAATGTCTGCGAGGCGTCAACGGGCATTACATCACACCGCGCGTGTGTGCGTCTCGTTCGCACGTGCGCTGTGAGTGTAGGAGAGCGTGTATGTGCACGAGGGCGGTGTTGCCAGCTTAGGAGAATGTTGCGGTCAGTGGAATATTTGATTGGTCGTGTCTTTATTTGATAGTGCTACTTTTTTGTTTTAAAAGGATTCTTTACCTTCTTTTTGAAGTTGGTTCAGAAACAGCATTAAGTAATATAGAACACGACTTTTTTTTTAAAATAAATTTAAGGAAAACTCTTCTTCTATACATAATACTTTTTTAAAGATATTCCTAGTGACAAAAGGTTGGTCAGTAAAAAATTAAAATATTAATATCATCTTGTTATTTTATTAAAATTTCCAATAGGTATAATATATTCAAACTGGTTGAAAAAATAAAAAAATTGGGACGAAAAACATTCAACACAATTTTAAAAAAGAACGCCCACAATATAATAACCAAACATAAAAAGCCTCCGAACGCCAATTTAAAAAAAAAAGAGTGCGTAAAATGGGCGATGTGATACGTCATCAAAAATAACTATGACTAGAATCTTCGTGCAAAGAAATTAAAAAAAAAAATTAGGTAGGTCCATCACATTTCCACGTCGCAACAACATTTTCCCGCCAGCAACACCGGCCCGTAGGCCTATGCAGGCCTGTGTGTGTCCGTGCACGATGCACACCGCCTAATCTTTTGTGGAATGCACCTCCGCCCAGCGAGCACTTTTAAAAGCACTGAAAAGGGAAATTCTTTCGCTTTTGAGTTTCCCAACTCCGCAGTGAAGGTTTTTTCTTAATTATTCGCTTGTTTCGAACGTGGTTTGCGGTAGATACTTTTGAGAAATTTTATTCAAATTCAAAATATATTTATAAAGGATTCAAGAGAGCACTTATATATAGTCAATATTTAAAATAACATCATAAGATCGCGCCCATAAGCCCCGAAGGGGTAGGCAGATTCAAAGGGGCAGCAGGCCCATCCACATTCAGCCAAAAATAAAACTGGGCTGGGTTAGATGGAAAATTGTGAAAAAGTAGTGACAAGTGGCTAGCTTGTCGCCTACACAATCACACACCCAAACCCAAAACCCGATATACCATTAGTGGCCTTTACGACATGCTAGGCAAGGAACGCAGTTGGCACAATCTTTTTAGGTCTCAGAACAACATGAGACAATGGGCTGGGTTAGATGGAAAATTGTGAAAAAGTAGTCATATTTAAAATAAAGAAAGAAATAATACTATTATCGGTTTGGAAAGTAGATTCTATCAATAAGAACTATACCATTACTTCGCAATTACGAAGAAATAAGTAGTCTAGCAATCAATAGGCTCATTAAACCACATTTAGCCATAATCTAAACTAATATTATAAAGAAGAAAGATTCAATTGTTTGATTGTTTGCATCGAATAGGCTTCGAAACTATTGGACCGATTTGAAAAAAAAACGGGGCGCTGTTAATAATAAAATTAGGTTAGATTCAAAATTGTAAAAAAGTATTGACAAGTGGCTAGCTCGTCACCTACACTATCACATACCCAAAACCCGATATACCATTAGTCGCCTTTTACGACATGCTAGGCAAGAACCACAGTTGGTACACTCTTTTTCAGTCCCAAAACTAAAAGGAACAAATATATAAAGATTGGTAAAACCATAACCCTTCTTTTGTTGTCGTAGCCGGGTAAAAGGATGTATTATCGCAACTAACGTCGCCATTATAAACAATTAAAATGTTATCATTAAACTTGTACCGTAATTTTGTAATTAAGTAAGAATTATACAGTAATCTTGTCTTGATGTAAAAATACAATGTACGGTAATTGTATTTCTTTTACCAAAAGGAGTAGATATAGTAGGAAAATGAATATTTACTACATCAACAACATATGCTTTTAAATAATAAATGAATGTCAGACTACATCACATACATTGATCCGACTCCGAGGTAAGTAGCTTAAGCACTTGTTTTACGGATATTAGAAACAGCAGCATTACAAATATATACTAAAATATTCAATATTAACACCCTAATACAGAACAAACACAAGTATTCATCATACGAGTGTTTGTCCTGGGTGGGGCTCGAACCCACAACTGTTTAGCGCATGGGGTAGGGTCACTACCGAATGAGCCATCGAGCCAGTCTAAGTCTAGTCTTTTGTAATATATAAATTATATAAATTGCTACCCCGCTAGGGAAGTGGCGTGAAGTTTAGTTAAGTTATAAAATTTATATAACAATCGTTTTCCATGCCTAGCATGTCGTAAAAGGCGACTATCGTAGTAGGCGTATATCGGGTTTGGGTATGTGATTGTGTAGGCGTCGACAGCCACTTGTCACAAAATTTTCACAATTTCCTCAAAAACCAGCCAATGTGGTTAAAGAGCCTGCCTTGACTGTTCCTACCCCTTCGGGAATTACAAGCGTGATGATTTGTATGTATGATGATGAATTACTAAGAAAGCCCTCATCATTTCCGCACTGGAGACCAACATCTTCGATTTACCTACGCTACTTAGGTAGTCTAGAATATTTTTAGCAACACTATCGCTATGCATTGTAGGCACATCGCTACAATATTGTGCTAGGTCAGTTTTAGCGAGTAGTGTACTGTTTCATTTGGTAGACACTTGGCACTAGGATATTATTAGAAACGTGTCATACACATACACACAGACAGACATACGTACAAGTCGAATCAAGTGCGCATATTGTAGGCCTATTTTGTACTTAGTTGGGAATTTATCAACATCATTTTAATATCAGACTACGTCACATACATTGATCTGATTCCGAAGTAGGTAACTTAAGCACTTGTGTTACGGATATCAGAATCAAGAAGTGGGATTTTCAAATATATAGATATTAACACCCGAATACAGAACAAACACGAGTATTCATCACACAGGTAGATCAAAATTCAAAAACTAGAATGATAGCCATTCTAGTTTTTGATTAGTTTTATTGATGTGCTACACGAAGCTGCTGGCAGAACCTAGTAAGAAAATTATAAGAGAAGTTAAAAGAGTCTGTTAACCGTCCATCATTAATGCCTGTCCATCCACATGGCCCAGACGAGCAGATTCATCGCATCAAATTCTCGGTATCCGAATAATTTAAGTTCACTTTTTAAGCCGCGTGGCAGCGTTATTTATATCGTCAGATATAATGTGCGGCGATTTGAAAAATCCAGAGGTACGTGCCCGGGTTTGAACCCGCATTCCTCGGTTAAGAGGCGCGTGTCCTTACCATTGAGCTACCACCGCCTATTTAACCACATTCAGCCCAAAATAAAACTGGACTGGGCTAGATGGAAAACAGTTTATGATATCTATGTACAAAAATATATAGTTTATTTCCTTATCGTTCGTTTTAATCTGACTAAAACTGCCTTTCGTTAAACATATTTTTCACTACTACATTTCACAACGGAAACTGAAAATGTTTCGACACAGTCAACTGTCATCTTGATGGATATGAAGTGACGAAATGCATTCTTGCTCAGGTAATGAGCCGAGGTGTTTACAATAGAACACGGTTTCATTATAATGGAATTAAATAAGTCTTTATTTATGCGAATTTAAGGTATGTGTAATTACGTTAAATTCTGTCTTATAAATCTTGTTTGTTTGCTTGAACGCGTTAAGTAATTTCAGAAACTACTGGTCCGAATTAAAAAAATATTAATTAAAACTTAATTTATCGAGGAAGGCTATATGACATCCTACTAATATTATAAATGCGAAAGTTTGTATGTATGGATGGATGTTTGTTACTCTTTCACAAAAAAACTACTGAATGGATTTTAATTAAACTTTAGAATAATATAGCTCATACACCCGAATAACATATAGGCTATGTTTCATCGATATACCACGCGAGTTGCTTGCTTGCTAGTTGACTATAAACGCGAGACAATTTGCGGGCACAACATAAGTCTACTACCAGTTCGACTTCTTAGTAAGCTTTTTAAGACACTTATATTGAGATGCATTCGAAGGAAAATTGTGAAAAGTGGCTAGCTCGTCGCCTGCGCAGTAATTAACCTTTGCGAGGAACACAGTTGGCACATATTTTGAAGTCCTAAACGGACATGGATTTTTTATACCACTGAAGGTGGCAAACCAGTAATTTTTTACTAGCTTTTATCTGTGGCTTTACTTGCTGGGAATAGACTCTTTATCGTATCCGCGGGTATGTTTCAGTTTTTCTACCATAAAAGGTCACATATCCTTTCGTAAGAATCAACATATGGCGAATGTTTCAACGATAGGATATCATTACAGGCATGAAATCGCAACAAACAGTGTGACTCTTATTTTTATTATCTATAATATAAAAATTAATCGCTGAATGTGTTGCTAAGCGCAAATCTCGAGAACAGCTGAACCTATTTCGCTAATTCTTTTTTAGTTGTGTTTGTTATCAGGTGAAGGTTCGAATGAAAGAAAAAAATAAAAATGTTGCGCGGAAAATTTAAAATAAATGGTTATTAAAAATCCAAGAACAGGGCTCAGCTAGTTATTAATAAATAAGGGGACTCTCACATTGATCATTATTTAGAAAATGAGTATTTATTTCATTTTTATCTTTGTATTTAAAAAGAAAAAATTGTATACTTTTTTTATTAAGATTTTTTTTTTAATATTTAATATTCCAATGCCAAGCTGTCAAATAGTCTATTGATGTAATTTAAATGAAGCTCATTCAAATACCAAAGAAGTCATTGACAAGACTCCCAGCTACTGAATTAAACATGACATCCACAGTTATGTATATTACGATTGTAGAAAAAAAACACAATTTAGCATATTTTTACCGTAAAACCAATGAAAAAGCTATTAAACTATTACATAACTCAATGTTATGGCCAATTATTGACTTAGCACCTAAGTTCCGGAGCTTATTTAAATTTTGAAAGTGTAATAAAAAGTTATTTTGTAATAATTTTGGTTTTAATTGTATATTTTATTTAATTAATACTTTTTTTTTTGAGAGGACTTCGGTAGCTGGCCGAAAGCGGCCTTTACTACCTACCGGACTGGCGGGGGAGCGGGAAACTCTCACCCCTAAATTTAATTTCTACAGTTAATAATTATGACCGGTTATATACCTAGCTATTCTATACGGTTTTGTACTAGTGGTATAAAGTCTTTTACATAGATACTATCCCATGTTGGTATGGGACTTAAAAAAAATTCAGACGAATTGAGAACCTCCTCCTTTTTTTGAAGTCGGTTAAAAAGAATGTGCTAACTGTGGTTCTTGCCTAGCATGTCGTAAAAAGCGACTAATGGTATATCGGATTTTGGGTGTATGATTGTGTAGGCGACAGGCTAGCCACTTGTCACAACTTTTTTACAATTATCCATCTAACCAAGCCTAATTTTATTCTAGGCTGAATGTGGTTAAAGTGGCCTTTTTTCCCGTCCCACCCCTTCGGGGATTATGAGCGTGATGTTATGTATGTACTGTCTTCCTTATTTCTCGGGATCTGCCGTCCTCAAGGTTCAGACTTTTGGTGTACCAAATTTCATCACATTCGGTCTAGTAGTTTAAACGTAACAGACAGACAGAATTACTTTCGTATTTGTAAGTATGTGAAAGGAATTATGTTAAGCCTTAACAGCTGAACCGATTGTGATGAAATTAAGTTCACAAAAAAATTGGACCTTTAAAAAGGACACAAGTGACTTTTGATTCGCAAAGATGGCAACATTCTTTGAATGTCTTTTAAAATGCCAAGTTTCAAGCAAAGTTTATCTCGGACAAAGGCTTTTAAAATGTACTTCTCTTTCCATTTTCTTACAACCAATATGCACATATAGCCTTTATAATATGCTTGTGGAGTTTCGTCATATATTAGATAATAAATTGACAAGAGTGTAATAGCCCATTACGGTGCAAGCAAAAAGGTTTAATTGAAAATATAATCACGTTGACATATTCTTGGGCAACTAGCCGCCAATATTACTAAACGGCTAGCACGTAGACTTGATGTGAATAGGGAATATGATTATATATTTTATAAGTATATATATTTTTTTTATTATTTTTTTTAATTTTTAATTGCCCAATGTTTGTCTGGGAAAATAATGAGCCAACTGTGTACCTTGGATATGACGTAAGCGACTAATGATGTATCGGGTATGTGATTGTGTAGGCGACGAGCTAGCCATTTGTCTCAAACGGGACCTTACTACTAAGACTCGGCTGTTCGTCCGTCTGTCTATCAGACTGTCACCAGACTGTATCTCATGAACTGTGATAATTATATAATTGAAATTCTCACAGACGATGTATTTCTGTTGCCGCTACAACAACAAATACTTAAAAATATTTATGGCGGCTCCAATACGACAGACATGATTTTTTTGCTACTTTTATAGATAATGGTACTGAACCCCTCGTGCGCGCGTTCGACTCGCACTTGAATAAAGTAAAGTTGGTTTGTTGGTTAATTGTAAAAACCGTTTAACAATTAACCAACAAACAAACTTTACTTAATTTTTTACTTAAATTTTTAAAGGAGTTTGTTGTTTTTTGGACTCTGCCTACTCCTTCGGGGATTACGTGCGTGATAGTACCTATATTAATCGATATTTCAAAGTATATTTTATTTTAACTACAGTTTTCTTAAAAGTGTAATATAAATTGACAATCAAAACATAGCAACTACTTTGTAAGGTAAAATTCTTGCTGTCCGTGACAGGCCGAGCCGCCAAACTGGTATTACTAACATCATTGAGATTCAGGCGTTTAGTTTAAAGGCAAGAAATCCAAAAGACTCAAGTCAACAGTCTGTATAGAGCGATTAGTCGAATATTTTTTCGCGTAGTTTGGCCAATTAACTAAATATAACTGCAAGTTATATATATAAACATTCTTAATCAGTCATTCTATATGTCTGTTAAAAAAAAAATGAATTTTATGTAGTATTCTTAAGATAAAGCGCGCTGATGAACGATTAGATTTCTTCTTAAATTTATTCTTAAAAATAACATAACACAACATCACGCCCATAATCCCCGAAGGGGTGACAGAGTCAAATTATATAATTACTATTATATAATATATATAATTTTAAATATTTAAAAAATAGGTTTGTATATTGAAAATAATTATGATATGTTTCGACTGGCTCGATGGCGCATTTGGTAGTGACCCTGCCCCATGCGCCAGGAGTTGTGGGTTCGATTCCCACCCAGGACAAACATTCGTATGATAAATACTTGTGTTTGTTCTGTGTCTGGGTGTTAATATCCAATATTTAAGTATATATTTGTAATACCACTGTTGTTTCTGATATCCGTAACACAAGTGCTTAAGCTCAATGTATGTCTGTATCGAAGTCAGATCAATGTATGTGATGTAGTCGGATATTTATTTATTTATTTTATTTATGTTGTAAGCCTAAATCAGTTAAATCTATAGCTATTAGAATGTGCAGGTTCCTTTATATTATTTTTACTCACCGCCGAGGAAGAAGTATATCTACCTACCTAGATTTGAAAAGTCCAAAGGTAGGTACATGCCTGATTTTGAACCCCAAACGTATTAAGCGAGTGTCCTTACCATTGGGCTATAACCACTCCATAAAATACACTTATATATATTTTTAAACGAACACTTAGTGTTTTTAGCAAAAATTTTGTATTTTAAATTACATTTTACGATTTGTCCAAATTGGTCAATGTCGTTTGGTTCGTACTAAAATTATTTTAACGTTTTAAAATTAATGACATTAATATGTAATTACGAATGCAAAATACATTGCCCTTAAACTTTAAGACATAGGGCTTAAATTGAAACACTAATTTTGTCCCAGCATTATGTAATACTGTGTTAAAGGTTTTGCATAATACAATATGCAAAATTATGCGTTTTCAAGTAATATTGCTAATCAAAGTGCTTGATAAACATATTACTTAGCCGGCAAGTTTTGGTTTAAGTATTTATCTCGTGTAATAACTAATGAGTAATAAGTCATCAGCTTATTAAGTAAACACATTCATAAAATGTTTTTTTTTCTATTTAAGAACTTAGCTAACACTGATAAAGCCGACTTCATGACATGGTTCAGAGGCAAATATGATCTATACACCTTTGTAAAAGATGTTGTTGAAAAGAGTAACTACCGAGTTTCGTGCCGGTTTCTTCTCGGTAGAAGCAACATTCCGAACCGGTGGTAGATTCATATTATTAGTTGATTTTCTTGTTGAATTGACGATTTATAAGTGTTTGTTTCAAACCTATGTAAATAAAGAGTATTGACTTTGACTTTGAAGATGACGATTCATTTCAAAATTTAGGTACCTACTTCCGATTGACTGAAAATAAGAATAACACATTTTAAAATGCTTAATGGTTAGTTATTTTTTATATGGAACCTTATTTAAATAATTTAATCAGTATGTAGTAATTTTTATTAAATTGTTTGCAAAGTAAGATTTCAATCATTGATAGTGAGCCCTTGAGTATTAGAAAATGAAGATATTACAATTTACGACAGCACTACAAGAATTGAAGCGAATATCTTTTCACCAACCACATAAATAATAACTAAATAATAAAAGTAAAACATTATAATACAGGCATTTACTTGCGGTCTCTGCACATAAAATATAATAGTACCTACTTATTCGGTTCTCTCTGCCTGCCCCGCTAGGGAGGTGGCGTGAAGTTTAGTTAGTTAGTTAGTACCTATTCAAATTTCAATTTCATTACATATTTTCTAAGGAAAATAACTAGTGACATCCCTAAATTGGTAACTTAATACTTGCTCGATCAGTTACTATTCGACAGTTGAAAAGTTAGCTCTAAGGTTTCCTCAACATTTTACAAGTTAAATAATTTCTAACGCCGTTATATCAATTCATATATCACCGAAAAGGCCAAATGCCAATACCCCAATCCGCGGCATCAATGAATAAAAACGAAAAAGCGCATAGTGTGTACGAAAAAAAAAAAAACACCTACACACGCACCGTCCGTACGTCATGCGTGAGTGTGCGTGCTCGCGCGTGTGTGCGTGTGACCTACTTACGAGGCGAGCGCGCGGCACCATATGTCTAGGGGCAGCCATCTTTCCTTATTGACGTCTCCCGACCAATTTAAAGAGACCCGTCTCTCAGTGCAACGTTATAGAACAGAGAGTCGTCGCAAAATGGCCGGGGGTCTCTTTAGACTGGCTGCAGTGTATTACGTAAAATGTTTGCAGTGGTTATCACTTGTAGATAGTAAAATTGTTACTTCCTAACGTTTTGTTTTGTTGCATTCGGGTGTTAGACTTAGGAATTAGGAGGTAAGCGAATACGGTCTATACATAGAATACTGTTAATTGTATATTTTGCCAGCAGAATTGTAACAGTCAACACATAGTCGAAATTGGTTGAAATAGAGACGAAATAAGTAAAAGTTTTTATACAAATCTGGACATAAGTATTTAAACAAAGCCGTCTCATTAATCACACCTTGTTATAAAGTAGATTTTTCTTTAAATATTTTAATACGGCGCTCTAGACCCACAAGTTCCTTGCCTTATTTCATTGAAATTTGTCAACTTTATCAAATATCAAGTTTCAATTCGTGGGACTTCGAATAGACCCAAAAAGTATAAATAATAAAATAAATTTGATCTAAATAACAATAACAAATAACGGTTAGAAATAGATTAAAATTTAATTACAATTTGCAGGTGAAGCTATTGGAATTGTTGTGTAAAATTATACTAAACATGCATAGACATTAAATTCCTAATTTGCAGTTATGTCAGAATATTTAAAAACTTAAAAAATCATAAAAAAAAACCATCGCCTTCCGGCAAGGGGGGTTCATGGGGGGGGGGGGGGTTGCCCTACCTCACCCACACTCAACACCCCCCTGCAGGTGGCACGTTTTAAGATTTTGACCGAATCAATAATAATGTAATAGTCAGTTCACACATTTTAGCTATTAAAGGAATTGTCACAATTGAAAATAACAATATTGGCAACCTGCGATTTGTGACAAAACCCAACAGATTGTTGGTATGTCATGTGTTCATCACGCATTACCAATTATGGAATATAGAGAAAGTGATTAATATTAGTAATAAAAACTTTTACTTTCAATGACTCATATTATAATTGTTAATTTCCATATTTCTATAGAAGATTTACAAACTGTTGAAACATGAGTCAAAAGTTTATGAACTGTTACGAAGTTTTCGCAAGTAATTAAATAATTTACTATGCTATTCTTATTATTTTTATTAATATTATAAATGCGAAAGTAACTTCGTCTTTCTGTTCGTCTGTTACGTCTTCATGTAAAAACTACTAAGGTGATTGCGATGAAATTTGGTCTGGAGTCTAAACAAACAGGAGCGGTGGTAGCTCAATGGTAAGGATACGCGCCTCTTAACCGAGGAGTGCAGGTTCAAACCCGAGCACGTACCTCTGGATTTTTCAAATCTATGTATGTATTTATACAACTAGCTCATTGGAGGGAAAACATTGTGATGAAACCTGCAAATTCAAATAACTATGGATTTGTAACCATGATCTAAAAATTGTCTGGTTTCCCTATCTTAGGGTTATGAAGGTCAGATCGGCAGTCGCTTCAATGTAATTACCAGACTCGCTACATCCTGGATCATGCTCTAAGCGGACCCCGTCTAAGCACGGGACATAACGCTAGGAAGATGAGAGTCTAAACAAAGGCTACTTTTTATCCCGGAAAAATTCATGGATCCCATAGGAGACACTATAGTGTGTGTTGCATATATTTGATATAAAAAAAAAATTCAGTCGAATTGAGAACCTCCTCCTTTTTTTTGAAGTCGGTTAAAAAGAAAAAAGCATTACATAAAAATGAGTTTTTATTCGTTTAGCTCTTCTGTGAAACAGTGTTTTGGTTTGTTAGTTTTGAAACAGTCCCATGTTGGTCTGGGACTCGATAAGAATGTACGATCTGTGTTTCTTGCCTAGCATATCGTGGAAGGCGACTAATGGTGTATAGAGTTCTGGATTTGTGATTACATAGGCGACGAGCTAGCCACTGACACTGCTTTTTTAACCGACTTAAAAAGAAAAGAGGAGGTTCTCAATTCGACTGAATTTTTATTTTCACAATTTATCTAACCGAACTCAATTTTTGGCTGAATGCGGTTTAAGAGGCTTATCGCTCTTTGAACTCTGTCTACCCCTTCGGGGATGTGGGTGTGATGGTATGATTGAATTAAAGCAGCGTTTTTTTTTTTTAGCCGTTTTTGAAATTCCCTTATAGTTTCTCAAAGCTCTCAGACTAATAAATAAATAAATATCCGACTACATCACATACATTGATCTGACTCCGAAATAAGTAGCTTAAGCACTTGTGTTACGGATATCAGAATCAACAGTGGTATTACAAATATATACGTAAATATCAGATATTAACACCCAGACACAGAACAAACACAAGCACATCAATGCGCCATCGAGCCAGTCAAACGCGTAAAAGCAACTAAGTTTACCCCGCCACCGTTAAATGGTAAGGAAAACATAATAAAATCGATATCGTTGCCTTTACACACGCCTCACAGTTGCACAACATACAGACGTGAATAATTTAAACTTTCTGCTGACTCATTGCCGTGAATACCTGACGCCATTTTGGTGAAACGATTTTTTTTAAACCTGAAGTGAAGCGGTTTTCTTTTTTTTAAACAAGCTGGTTAAGTGTAAACAACTTTTTTCGAAAGAGGTTTTAATGTATAGCTTTTTCTCGTCTCGCATTGAATTCGATCTGTCATTTATATATTATTATGTGTATATTTTTCAGGTTAAATAGTATATTATACTTTATTTCAGTACTAACTTTAGGCACAACAAATTTCAACACAATTGGGAAACTCGGTTTAGCCGTGAAAATGTAACAAACAAACATGTTTTTAATAGGCGTTCGCGCAGACGATAATCTGGTGAGCCTGATACGTTGAAACAACTGCCATCTCACCATCGTAACCTTTAAACGGGGAATAAGACAAATTGGATCATAGTTACACTTTTATACTTAGAATGCGCTGGTTTCGATTTGAAATGACCAATTTACCGTTTAAAATGTAACTGGCCATTTATTTCTGTGATTTAATAATAAAACAAAGCTCGCCATTAAAAACATAACAGCCATAATATCTTCTCGATCGAACGTAACTTCCGTATACGAATTTTTTCCTCCGCACTCACACGTACGCAAAATCGTTATAATACGAGCCAACTTTCACTAGTCGTAGAAAAAATGAAAGTTTGAATTTCGAATAGCGTGGCCAGCCAGTTCCCATGGCTTTTATGTTTTATGAAAATAACTTGTTTTATAACGTTTTATAATCGCGATATGTCGTAACGTTATTTTTAACGGTTTACTGTTATGTAAGTTATTTGTTAAAATGGCTGTATTGTTTAAAAAAATGTGTATGAGATATGACATTGGCAAAAGCAATTTGTGGACAATATTGTTAGTATATACTGAGCAGTGAATGATATTTTAAATTGTTTTAGTTTTATTTCTCAGAAAAATATTGTAAAAGCCTAGAGTCTTGGACCAACCAGAAAAAACATAAAACTATATCGAGAAATTATTTAATCATCATCTTCTTATTGGGGTCCACTTAGACAAGTGGTTAGGTACCTGGGGGTAATTACCCCTTTAAGGGTAAAAAAAATAATGATTACTTTAGGGATAGATAAGGTTAAAGGAGAGTTAAGGAGCTTACTCCTCCTAGGACTCTGCCTATGTCTTCTGGGTTTTAGTTGTGATGGAATATATGTCAAAATATTTATACATAATTAAATAATAATGTCCTCCTAACCGATATCGGTCACGGCGGCCAATCTCAACGAGGATTAGCCAACGCAGGAGATATTATAGTGCACAAGTGTGTGCGCAAACACAGGTGCACTCTTTATTCCTTCACTCTCATAGTCCGGTGAGACGGCACCGACATGACCGGAGAGAGGTCAGGCGCAGGACTAACGGCTTAACGTTCTTTCCGAGGCACGAGGGTAATTAAACCGCCAACTTCCTGACTCCGGACTGTTACTGATAATTTCAATATTGATATAACCAGCCACAAATTTTGGCCCAACCCGGGAATTGCACCCGGAACCTCTTGGTCCTTAGGCGGCGCATGCTACTACTAGACCAACTAGGCAGTCAATATATTATATACTCGTACATAATTTATTATATTATTGTATGTTACACAACTTAATTTAAAACGGTATGAGAATTAAATGTCATAATTTAATCAAGTAATTACTTTCACTTTTCACGGCAGTGACGTAAGATGTAATAAAATTAAGTAATCTAATGATTACGTTTTATTACAATATTATTACATTTTAATTAATTTAGAGGCGTCCCTGTTTAGTTTATAATGCGAAAGTGTTTGTTTGTTCTTAAGTTATGTCGTAACTGTGTAACTATTTGATATATGTGTTTATATATAGTTTAATGTATAAAGCACTAGCGGCCCGGTACGTGCTTCGCTACGTATAAGTGAAATATTAAAAAAGTTCCAATTTGACAGCAAAATCCCCATTAACAAAATGATCCGCCATTTATTGAATTTATTTGTTACAAAAAATGTGATAAATGAAGAACCGCTCTACCGATTTTGTGCAAACTTCACATAAACCATCTACTAAATAGTCCGAACAAAGCCTAAACATTTGGTTTGGATAGGTGAGCCCGTTCTTGAGTAAGACAATTACAACGAAAAGTGGCATTGATTTTTATATATATTGACTAATAACCCAATAACCAGTCTAGCATGTCGTAAAAGGACTAATGGTGTATTGATAGCAGGGTATGTGATTGTGTAGGCGACGAGCTAGCCATTGGTAATCTTTTTCAAAATTTTCCATCTAACCCTCCACTCAACTACATTTTTTAGCTGAATGAGGTTTAAACAGCTTTTCTGTTCCTTGGACTCTGTCTACCACTTAAGGGATTGCGCACGTGATGATACATATCTATGTAACTTCATAACAACATTTATTATACTTATCAAACTGAAGTATTGTTCTAGAACATTTGAGAATTTATTAAATATCTTTCGACTTTCATAACTACCTAAACTTCGCGCCACTTCCCTAGCGGGGTAGGCAGAGAGAACCGAACGCCATATGGCACGATCCTTACACACCTCACTCGCCTCTTCAACATTCATGATCCTTTTCATACAAGCTCTACTGTTTTTATGACTCTTAACATCACCTTCTGTTAATATAGACTTTCATACAACAAGGTAACCTATAAATAACTATAACTGTGTAACACTGCGCTGACTCAATTGCGCCAACTCACTCCACTGCGCTGCTGTGTGCTACCTCACTTGTTGAAAATAAATAATAAATAAATTCTCCAGACTCACACACCAATTTCCTAGTTCCAAACTAAGCGTAAGCTTGTACTACGGATACTAGGTGAACGGATAGACATACCTAAATACGTTTATAAACATCCATGACTCGAGTACAAATGTCCATGTTCATTACACGAAACATTTGCTCCTAGCGGAATTCGAACCCGCGACCGTTGGTTTCGTGGCCAGGGTCTCTGACCACTCGACCAACGGGCCTGTCAGACGCTGTCCCACGAACTCGTGTGCCAGGTTCTATTTGCTAAAAGAACCTATTTAAATATTGCTATTAAACTTTAATACTTAAAAAAAAAATCAGTCGAATTGAGAAACTCCTTTTTTTTTGAAGACGGTTAAAAAGATAATTTGATGTTAAACCTGTGTCTCAACCACCTATATGCTTAAATGTTGTTGTCTCTGCTTACAAGCTCGCTTAGTACAGTAAACAATGTCACTGTTTTATGTAAATAATATATTTTATTTATTTTGAAATATTTATGCCAACTGTACTACTTGCTTACTGCCGTCTCCTATACTGCGCCTCGGTAAACATTCTCCAAGAGCGTTATCTAACAGAGAAAGTTTTTTCGGGTACTCTTCAATTTGAATGAAGCCACGCAGGTATGTGGTGGGCCTATCTATCTAGATAGATCATAATACGTTAGACAAAGACCACCAATCAGAACTTTCCCTGAGTTTAAATCAAAAGACATTATTTTTAGCATTATGACCCATGCTTAGTCGGGGTCCACTTAGGCCATGATCTAGGATTTAGCGAGTTTGGTTATTTCAACGTTAAGAAAACAAAACAAAATGTTTTTTTTTTCTTTTCCCTTATTACAAAAGCATATATTTTCTCTCAGAGCTTATTCCTTCCTTTTAATTTTCTTTTTTTGTACAATATAGGTACAATGTTTTATTTGACTTATGTCAAACATATTTGTCCGGGTAGTGTTTAAGAAATGAAAATATCTAGTACAAGTGCACTGAATAACTTTACGCCATTTCTCTGGCGAAGAAAGCACGCAGAGAGAACTGAGCTCCATAAGACCCGGACTTTACACTCTCATGCTTCTTCGACATTCATACTCTTTTCATACATGCTCTACTGATATGACTAAAATAATAATACAAAAAAATTAACATTCGTAAATATTTTTTTAAGAAAAAACTTACCAGACTTCGTCGTCGATATAGCAGGGGCTGATAGTGTAGATTGAAATGTTTTTATATTAAACAGATCCATCGCTTACCTGAAATGAAAAATATAATTCATTATTATACGTCAAATGTTATTAAACAAAAAGCAATCTAAAAAAAAGTCTAAAAATATATACAACAAAAGTTTTCCATTCGAATTTCGAATAGATTTTTTTTTGTATTCCTTTCCATTTCCGCGTTTTACATTACTGTAAAATGTGCAAATGGTATATTCATGTATAAGTAGCATTATCTACTAGTCAGCTAAATAATTTCTATTGGTATTAGAAATTAGCATCAATTCCTTATATATATAGTTAATTAAGTAAGTCAGGATATGTTCGAAGTTCCAGTTCCAGTTCGAAACGGCTTAACCGAATTTGATGATTTTTAGCATTATCTATGCTAAAATTAGACCTTGGAGACAGATATTGGATACAAAAATAAAAACATTAAAGCGACTGCCTATTTAATCTTCGTAACTGTTAAATATTATTTTAAGTAAAAATTATCGACGATTTTCTTATAACCGAGCAAGTGGTATAAATCCCTACTTAGATTTTGAAAATCAACAAGTACGAGTCCGAATTGAACCAGTGTCGCTCGCGTATGAGACGCGTGTTGACCATCGAGATACCAACGGCTTTGTCATCACGGTGGTGTAATCTAGCATTATAGACACACTAAGAGCTAGCCTTAACATCACGTTGCATCGATGCTGGTAAGCGCATGCATTTATGCACGTACCGCGAGGCCAGTGCATCACGCGAGCCTAGGTGTGACTGACGCTGGGGCGAGCGAGCGGCCTTCGGGTTAAGCGACTGTGCGCGCGGGCAATGATCGGATGGGTGACCACGATTGATTAAGGCTGATTCGGTAGCAGTGTTGGGTTTTCAGTTGGAGGATAGATAGATTGTTAGATAAGTCAGTTGAAAAACTGTTCATTGAGAACATCTGTAATTGTTTCTACTTTAATATTTCTTTGTGTTCGACAGACGATACTCAAGTCAGAAATTAAGTATTTTCCTAAAACTGTTAAGATTGTAGACCAGGTACCAATGACATTCACTAACAGCAAAAGCTAATAAAGAAGGACGTTCAACGATTCAGTTCAAAACGATCACCATACAAAAACCGGCATCCATATCACGTAGCTTAACTTTTCCATCGCATTGTCCCCCCAGTCCTGTATTACGCAAATCCCAATGCCTCTTCTCACGTTTACCTACACGCCATAGAAGCCATGAGTGGACCACTCTGACGCCATAAATAAAACATAACGCATTGTATTAATAGCATGTTGTTTTGTAAGGGGAGTCTAAGATTCAACGGAGTTTGCAGTGAAGTAACGTGTTGACGGCGGTGGGGCGATAGGGCGATAGGGCGATAGGGCGATAGGGCGATAGGGCGATAGGGCGATGGGGCGATAGGGCGATAGGGCGATAGGGCGATAGGGCGATGGGGCCATGTAAGGCTAGGGCGATGGGGCTACAGGGCTATTGAAGCGGAGGGCGAGCAGATAGAACCATCCAATAACAAATCAAATTATATCTAACTAAAGTACTTTAATTTTAAATGGATTCTACCTACATATTACTTTGAAATTATAAAAATAATATTTTCTCAATTTGTATTAAGAAGTAATAATTAATAAAAGTGCATGTTTAAACGTACTTATACAAACTAACGTAAGAATAACGAACTTACAAAGTTATAACGAAAAAAATAACTCCGCGAACGATAAATTGCTACGAAAAATTTCCTCAATACGATTTTCAAGTTCGAAATTTCGTAGTGTTTGTAGCTACAGCGTTCGCTACGGACTACGAGGTAACGCTACGAAATAATAGACACGCTTTTCTTTTCCTCCATGTTTTAAAATGGGTCGACGGTAGCATTTATGTTACGAATATAATAAAATTTGGAAATTTGAATGTGCAATAACGGTTTAAATTTAGCAATTATCAATAATAGTTTAATTAGTTTATGTTGGTCTGGGACTATAAAAAGGATTTAACGATTTAGCATGTCCTAAAAGGCGATTAAAGTGTACTAGTATTGGTTTTGTGATTATTATACAGGCGACGAGCTAGCTTGTCACTGGTTTATCACAATTTTCTTTCTAACCCAACTCTATTTTCTTTTTAGTTGATGTGATTTCAGGAGCTTATCGCTCCTTGTACTCTGCCTTCGGAGATTTCGGGCGTGATATTATATATGTATAACTTGTAGTTTTATAAACACTTTGTTGTTGATTGCTTTTATTAATCCATAAAACAACTATTTCACTTTACGCAAAGGCATTCTAAATTATAAAGCCTAAAGGACATAATATCTTGGTTATTTTTTAATTCCACTTAAACAGGCTAAAGCATTACTAATGATACAGCCAGCACCTTGAAACGTCTTAGTTACAAACGTTGTTTTAAATTCAGATGCCCTACGCTCATGTTGTAACAGACTACATTTGTTTGTTTAGACATTCAAGTGTTAGCCATTTTGTTGATACTACCTACACGGCGGACTTACTCGTACAATCTAAAAAAATTACAGCCATCTTAATAAATAACACAGAAATAAGAGAATGATACACTTTCAATTTTCATGTATAAAAAAACAGATTATATATTTTTGGTAAATAATAATATATACTATTATAGAAAGAGGAAAGATTTGATTGTTTTTGATTGATTGAATAGGCTCCGAAACTACTGGACCTATTTAAATATTTTTTTCAATGAAAAGTTATCAGCGAGTAACATAGGTTATATTTTATCCCCATATTCCCACGGGAACGGGTACTACGCGGGTAAAACCGCAGAGCGCTGCTAGTTTGATATAAAGATATGAATCATTCACATCATAACAAATAACTAACAATGATAAAGACAAGCGGCCATCTTGTAGATTCCTACTTCCCCGCGCGTGATTTCGCAGTTATTTTTTAATTCTACTTATGCAGGCAAAGGAACTGCTAATGACACAGCCGGCACCTTGAAACGTCTAAGTACCAACGTGTGTAAATTCAAATTCAGAAGCCCTACGCTCATGACGTCACCCAGCTCGCGTGTGCGCTCAGCCTTGGCGCGTAATGAGGCTGTATGGAGCTGGTATCATTGACATACAGCTACTTGTTAAAAAAGTTGAGGCAGAGGTAATTCTTCGTTTGCCAAAATGGCGCCATTTTTTACACAAATCTATTAGTATAGTTAAAATACTTCTGAATAAAAATTAAACGTTGAAATTCACAAAATCTATACTAATGCTAGAATCCATCTATACACAAGCGAGAGTAACTATCTGTTATGTGTTCAAGCTTCATCCACTTAGCCGATTGCAATGAAATTTAGTACGTCAAAAGTGTTTACCCCAACAAAAGACGTAGAATAAATTTTATCCCGGGAAAACTGATAAATCCTGCGCACACGCTACCGTCTCTGCGTTAGCTATTTATTTATTTACTTAGGAATAACTACCACCAAGATTTGGCACGCACTCAAACTAATTACTTTATCTCACGAATTGTGCAATTCGTGAAATTTAATTACTTTTGATGTACAAAACTTTTGTTTCCAAATTATAAACAATGATTTGCTTAATAATAATAACTTATAAATAAAAGACGTTAAAACCGACCACAGTTTTGATCCTATACCGTTGACTTCAATCCAGGCTACATAAGTAGGTCACCCGTCATACCAACGGAACAAAAGTCACAATTTCTCCCGGTATCTCTAGAAGGATATCGCGAAGTATGCGCATGTCTTCATCACTACTTTCCCTCGAAAAATACCGTGTGTCGCAACGAGGAAAACCGTGGCGCGTACCGATAGCAGAGGCAATATCCTCTACGATTAGTCATAGACACTATTGTTTATGACTGCAGCTCTATGGTCGATGGCCTGTAACAATTAAGACTATTATTTTACGTCTCAATACGTTAGGTGTTTCGTTTTTATAGTTTGGTTTTATTTTTTACTAGCTGTGCCCGCGGTTTCGCTTGCGTTTATCGTTAATGTTATAAAGCCTATAGCTTTCCTCGATAAATGGGAAAACTAACACTGTTTTTTTTAAATCGGACCAGTAGTTCCTGAAATTATCGCGTTCAATCAAACAAACAAACTCTTCAGCTTTTTAATATTAAGTATAAATAGTACCGCCCGGCTGTTTTACCCGCATAGTTTCCCGTCATAAAGGAACACGGAGATTAAACATAGCCAATGTCACACACTGTTAGAGTAGCTTTCCATTGGAGAAGTAATTTTCAAATCGGTCCAGTCTTTTCTCCTTATATTATAAGTATGATTTTGGATTACTGGACCGATTAAAATAACTATTTCACTTGTGGAATGGCTACTTTATTAAATCAGCGAGTAACATTATGCTATATTTTATCCCCATATTTCCACGGGAACGGGAACTACGCGGGGGAAGCCGTGGGGCGCTGCTAGTATTTAATATTATGTTTTTTAAGCATTAAAGAAAGATATTTCGAATTTGAACTAAAATTCTAATTCACTTCGTTGGTGTTTTTAAGTTTAAGTGTCAAGCGGCCATTTTTCCGTCGGCCATGCTGACGCTGCGTTGCGCAACGCGCATGCGCGGATCGCGCTTGACGCTGACGTCACACGTTATCGCTCACTTACACTTTCAGTGCAGGGCTGTTCACACGTGGTGTGGTATTTAAAAGATTGTTATTTTAGATTTATTAATCTATTATTGTAGATAATTATTAGTTTTTAATAATGGAATTTTTTTGGCGTTATGTCCCGTGATTTTCGGGGCCAGGTTAGATAACTCTTGAATTTTGCATAAATGAATATCATCACGCTTTTAATCCCCGAAGGGGAGGACGTTCAAGGAGGTAGGATTCTAGGAGGGCTGTACTCCTCAAAATTCGTTAAAGAAAGCAGCTTAAGCATAAAAATCAAAATAAACAACCATAAACACCCAGACTTAACAGTTGAATTAAGTTTAGTTTCCGAGTCAAATTCCTGTTTCGTCAATAACTATTTATCCCCAAGAGGATCTAACCCGCTCTCATAGCATCGAAGTCTGAATCATTGCACCAAGCTATCAATGTAATTTGGAGTGCATTAAATTGACAGCCCGCTGCAGTTGGCGGAATGATGAATACTTTTACTTTGATACATACATATCATCGGACCCGGAATCCCCGAAGGGGTACTCCGACTAGCAATAAGCTCTTTATATGAAACTAGCAGCGCCCCGCGGTTTCACCCGCATAGTTCCCGTTCCTGTAGGTATATGGGGATAAGATAAAGCCTATGTTACTTCCGGATAATGTAGCTTTCCAATGGTGAAAGAATTTTTGAAATCGCCGCAGTAGTTTTTGAGTTTATTCATTACAAACAAAAATACAAATCTTTTCACTTTATTAACCGACTTAAAAAAATGGAGGTTCTCAATTCGACTGATAATATTAGTATAGATACAAAATATTGATAACCCTATTTATTGAACTATCCAGAAACAAACAAATAAAGTAGAATTTCCCGCTGATCCACGCGCATTGCGCAAACTCATCGACACCTTGTCTATGGTTTATGCTGATGTGAACTTACATGTGGACTGACGTCACAAAGTGTTATAACATTATCAACACTTTCGCAGACTATAGAGCAAGCCAAATTGGCCTTTGTTACTATTCAGAGTTAAGCCCTAACTTTCTTTTTCGGACACTGGCTCGATGGCGCATTTTGGTAGTGACCCTGCCCCATGCGTCAAGAGTTGTGGGTTCGATCCCCACCCAGGACAACATTCGTATGAATTGTGAATACTTGTGTTTGTTCTGTGTCTGGGTGTTAATATTGAATATTGAAGTATATATTTATAATACCACTGTTCATTTTGATATCCGTAACACAAGTGCTTAAGCTACTTACCTCAGAGTCAGATCAATGTATGTGATGTAGTCGGATATATTTTTTACTTGTCTACGACAAAGTCAAAAAGGATTATGATTCTTACATGCGTGTATTTACTATACAAGTTATATATACCATCGTAGCCCCTAACTCGTATTCCTATTATACATATAAATGAATAAAGTGGGAAAATATTTAAGAAATTCTCTCACCGGCTTTTATTCATTGATACAAAAATAATTGTTTGCGAGAAATGCGAAAATATTCCTTTTAAAACAGAAATAATTCGATGACTAACATTTGTACCAGACTTTATATGTCAAGATGTCCAATGTGATTAAGTCTATAAGTCTTTAATATTTCATAATAAGTATAATTCTTAAATATTAACGGTAAAATAGTAATTATTAATAAAAAAATTACTAATAATCCCAATTGACAACATATAGATGGTCTATAATAGATGTAAACAGAATTGCATTAACATTTGAAATTCAAAACACATGTTAGCACGTTTAAAACACAATACTAGCATCATAGAACATTATATGCCATCATAGTAGGGTGGACATCCGCGCTTTTGAACGCGCACTCATAGATAGATCGGCCTTGTGACAAGCTGTTCAACTCTGTGACACACTTTTGAATTGGCTGCACGCCGCAAACTGTCACAAAGTAAACACAACCTTATATATATTTGCAGTAAGACTTTTATTCCTTTAACAGCCTTAGGGTTAACTTTAAAAGACGCAGTGCGATGGAAAGAGAACTTTGTTGGAAGTTAAAATAAGGTTTAAAATAAAATAGGAGGGCGTGAGTGAAGTTTTAATTGAGACAACGCGTCCCTATCGCGAAATGTCGAAATTTAAAATTCGAATTTCGCGGTTTTCAAGAGACGTATGCGTTTTATTCAAAGGCTGCATCGGTTTATTATCATTGCGTATTTTTTTCAAACCCTTTGACTGTTAATTAAAAATATATTGTTATGTTTATATTATGTATATTTATTTAATTGCATACATAATAAATGTGTTTCATAACTTATATTTTAGATAAAATACGCATATTGTTATTGAATATTCTAGTAGTTAGAATTTCACGATAAGCTAAAATGTTGATAGTAAACGATTTAATACCTAAAACGGACTTTGATTTCAAATAATTCAATTGATATTCCCTTGTTCCCTGTTGTTCTATAACTTCTATATTTGAAATCTAAATAGTCGCTGTACTTGTCCAGTACTTAAAAATAATTTGTGTTCCTTGCCTAGCACGTCGTAAATAGCGACTGATTGTGTATTGCAGCGTTTCTCAAAGGGGGGTACGCGAATCCCTAGGGGCTCTCCATTCGATCATATGGGGTTCGCGGGAAGATTTACGTAATGGAGGATGAGCGACTGACCCGTGCGACACGATTGTCGGCAGGCGCTCTACTGAACGTACTGTTTGTACTAAACCTACTCTGAGTGGGGGGAGGGGTCTAGGTCTAGGGGTTTACCGTCCTCTGGAGGCTTTAAAAGGGGTACGTGGAGCCTTAAGTTTGAGAAACCCTTGTAAACGGATCCATTTTTTCCAGCTGGGCCCAGCACAATTGTAGTAGACAACAGACAAGACAGCTACAATTGTGCTAGGCCCATCTGGATTTCTTAACCCAGCATTTCAATCTTTAGTAGAACTGAAATCCAGCGGTATTGAACCAGCACATGTCATTGGATCCAGTACAGCTGAAATTTTGCCGGTTCTACCTAAATTGCTGGATCCAGGATTGCAATCCTTTTGGCTGTTGGGTTTGTGATTATGCAGGTGACGAATAAGCCACTGGACACTATTTTTCCACTATCTTCAATCTAACCCAACCCAATTTTATTATTGGCTGCTTGTGGTCTGTGGGTTTTTTGGTCCTTGTACTCTACCTGACCCTTCAGGGATATTGGGTGTGTATTCAATAAATACAAACATACATACAAAATAAAACCTTTTCTATTTGTAATAAATAAATAAATAGTATCAGACTACATCACATACATTGATCTGACTCCGAGGTAAGCTTAAACACTTGTGTCACGGATATCAGAATCAACAGTGGTATTACAAACATATACTTATATATTGGATATTAACACCCAGACACAGAACAAACACAAGTATTCATCATTCCAACGTTTGTCTTGAGTGGGGACCGAAGTCACAACTCTTGGCGTATAGGGCAGGGTCACTACCGAATGCGTCAATCTAGTCAATACAATATTAGCTTAGAAAACATAGGTAAACCTTCTTGCCATTCGAAAAAAAACTCTATGGCCACTAATAATAGTATTATTAGCTAGGCCCGTCCGTCTGTTTGTCACAATCAGACAATAAGTTTCCAATCGACAAGTGAAAACAGCCTTCCGATAGTTTCCACACCGCTTTTTAGTTTTGCAACCGCCCAAGGTGATCTATGATTGTCTCTGGTTTTTACTTGACGGGCGGAACCGGGTCAATATCTAGTCCTTGGTTGAGCACCCTGTATTAAGTTGAGCAAGAGATTAGATGAAAGAGAAAATTGACTTTTTTACAGTATTTTTTTTTGTAATATCATCAAATAGATAATTTGAAAAGAATTCTGCTAATAGTGTTAAATAACAGCTTACTACTGATGTTGGTCTGGGACTTAAAAAGGAATGTGCCAACTGTGTTTCTTGCCTAGCATGTGTGATGAAGACTAATGGTATATGGGGTTTGGATATGTGATTGTATAGGCGAGCTAGCCACTTGTCACTACTTTTTCACAATTGTCCATCTAACCCAGCCCAGTTTTGTTTTTAGCTAAATATAGTTAAAGGGGCCTGCTGCTCCATTGACTCTGCCTACCCCTTCGGGGATTATGGGTGTGATGCTACGTACTTTACTACTAATTGTATATTAAAGTATATATAAATTTAAAGCAGTTAAAAAACATTAATTACTTTTTCCCATCTTTTTGATGGAATAGACTGGAATGGACTATATATCTCTTTGTTTGCTTGGGCTAATCTTTGAAACGGCTGAATCGATCTTAATGAAAGTTTACTGTCAGATAGCTAGTGCTATAAAGAGTAACATAAGCTACATTAGCTTTAGAAAATAATAAGTTTTACCTAAATTAAGAAACTTTACAGTTAAATTTCAAGTGGAAGCTTTTGTGCCAAAAAAAAAGCTTATATTGTTAAATTTTCTATGAATGAAGTCACGGCTCACAGCTAGTTTGAATTGAAGCCTATCTTCGATGTCCTTTTAACTCGATATAGTAGAAATCTATTAGGAATGCTAAGTGTGTCTAAGAAATACATTTGGAAATCCCTAGACTTTGCCTGTGACTCAGTATCACTTAGTACTCACTTGTGACCTAGATTTGGCTAGATCATCTAAGTGGCAAACACTGAACTAATGAATCAAGTATCTTCTTGATATCTAATCAGAGTCTAGTAAAGCGACTATCACCATGGTGAGTGTATGATGGGTGATCATTTTGATTTTTCAAAATTAAGTGGCGATTTTTATCGGTAGTGGGACACACGCGTTTTTAGCGAGGTGTGTGGGTTCAAACCCGGGCACGTACCTGTAAGTATTTTTATTTTTTGTTATTTTTTTATACCTTGCTGTCTGTGAAAACGTGAGGGAACCTTAACATTCAAATAACTATGGATCTGTAACCATGATTTAGCGGTGGTAGCTCAATGGTAAGGACACGCGCTTCTTAACCGAGGAGTGCAGGTTCAAACCCGGGCACGTACCTCTGGAGTTTTCAAATCTATGTACGTATTTATAACACTAGCTCGACAGTGAAGGAAAACATCGTGATGAAACCTGCAAATTCAAACAACTTTGTATTTGTAACCATGATCCAAAAAATTTCTGTTTCCCAATTTTAGGGTTACGAAGGTCACACCGGCAGTCGCTTTAATGTAACTACCAGACTCGTTTAATCCTGGATCATGGTCTAAGCGGACGCCGTCTTAACACGGGACATAACGCTAGGAAGATGATGGGTAACCATGATCTATTTGGTCCTCCTACTTAAGGATAACGAAGCACAAATGGCAGTAACTTCAATGTAAGTTCCAGCGGACCCTGGAACAAATTCCGAATCAGAAACATATTAGGTACATTGCGACTTCAATTAGACCTTCGTAGCCTGACCCGGTAACCAGATAAATTAGTTAATAACATATTGTCTGGAACAGGGGTTTCCAAACTTTAAAGATAACGGAACAACAACTAAATAACTTTTGTATAAATATATAATATAATATATATTATTTTTATATTTATATTATAAATACCTTTTATTTTATGGAACTCCATGTCAAATGATTATAAATGAACACTGAAATTTTTATAGGAACAATTTTTTTTTTTAAGATTTTGGCTCCGATCACGGTTCCCATGATTATTCTACGGGACCCTAGGTTCCGCGGAAACCACTTTTGGAACCCCTGCTTTAGAATGTACGAGTTTATCTACTATGTTACCTACCTCGCCGAGCTAGTGGTATAAGTTAACTAACTAACTAACTAAACTTTTTGACTGGCTCGATGACGAATTAGGTAGTGACCTGCCCCATGCGCCAAGAGTTGTGGGTTCAATCCCCACCCAGGACAAACATTAGTGTGCTGAATACTTGTGTTTGTTATGTGTCTGGGTGTTAATATCAAATATTTAAGTATATATTTGTAATACCACTGTTGATTCTGATATCCGTAACACATGTGATTTAGCTACTTAGCTCGGAGTCAGATCAATGTATGTGATGTAGTCGGATATTTATGATTGTTATTATTTATTTTAAACTTCACGCCACTTCCCTAGCGGGGTAGGCAGAGAGAACCGAACGCCAAGCACGATCCTTACACACCTCACTTGCCTCTTTGACATTTCAAATGAAGTATTTAGAAGTACTAGTGAAATTACTGGTCGAAATTCAACCATTATTATTATTATTTTTTTTTTAAATTTATTTTAAGTTAGCTTTCTGCACTCCTTCTCCATATAAACTTTAACTGTGCCAAATCTCATACTCCTCCGTCCGCGTAATTCTCATAAAAAGGAGTACAAAGTTTTTGCTTTGTATTAATATATAGTAGTTAATTTAAAAATCCAGATTTACGAGCCCGGAATCGAACCCCCTGTGAAGCACGTACTGCTTATACCCATTCCCCTCAGCCACATTACAATGTGTCACTAATCTCAATACATAACGCTAGCGTGCCGCGTGACGTCACCATGCGCACACGCATGCACGCGTTAGCTGCTGAACGGAGATCGCACTGGGAACCTTGGGAATATGAATGCGAAAGTGACTCTCACTCTGTCTGTCACGCCTTATCAGCTGTACCGATTGAGACGGAATTTGGTGGGCCGTAAGATGAAACACTATAAAAGAACATCATCATCATCATCAGCCTGTTGCAGTCCACTGCTGGACATAGGCCTCTCCAAATGTTCGCCACTCTGATCGATGTTCGGCTACTATCATTCAGCTCCTGCCATAAAAGGACATAGGTTACTTTTTATCCCTCATTAATTGTTGCAGGATACACTATGAAATATCTGTTTATCAACCAAATAAAAAAAAATTAACATATCCCCACGTACAAAATCACTAGCGATACATAATATTATGCAACCTCTATCTATACAGCCAAAAGTCTATCAAATGAACTTTTGAGAAGCTCTCAACGAAACGTTCTCAATTCGTAATTTAAAAACCCATACCTACCTACATAACGGTCAGCAAAAGAAAATTACAAATTTTAAATTTGGCCACCCATCCTAATCTCGACCGAGGCAAGCGTCGCTTCACCCAGCAGGCAGTCCAGTGCGACCGTACCTCAGCGCAGAGCCTAGGCCAACATTATCATATCGCTGGTAGCTAACGCACTGCGCCACACGAGCATACACGATATGTGTACTGCGACCAAACGCCTTGATACTTGCAGCTTATTAATAAAAATCAAGAAACTGTTTTAAATCATCATTACTACAGTGTAAACATTGTTATATTGTCTTAGTTAATGCAATAAATGTTACAGTTAAACAAAAATATTTCTATTTAACCAACTGTTAATATATAACATCACGCCCATAATCCCCGAAGGGGTAAGCAGAGTCAAAGACAGCAAGCCCCTAACCATATTCAGTCATCCTTGTCTAATTAGTCGCCTTTTACAACATACTAGGCAAGAAACACAGTTGGCACAATCTTTATAAGGCTAAATAATTATCGATTTATAAAAAAATATATTATAAAAGTATATATTCCTTCTTACGACTAAGTAGTCTATCCAGCCACCCTTTAATAAAGATAAATTTACAGTCTGATAATTTGCATAACTAATAAACACTTGTCCTTAAGAATTTATTGACATTAAAAATTATAAATAAAATTCGAAGATACTTAATGTCATATTATTAAAATACACATAAATCGGTCGTATTATTGGCTTAATGACAAATATTAATGGTAATATAGACGTCAGTTGAATGCTAATATGTTAGTTCAGCAAAATACCACTTATTCATCGTAATTGGGTAAAGTTTTGATAGTATATAAATATAATCACACTATCTGTGCCCGCGGTTTCACCCGCGTTTATGGTTAATGTTATATAGCCTATACTACTACCTTCTTGATAAATTAACTTTACAACACAAAAAAGAGTTTTCAATTCGGACCAGTAGATCCTGAGATTAGCGCGTTCTAGCAAACAAACGAACTCTTAAGCTTTATACATGAGTAAGTATATTGTTATAGATAATAGATTCAAATATTCAAAAAAAATTATGCACTGTAGTATCTTTAAATTTTGTTGGAATAAAAATATCCTATCCTTTTGGGGATGCATAAAAAAAAAGGCACATACTTTTAGCGTTAACATCGAATTTTACGACAGTCGGTTACTGTAGTTTAGGTATAAGAAGAGAACAGATGCATTTGTTACATTAATAGGAATATCTATTGACACAGTGCAAATCATGTTTATTTTGGTGCAAGGTATATATAAGTCTGCATGTTTAGTACAAACGATTATTTATTTATAATGTAACACCATTATTCTAAGTCCCGTTGGATAGCCAAACTAAAATTGCCGTAAAGAAACCATTTTACCCAATCCTAAAGCCAGGCTAATATGATCAAAAGTGTATACAATTATTAAGTATCAAGACGGCTTGGTCGGCGCGCACCGAACGCTATATGGGTCTTGGCCAAGCAACTTTTTCTCGCGTTAGTACCAGGCCTAACGTAGGACCTGTCACATGTCTATGTAATCCTGGTACATTTCGACTAGTTTGTGGTCATTTGAAGGTTTCATATAATGAGGGGTTGCTAATATATACTAATCTATACTAATACTAATATTGTAAAGAGGAAAGATTTGTATTTTTGTGTGTGTGTATGTTTGTAATGAATAAACTCAAAAACTACTGTGCCGATTTCAAAAATTCTTTCACCAATTGGAAAGCTACATTATCCGGAAGTAACATAGGCTATATTTTATCCCCATATTCCTACAGGAACGGGAACTATGCGGGTGAAACCGCGCGGCGCTGCTATATGTAATATAATGAATAAATAAATTCTTTAGACTGACACAACAATTGAGTTCCAAACTAAGCTTATAAGCTTGTGCTATGGATACTAGGTGAACGGATAGACATACTTAAATACGTTTATAAACATCCATGACTCGAGTACAAATGTCCATGTTCATCACACGAAACATTTGCCCGTGGATTCGAACCTGCGACCCTTGGGTTTATGGCCAGTCGACCAACGGGCCTATCTTCAAATCTGGTTTGCCTATGAGTTACGAAGGTTAGTTAAGTCACTTCGAAGTAATTACCAGACTCGCTAATCCTGGATCATGGTCTAAGCAGACCAGAAGCACGGGACATGACGCTAGAAAGATGATGATACAATGAAAGGTTCTTAAAATATATTATCATGACACCCATGTTGGCCTTTTTAAAAATATGCTCCTTTCCTAGCTCGCCGTAAAAGGCGACTAATGGTGTATTGGGTTTTAGGTATGTGATTGTGTAGGCGACGGGCTAGCCACTTGTCACTACTTTTTCACAATTTTCCCATCTCCATCAATGTTGTTTTCGGCTTAAAATGGTTAAAAGAGCAACTCCTTAGATTTCGCACACCCCTTCGGGGATTACGGGCGTGATAAATAAATAAATATCAGACTACATCACATACATTGATCTGACTCCGAGGTAAGTAGCTTTAGCACTTGTGTTACGGATATCAGAATCAATAGTGGTATTACAAATGTATACTTAAGTAATGGATATTAACACCCAGACACAGAACAAACACAAGTTTGCATCACACGAATGTTTGTCCTGGGTGGGGATCGAATCCACAACTCTTGGTGCATGGGGCAGGGTCACTACCGAATGCGCCATCGAGCTAGTCAAAATGTATATATGTATGTGTTTTATGTGGTTAATTATATAAAACACATATACATTTTGACTGGCTTGAGCTAATTGCCCCCTGGTCTTAAGATTCTACGAGGTTTTGTTTTTTTGTGAGAGGACGTCGGTAGATGGCCGAAGGCGGCCTTTACTACCTACCGGGCTGGCGGGGGAGCGGGAAACTCTCACCCCTAAAATTTAGGCAACAGCCTGAGGGCGCCCCCTGTGGGGATTCTACGAGGATTGCCGATGTATTTGTATGTAATAATAACTTACTTAGAGAAAATAGCTACAATTTTGTTGCATCCACAAAACGCACACAAATTCTCCACAGTTATTGCACAATGCACAAAATTTCTGCATCGCAAATGCTTCTATATAGTAATATTGCTTTATTCGGGTAAATTGAAACGCTACATAAATCTAGTTATTGCATAAATTCTACTAATATCTATTTATATAAAAATGAATTGCTGTTCGTTTGTCTCGCTAAAACTCGAGAACGGCTGGGCCGATTTCGCTGATTTGAGTTTTAAAGTATTTGTAATCCAGGTAAGGTTTGTACGGTAAGAAAAATATGGAAACATTGCGAGGAAAATAATAAAAGAAAATCCGAAAACGGGGCGTCACGCCGTTATATATAAACGAGAAAGTTTGTCAGGATGTCTAGTGGTGAGAGATTCCCGCTCCCCCGCCAGCCTGGTAGGTAGTAAAGGCCGCCTTTGGCGAAGACGCGATAGTAATCTCTCAAAAAAAAAATGATAGGATACGTGTGCAGATGATTTATAGACTTATATTTTCCATCTCATCATCATCTTCCTAGCGTTAAGTGATCATCATCTTCCTGGGATTAGACGGGTTCCGCATAGACCATGATCCAGGATATAGCGAGTCTGGTAATTACATTGAAGCGACTGCTAATCTGACCTTCGTAACCCTAAGATAGGGGAACCAGACAATTTTTGGATCATGTTTACAAATCCAAAGTTGTTTGAATTTGCAGGTTTTCACGATGTTTTCCTTCACCGTTGAGCTAGTGGTATAAATACGTACCACTTATATTTTCCATCTAACCCAGCCCATTTTTTTTTTTACTGTTGTGGTTAAAGGGTCTTACTGCTCCCTTTAATCTGCCTACCCCTTCGGAGATTGCAGGCTTAATGTTATATATATGTATGTTAATTTCACAGTCTAAATACGCAAGGCAACTCTAAGCTATAATATTTAACTAAAAGATACCTTTAAAAACGCAGACAAACCCACAAGGCGAGTGCAGTTGCAATTGCATTTAGTCTGCACGTTTGTGTGCACTGCAGTGTTCAATTACGCGATGTCATGCATTTAATTGATTAGGTATTAAATTGTTCGAAAGAGACTGCATATTGTGGTTAATAGTTTAAGACATTTATTTTTCAAAAAGATTACAATAATCACTTAAAGAGAAAATACTTATTAATAATAAGTAAAAAAACAACATGGTGTCAAGAAGGACGCGCGCAATACTTGCAAGTGGGTACCAATCATGTGTCATCCATACTTATAATAAATCTGTTGAGAGGTCAATTCTGTACATGAAATATATTTTCAAAATAACTATCAGGGGGTGATTAGTGATCCATATTGATGCCAAAAATGCAATCAGTAAAATTTTTGTCTCTCTGTCTGTCTGTATGTTCCTTATAGAAACAAAAACTACTCGACGGATTTTAACGAAACTAGGTACAATTATTCTTCATACTCCTGGGCAGGTTATAGTTTACTTTTCATCACGCTAAAATCAATAGGAGCAGAGTAGTGAAGGGAAATGTTGGGAAAACGGGAGAAGTTACTCCATTTTTAAGCTTCCGTCGCATGTGCAGCCTTAATGGTTAAAGTTACATAGAAATCATGTATGACGGAAATAGTCTTTATAATATTAACCATAAACGCGGGTGACACCGCTGGCACAGCTAGTTTTTGAATAAAAATTTTGCTTTAAATAGATAGATATTATTTATTGCACGAAAAACAAATACAGAAATGATACAGACAATTACAATACAATTTAGGCGGTCTTATCGCTAAAAGCAATCTCCTCCAAGCAACCTTCAGGTAAAGACAAATAAGCTAATGAAAAAAGTATGGCCGTGCAGTAAATCGTACTAATAAAAAGAGGATACAAAAATAAGGATGATGATAAAATACTTATATTAACATATATAACAGTCTGCTCTGGTCGGTTCAAGTTTTTGGTTTGTAATCAATATATTTTTATTTTGATACTCTACAACAGGCCCACTCTAAAACATAGTTCAAAGTTAATTATGATTCCTTTGTATAAATTGTATTGAAAAGAGTTACTACCGAGTTTCTTGCCGGATTCTTCTCGGTAGATACAACATTCCGAACCGGTGGTAGAATCATATAGCTTTACTTGTAATTGATGATTAATAAGTGTTTTCTTGAAACCTATATAAATACAGAATATTTTGACTTTGACTTTGATAAACACAAATTCATAATTGAGTAAAATTCGCTTCTAATATTTGATATGTTAGGAGCGAATTTTATATAAATACATATATATAATTACTTCTGCGTCGTCCTATATTGGTCAGGGACTTAAAAATGTGCCAAATTCGTAGCATGTCGTGAAAGGCGACTAATGGTTTTCTGATTTTGTACGCTACGAGTTTACACAATTTTGCGTTTAGAAATTGGCGCATTCTTTTGGCTGGCTCGATGGCGCATTCGGTAGTGACCCTGCCCCATGCGCCAAGAGTTGTGTTGATCCCCACCCAGGACAAACATTCGTGTGATGAATACTTGTGTTTGTTATGTGTCTGGGTGGTAATATACAATATTTAAGTATATATTTGTAATACCACTGTTGATTCTGATATCCCTAACACAAGTGCTTAAGCTACTTAGCTGAGAGTCAGATCAATGTATGTGATGTCGTCAGATATTTTTTTTTATTTTTTATTTTAAGTCCCAAACCAACATGGGACGTCATCTTTACATAACCTTCACATAACCCCCTATTCAAGTGAGGAACGAGCCTTATATACAACCAGCTCTTTATATAATATCATATACATCTAATTACATTTAAAACTGCAATACTTTGTGCATATCGCAACACTTTCACGTTCCGATGCACAAAAAGTGACCAGCTTGGGTTTTTTAGAAAGTAATTTGGTATTTTTTACTTGAAATGTGGAACTTGAAAACTAGTATGTCTTGACTGATTGGAACGTTGGTCAACTGATAGTTAAACCACTTTGGCTACGGTTGAATAAATGCGAACGCAACGTGTTTGTATAAAGCTTGTTTCATATAATAGTGTATTTGACAACAAGAAGATTATTATATATTGACAGCAAGAAAACAATTGATTAACTTTTTGTCAATTGTCAAAAACGTTTAACTTTCGTTAAAAAAAATTGGTGGAGTTACGAACAGGTGACGTCACATTGTTGTAAAGTGAAAATGCAAACTTTTTATACTTTGAAATGTAAATTATTTTCATTTAAATACTATATGTACTTACAACCATCTAACAAAATTATCTCAAATATTGTACTCGTAATCCAACTAATATTACAAATACAAATACAATACTATCGAGGGTACACGCGAAAGTTTGTATGGATGGATGTTTGTTAATCTTTCACAGCAAAACTACTGAATGGATTTTGAGGAAACTTTAGAATAGCTCATACACCCGAAAACATAAAGGCTACGTTTTATCGATGTATCAGGCGAGCAAAGCCGCGAACAGGAGCTAGTTGTTAATAAAATCTTCCTTGTGACTTTTATTCACAATAAAGATCTATATAGCAACTTTAAAAGCATTTGGTCCTGAAGTTGTCTAACAACTATAATCTTGTGAAAATCTGAAAGATGTTGCAAGGATGATTAAAGAATGTTTATAGCTAAAAAGACTATTGTGCCAAATTAAAAAGAAACAAGATTTTTGGATCTCATTGTAAAAACCAATGGCGGCCATTGTCCAAATTTGAATATCGAACCCTGCAATTTCAGTTCGCAACTGACATTTGAATAAAAAAAATTCGCGTGACTTTTTAAAATTCAGAGAGGGGCAAGGGAATGGACCAGTTCCATTCACACATGCACAATAAAACAGATAATAAATAGCCCAAAACCCGTTCCGTTGTACGTTACGCAACGCGTGTCTTTAAAAAGAAACCTGATTCGGTTGCGGTGCTTTCTTGTAACTGGCATGCGAAATGTCCTTTATTATTTTAAATTTCGAACGCGTTTTTAATGCCGCGTGAAAGTACGAAATGTCAATTATGAGTTAAAATGGCGGGTCGAACACCCGATATACGAAATCGCATTGGGAAAATTGGCAGTGAAATAGAGACCATCAAACATTCTTGATACTTTAATTACGCATTAAAATTTAATTCGAAGAAAGTCCGTATATTATTTTAATAGCTATGGAATTGCCTTTTTAGAGTATATTTATTATGACTTCGAGTTATAAAAGAATACTGGTGCTCTGTATAGATTAATAAATTATTTATTATATTGTAACGATCACAAAATATAATTATCCACTTGAGATTATTTATGACATTCTGGTAACCAGAATATTTTCAGATTTTCTTACAATAAAGCTCTGGTGTTAACTTATTTTGTTCTTATTTCAAATTGTATGTTATTCAACTATACTTGTTAACGAGTTCTTCATTCGGCATACAGACCTATGACGTCACTAATTGTAACCATCTCAATCTTGCAAAAACCGCGACTATGCTATAACTGGCGCGTTACCGAAATTATGGAAACCCATCCAAATTTTTCCCAGGCTCACGTGGCTTTACTCGTACAAAAAACTGACACTCCCAATCGGTAAAAGTACAAGCTCAAAGCTAACTATACAAACTTACGCGCAGCCCATTCAACTATTTGTCAATCGCCGGTCAGTGAAAGTAAAAAACGTGACGAAACCCACACACTTGTCAATTGAGAAATGGAGAATGCTTACTAACAGTATGTATTTATACAGTTTGTACTATAGATACGCCATTTAATGATAGATACATATATAATCATCGTAGATTATAATATCTATCGTTAAGTGCAATTCATATCAGTATTTTTAGACCAATACATGTCGTTAAGAATACGTAACGTTAAGAATACATAAGACGCATTTTTGACGACGCAATCTGTTTGAAGCTAATCTGAAGAATGTTTATCGCTAAGTGCAATTATAATTTGTGTTTTTAATACTTTATTTTTAAGTGTACTCAATACGTGTTTTGTATTAAATTAATAGCGAGCTCCCCCTAAGGGCTTTTAAGATCAGAAGCCAATCGGATCTTTGTTAAAACCGGACTTGCCAATCCCAGCATCTGGCCAAAGGGCACCCTTATTAAAATATGGCTCGGTCTTTTTTCCCCTTACATAACCATCAACTCTTTAGCAGACAGTATTAAGTAATTCACTTGTGAACGCGACTTCAAGTAACGAAATAAATCTGCAGATGTATATCAATAGATTACTTTTGTTTCAATAAAATACAAAAATAATTCCTGGAAAAAAATCGCATCGTCGCTACGATCGCTGTCAATTTCTACGTTAAGAACGGCGACCTAACTAATTAGATACTTTATTGCTATTTACAACTTTTAAAAATAAAAAAAAGAGCACCAAATTAAAAGACCCTATGGTTAACAAGGCTTACGTCACAGAGTGAGACAACGCTACACGATAGAGACGGCGACATTGCCGAATTTTAATTGGTCACTTTCTTAACGCGTAACTTTCTGTTGCGTCACACAAACGGAATAAGAAACAATTATGTATGTATTAATACACCGGAAAAGAAGTGATTTTCGTCATACTTTCTAGAGATTTTGTATAATTTTGTTCACGCCATATTTCTATAGGCTTGTACACGGTTTTTGAGCATTATGTCTCACGACATTTGCTCGTACGAACGATTTGCAAAAAAAAGATTGTTCTGTAGTTTCTTTTCGCTATGATCGTAGTGATATGACTTTGCAATTTGAATATCATATCTATGCGCAGATAACGCAATTTCTATACCGGTTTTGGTGAGAAAGCATATGTTTTATTTGATGACGTAAGATTTTTTCGTATATTCGTCATGAAACTATGCAACAAACAACTTAAACGTTTTAAAGAATAATATTGCGTAAGAATTCAAGATAGAGAGCATGAAAAAAGAATGTTTAAAAATTGTTCTGCGAGGAATGAAAGTATAACACGATACACGTACATAGCGTGCGCCCTTTATATTATCAGTTTATATATAGAATTGTTTTTTGTGAATACAACACGAATAGGCGTAATTGTATTCTGCACCATAGCATATGTTTTTTTTGTGTTAGTAACATGAAAATGGGTCAAATGTAATTTTTACAGCATATTTTCTCATTGAATATGTTTTCTGCCAAAATTGCAACAAACAATTTCTCACACTAGGAACCAAATCTAATTAAGAGATGCACTTTTATAGGAAGCTCTCTTTATAGTTTTTTTTTCATTAGGTAGGTATGTAAAGTCTCATATTTATATTGAACTTAAAAGTACATATTTCCTTATCTAGCAAATGAACTATATATATATATATATATATATATATATATATATATATATATATATATATATATATGCCTAGTAAAAGGCGACCTAAGTGTAGTATATTAAATATTATGACATATCATGTAGCGTAATGACGTAAACCTCCGCCCTCTCACGCCCCGAACCACGTGGGTGTGCATGCAGCTATTGCAGCGGCACTTGCGACTATTGACTGTTTTAGATGGAGTTATGTTCAGACACCATTTTTTTAGTACTACATCTATTTTTTTTTGCACAAACTTCACAGCTCTTAATATTTTTTTTCCATTTTTATATTGAACTGAAAGGTTTACGGAGTCATGTCCAGACACCATTTTTTCACCTTATTATTGAACGTTTTAAATAGAGTCATATCCATATAATGATTTTTTTCGCTAATATTCCCATTATAGATTAATTAAAAGCTATGAAGCTATTTTTTTTTTCTTATAGTCCTTTAGCAAATTGTACTGTTAAGCAACGAGTTTTACTCCAAAACCGTGCAAAAATAAGATTTTAGACGTACGTACAGGCCATCCTGTAAAGGATTATATAGCTTATCTTTTTGGTCGTATATGTGCAAATAATGATATTATAGCTTTGATATTTATTATAAGGCTCCGTAAATTTGACCATAAGTTGTGCGCTTGTTACCTAAACTAATCCCGTAAGTTTTACAACAAATTGTGCACTAGTTGCGAACGCTTATATACCGACTTGTACGATTAAACCGTTCATTTTCTATTTTTCTAACTTCCAAATTTTCTTTAAAGTCCTCTCGCTTTCGCTAAAGACCTCTACTACTAATTTTTACGAATTCGCGTTTCAAATTAGCGTCCTAACTTATCTGTAGCTCATATCGTAACGCAATAAAGTTCGCTAACAATTTTTATAAATTATTTTCGAGTCATAGCGTTCTAACTGCGCTCAAGGCCTGTAGTGTCGATATTAGGTCATATTAAAACGGCCTATCGTTCGCTAAGTCCAGCACCGAAGCCTCAATAACTGGAAATTACCTTTAATACTCCCACCTGATGTGTGCGGCTGTTGGCTCTGCTGCACGTTCGTCTGCGCTTCCAACTTCGTAGTCACCGAGTTCCACATATCAAACATGTTCAACATCGTGGCCCCGAGGGACCGGACCTCACTATCCATCCATAACACACTAGCACATTCACTTAACGAACCTCTCATCCATTATTGAACACTGAAACAAATTGTCAAGTCTCAAGATTGTTCGAACGTCGTACAAAATTCTTAAGGCTACGCACTGATCCCCGGTTTTCTAATTTGTATTCTTTTTTTAAATTTATTTTGTATTTGTATTGCGATCGTTATTTTTTTGTTTATTTATTTTTAATTTTATTACTTTTTATAAATATTCTCGTACAACTAGAATATCATATAAACTTCTCAAATTGTCAACTAATGTAAATACTATATTTGTAACTATTTGGATTTAAATATCAGTCTAAAATTTCGTTCGTAAGGTTGGGATTATTCGGGAAGATACATATCGTGGTTCCGCTATGTTTTAACAATTAATTTGTGAAATATATTTTTAATTATTGTATTTATAGAATAAAAACTATTTTTTTTTTTTTGGATTAACCGCGATTAAATATTGCCGTGTAAATGTGATAAACCGTGATTAGAAATTTGCGTTCGGAAAACTTCGTATTGTCACTGTTCCGTTCTTCATACAAAATACTTCGTGTGCGCTCTTAAGATCCATCGGTTTTCGAACGGGTAATGCGAACGCTTTTTTCTCTTCATAGTTCGTTCGAACTTCGAACGTTCGAATTCAATTGTTGACCACTCGCACGTTTCTCATTTTCGAATTGCGTTTTTCGGAGTTTTTCTTTTGATGGCGTTGGGTGCACTGAGTGCAGTTGCAAAGTGGGGGGCGGGGGGGGGTCGGGGCCGCGTTCTGCGCATGCCCGCCATCGATTCGCGTTGCCGTCAGTTTCTGTATGACTCGTGTGGTATACCTACAGTACATAAGTTCTATTATGTCGTTCGCTTTGAAGTTTCTCGGTACGTGTATAGCTTTGTCTGGGGAGCTTTTGTTGACCATTATATTGGCTGTTTTTTTATATTTGGTTGTGGAATGATTAGCAAATGACTACCAGATCATTTATACCATAAATCTAAGCGAATGCAGTTGCTATATTCTTCGATAGGGTAATGGTTTTGGTAGTACAAGTTCGATTCCCGGTTAGGGCTTTTGTGGGTCTATCAAATTTCTTAGCTATGTCACTTATAGCATGGAAATAATGACTATACACAAGTCATTCCGAGACAATTTGAGAAATTACACCATTAAAATTTTGACTTAGATTGCTTTGAGAATATTTATCTAGTGGTAAGTTAGTTAAGTGTGCTGAACAGTGACGTCACGTATTCATGTATCTGTACAAATTGTACCATTACTTTTTTGCAACTTGTGAAAAGTATGTCAAAAGATTGGTAATGTCATTCACCCTAATAATAATGTTTAGTCGGGAATGGTGCTTCAGTATTAAAATTTTAAAAACGTCCTTTTTTAATTGAACTAGTTGTTTTGATGAACGTATCAACGTTCAGCTTCGCTTAAAGTATAATTGTAGTAAGAGGTTTTATATTGAGGCTACATTTGTGTATTTTATATATTCTTATATTCTAATTTATTTATATTTATACCGTAACAAGATAAGAGGTTCAAAGTCGCTCCAAAATATATACAGAGTTCTTAAAACCTAACGGTGAAATGAACGAATGGATGAATGAATGATGATGATGAACAACTTTACAAGTTATAACAAAATGAATGAAGCAGCCAATTTTCCTCACAGCCAATAATGAAGCCATCCTATTGTACCCCATCAGAGATTACTATAAGTCTAGCACGGTGATGTTAAATTACGTTGATAATTTAAACTAATTTTGTTGACAGGACACCAACCCAGTTAGAGATCCTAGCCAAAAAACTAATTCTAGTCGAATCCCTATGTACATATATATCCTAGGTTAAGTTACTTTACATTAAACTAGCAGCGCCCCGCGGTTCCACCCGCGTAGTTCCCGTTCCCGTGGGAATACGGGGATAAAATATAGCCTATGTTACTCGCTGATAAAGTAGCTTGCCATTTGTGAAAGAATTATTCAAATCCGTCCAGTAGTTTCGAAGCATATTCGATACAAAAAAACAATCAAATCTTTGCTCTATATAATGTTAGTAATTAAGTATAGATATGGGTTATTCATTATTACTAGCTTGTGCCCGCGACTCTACCTTTACGAAATTCCGTCTAGAGGGACTCTTTCACGCGTCCGACGGTATATAACATTTTTTCCGGGATGAAAAGTAACCTACGTCCAATACTAGGGCTCAAACTTTAGTATACAAAATTTCATCGAAATCGGTTTAGTAGTTTAGGCGAAAGCGTAACAAACAAACATGATTACTTTTGCTTTTAGTTATTACTAGCTGTGCCCGCGGTTTCACCCGCGTTTATGGTTAATGTTGTATAGCCTATAGCCTTCCTCGATAAATGGGCTATCTAACACTGAAATAATTTTTCAAATCGGACCAGTAGTTCCTGAGATTAGCGCGTTTAAGCAAACAAACAAACTTTATGATATTAGTATAGATATTATATGTACGGATCCTGAGTGACACTAATTATGATTAACTGTCAACATTCAACTATAAGATTATAATACATTCGGACTACTTAATTTTAAATCATTATATTTTAGTGATTGCTTTATCGAATTTGATAAAGGTTCTTTCTTTGATAGGTGGTGATAAATTTAAAAATTGGGTCTATGTCCGATTGTAAAACAAGAGTTTTGTTAGATAAGGAAGTTTCAAAAATTATCTTACGTTTAATAAGGAAAATGAGAGATTTGCAAACAAAAACTATAATAGATTGAATTTGATCATTTGAACCTGCGGCTTCAGCTTGACGGTGCAATAGCATAATGCTGAGGCAGGGACCCAATTGACGCCATCTTCTTTTTTTTACTGATTTTCCTTTTTTTTTAGTACTATTTTGTCCTGTGTCAAATATCGTTTTTCTGTGTATGTATGCGTCCAAAATGTTATTTCTTTCTTTCTATCTAACCTTACTAAAAGAGACGTTGACATCATAAATAAACAATTTCAAAACATACATACATACCAACGCCCGTAATCCCCAAAGGGGTAGGCGAAGTCTTAGTGCTAAACCCTAGATAACTTTATGGAATGCTAGATTCCAATCTCTAGTAGAGACTGAAATCCAACGACATTGAATCAGCTCATGTCGCTGTATTCAGCAGCTAAAAATGTGCTAGACCTAACTGGATTTATTGATCTAGCATTGCAATAGGGTATTACCCTTAATTTTTTTTAGGCTGTATCTTATATTACCAAAAAATATTGAATACGTATTTTTTGCTATATCTGATACTCGAAAAATGACAAAGATAACAGCGCTTCAAAGATCTGAAATTTAGCGCTTTACGTCACTTGCACGGTAAAATTATACACACCTAATGACGTCACGCGATACTTTAACGCGCTGTATCTTCATCATTTTTAGTTTGTTGAAAAAAGGAAAAAATACGTAATCAATATATTTTTGTAATATCAATTAGGGGACTATTAAAAAAAAATTAGGAAAATAGCCTTTCCTAATCTATTGAGGATAACACCTAGTTGTTTGCTAAAATAAAACAGCCAATTTACGAGAAACAAAAGCCAAGTCGGTTAACATTCTCTTGTTCTATAATTTGCTTGCAAAACACGGGTTTTGCATCCAATTAGCATATTCTAGCTGTGAACATTTTCTTCAAAGATAGCTGTATCTTTAAAATACCAACATTTGCTGTAAAATACTAACAAAGGAGTATTAGTTAACTTTAACAGGAGAAGTTTGAAGATGCATATCTTCCCGCCTGCAATCCCCTAAGGGGAAGGTAGAGTCCAAGAAATGGTAAGCTCCTTGAACAACTAAGTTAAGCCAAAAATGAACCTGGAATGGGTTAGATGGAATATTGTGAAAAAGTGACAAGAGGCTATCACGTCGCCTACACGCGGACTGAAATGAGACAGCATCTGCAATATGTCCCATGTTGATCTGACACTCAAAAATAATGTTCCAACAGTGTTCCTTGTTTAGCAGGTCGTAAAAGGCGTCTGATGGTGTATTGGGTATTGGGGTTGTGGTTGTGTAGGTGACGAGTTAGCCCCTTGTCGCTACTTTTTCACAATTTTCCATCTACCCAACTCGATTTTTAGCTAAATGTGGTGTAAGGAGCCTATTGCTCCTTGGTCTCCCCCTACCCCTTTGTGGATAGCCTGATGATAAGTATGTACCAAGAAAACAGTCTGGACTATAAAATGGACCAAGAAACTATACATTAGTTTTGAGGGGAAAATTGGAGCCCTATAAAACCCCATCGTCGCCCTACATCCTTAATACTACTAGAATGATCTAACACAATAACAAACAGCCATGCTCGCCTGTGTGCACACAGCCATGTTCGTCTGTGTGCACAATAAGCAAGCTGATCAACATTCAGGCGTGTGTCGGGCGACACAGGTTACGCAATGTTACGTACAACGCACACAGACAGTCGCTTTTAGGCGGAGCAGGCAAGGTATAAGCGGTAGCGGGAGCATAAGCTGAAGCGGTAAGCGATTTTCGAACGAAATAATTAGATTCTTAGTGATATGTCCTGTATATGTAACGTTATCTTGTTGATAGTTGGACTATTCGGATAAATGTCTCGCTATCTTAGCGTTGTCCCATTAATAGTTGTTCGCTTGGACTTGCTAGGTTTTGCGGACAAAATGAGAAACACAATATGAATGTGAATATAATAGTTATGGATGTTAAGTTCTGTGAATAATGGATTACGAAGTCGTTTAAAATAGGTTCGTGTGTTATAGAGGATAAGTTTGGTCTTATAACAATATAATATTTGCCTGCATATTTTAAAGATTTATAGAAAAGTTATGTCGAAAAAAACGTCAAGCTGTAAGTACTTCATGTACCATATAATGCATATCGCGTGTAGGACTGTATTATTCCTAGTGATAGTACCTATTATTTCTAAAAAACCTTAAATAGTGGTTGGTTATTTCGAATACAAACATAGAATGTCATTCCGATAATTTATTAATGTTAAATTGCTACTTAGATTTTACGATAATTATGACGGAACGAATTCCATATTTTAAATTTAACTGCAAGAAGGTCATAATATAATAATATTTGCACTGTTTAAAAAACAAACCTTCACATTTGTCAACTGCACCAGCCAGTATCTCATAACTTGGACCGCAGCTTCCAAGTGAAAGTAAGAACTGCCAAAATCTCGCGTGAAAGTGGCGAGAGCGCCGATCGCCCATAATTATTATTAACCATTATAAGAGATATGCTAAAAGCAACCCGGATGTATCGGCTGGGGACCGTACGTAAGATTTATAGCTTTATTTTTTTGATCGGAAGTTTGAGAGGTACAACCTTCTTGGTGAAATTCAGTAAAAGTGGCTGTATGCAATGCAAGGCCTTTGTTCAAAAAAGAAAATCAATCAGAATGTATAATAATACATTTGTATAAATATAGAGGAATGGAGATTAATTCAACTTGAAATTGGAACAAGCAATGGCTGTATAGAAAACATATGCCTGTTGCTCTATTGAAAAAAAAAACCTAGGCAGAACGTTGTAGAAGAATTAAAAAAACAAATTGTCATTACTACGTAATAGGGTTGTTATGCTTATATAAGTGTAAAAAAATGAGATCGACTTTGTTTGTACAAAACGTTCGTCGAACTTTAAATAGGTAAAATAACTACACCTACAGGATAATGACGTTATTAGAGTAGGACAATAATTTAACCGCGTATTTCTGTTTGTATCAATGACAGAATTCATTTACTCTAACGATATTAATTCATGATTTGAGCTGGACATTTCTGTATCTCTCGTATGAGATTGTTTTACTGCTTTAAAAATGTTTTAATCAGATGCATAACTTATTTAGTTCAAGGATTACTTACTTTTAAGTACAGATAAATGTTTGCTACATACTCATATTCTCTATATGTATATTATATTATCTGTATACATAGCTTTATTACCATAGACTATTAGTTTATAACTACGCGTAAACTTCCATAGAGATACTCCAAAATATCTTGGTATCCCATCCAAATTCCGACTAAGACGCGGGTTGCTTAACTTCGATTACGTTAACGGCACTTAGGTTTAAATATCTATCTAGATATCTATGTATCTACAGATGCATTCATACCTACGCATACACTTCGCGTGACGCAAGGACAGACAGACCCTCGTATCGATAATTGCTCATTAATATAGCGAATTCGAGTCTTTTGTTCTTCATCTCAATTAAAAAACGGCTATTGAATGTTGAAGATATTGCACGTAATCATTTACAGAGGCTTATGTCAAAATTACCAAAGATAAATTACATTATTTTTAAATTGTTAAAACAATGTTGAATAGTTGGAAAAAAATCCTTTTGATATTTTTTGTCTCTCTAACTCAACTACGAATATCTACATACATCAGTACAATGCTATCATAGGACTTTTTTAAAGATTATATTGAAGAAATACTAAAAAAGAAGCATTTTTTTATAAAAACAATGATGATTCGGACTAAAATAGTTTGCCTTATGTAAGAAATATTCTTAAGTCCTAACTACTGCATTACCTTATGTTCTGTGACCTCCATCAAACATATATATGCAAAGACATACATTAGTCAAACAAGTATATACAAGAATATACCATATTTGTCTACCATCAGTCTCAAAATAAGTTTAGTCTACGTGGAATACTTTCATACATTTTATAAAAATGTAAAAAAGTTTTTTATATTTTTAGAAGATAAAAAACATTCAGACTTTATATAATTGTTTTAAGCCGTTACAAAAAATCTAAAGTTTGATTTTGTTTTTAATAATTCCATAAACGGCCTGGTATTCAATTAAGTTATTAGCAGCAGCATTTATAAATGGCTTCTATTCCCAGTCGTGTGCATTTTGAGGAAATATTTCATACAGATACCATTCTAGTAAACAGTATGTAATTTTTTACAAATATTTTCCTTATACGGCTTAAAAAAAAATTACAAAAAGAAATATCGATACTCAAAAGCAAACTCCCCGTAATCCTTTTGACATCGACCTAGTAACGGCACAAACAAAATCTCTACAGATAAGAAACTTAAAAACAAGGTGCAATAAAAAAGTGCCCTTCGGCACCCGAAAGAGAAAAATCATATTTCCAAACGGTTTCCCAACACCCTCTGTCTCGCTCTTGCGCAAGGCGCGTATTCTCCGTCCCTCTCGCACGGTATGCAACGCTAAATCTCATGCAACTGAGACCTTGATATATTGCGAGTTTCGTGATAGCTAATTGCTATACGGGTCTGCATAATACGGGCGGTTTCAAGTATGAAATAATAAAAAAAAACTTGTTTTTTTTTAACTCACAAATTTTTTAAATAAAAAACAGAAATGAAAAATTATTTGTTGATTTTTCGTTGAACACGAAAAAGATTTAAATAATACCACACAACAGAGGCGTATATTTTTTTTTGCAAAAAAATATACATCGCAATCAAAAGAGGTCAATCAAAAAAAATTAACTCGTAAAAGTTTTGCAACCGGCGAGCAAAGTACGACGGGCGAACAATCTCAAAACCGCTTATATATAAAACTACTCACGTCCACCGCTATGCATTTGTTACAAATCCAAAGAGTCACAAGTGTCGTCACCGAAAAAATAAAAACACACTGGCAAGTTCGTGTTGGTACTCAAAATAAATAATTCACAATTTTTTCGACAGTCAATTTCGGGTGTTCCCAATTCGAAATTCGCGAGCGCGAAGCTTCCAAATTCAAAAGTTGGACGCGACGCCCGCCCGTGCGCCTGCGATCTACGGCACAAACTGAATTTTGTACGCGCACCCGCGGTTTGGAAGCAAGGACTGTGAAGGTACCGCTCGTTTGGAGTTGTTCTAGCCGAATCGACACGTTTTGATTGGCGAACTTTTGAATTTGGAATGTGAATTGAAATTTCATATTTTTTCGCGATGGTTTTGTTTTTTGTGTTTACAATTAAATAAAAAATTTTTTTTTTGGTCTAAAAATTATGGAACCTCTTTTTTTCAATAGTTTTAAAAGCATCTTTAAAAGTACTTATGTATATATTTAGAAAAATAACAATACATACACCTACATAATTACGTAGTTATATGAAATATCTAATTACGAATTACTAAAGTAATTAATTTAATTTAATTAATTACGTAATTATTCGTAAAAAATCCTAGTAGAGATCCTACTGTTACTGTTTTTTGGTTGATATATTTTTTGAATTGCCACTATTGACTACTAGTTCTAAAACTATGTCACGACAACTCGTAAAATGCTAAAGCAGATTACACTCACAACAATATGTAAACACCATTCTAAAAATACTCTATTTAAAAGCAACCATCGATCATTGTACGTTTAACTAAAAAAACAAACTATATATTTTATATAATAAGATGTAACCGGCCTTTTGCCAGATGTATTATTTAAACGTCAAATTACTATCATCGCTGACAGTTGAGTTAGTTACAAATATGATTTGTTTACTTCAATGTTATAAAAAAAATGTTAAATGATTTTTTTTCTAAAAAAAACAGATGTGTGACAAGTGCTCGTACATTTTCCTTTAATTAATTCTATAAAGAGAGCTGAATAAATTTAAAGACAAGCCACAGACATCAATGAAAAGAATTCTACATAATATTAATGAGAATATCTACGCGTAATAAACTGTATAATAATACATATTTTTATTGTATTTTTAATACATAACCATAATAAAAAATAACTCTAGTAAAGTTTAATTATAAAATTATTATTGAATGAGACCCTGTTCCAACCCAGTTCTGATGATGAATTTAAAAATATGTAAAGCAACATCTTTTACTAATAAAAAAAAAAAAAATTAAATTACTGTTTGATTTTGTTATGCTAGGTTAAGTATTCCACCAAATAAATTTTATTTTCTTTCTTTCTTTCTTTCAAAATAGGACATTATAAAAGAGATCCTCGATTGTTAAAGTCGGTTAACAAAGGCACACAGGATATTTTTTACTAACGTTTCTAATCGATTATTTTGACCTACTTTTCAAAATTTAGCTTGTCTTTCATAATCAACCCTTCAGAGGGGGCCTGCTGCAAAATTAACCCCTTTGTACCCGTTAAGGTGACCACACGCCGCGGGATGTGTCAACTGTGCCAGCTCCATTGGCTGTACGGGTAAATTAATATAATAATAATAGAGTTTGTTTCAGTGAGACATGTCACTTGTATTAAAATGAAAAAACATCGGCCTAATTACTAAACACATTGGTTTTTTTTAGATTAACTAAGATAATTTCTAGTTTAGGTATTCTGAAGACTGTAGTTAATCTTACTTCTTATCTTAAATAGTCGATTTAAGATAATTTTGAGCTATATACCTTGGTAGGTATATAGCTCAATTTCATGATTGAATAATGCATATATTTAGTTTGAGTTTAAAAACGCACAAATTCTTGCCTCAATGAGGCGTCAACTTGGTAAAATATTTTGGATTCACGTCAAACTAAGAAGCGAATGTTCCTGGACAATAGTCGTAGACTAATAATGTATTTGTCTTGGGCATAGGTCATTAAACAAGTGCTGAAGCTTTGTAATCAAATTAACGTACGTTATACTGTCTGATATTTAATACGTTTTATAATTTTTTTTATTTGTTTATATTGTCAATATCTCTATTAAAAATATTTTCATAATAAACCTAAACAACAACAGCCAAATAGCAAAATCCCTTTAATAATAAAAAAAAATACTAGAACATACACACATACATCAAACATACTTTTTAAAACTGTAATAATATAACTCTACCATCCTAAAACTCCCAAAAGTTAAACATTAATTTCACAATTTAAAAAAAAGTCCCAGAATCCAACCCTTTGTGGTCACCATGCCACACGTCAGCCTACAGGACACGCGGACCAGACCCCGCGAAAGGGTTAAATCACTTTGCAAATTAAAAAAAACCAACATATGTGTGTAAACGTTTTTGCTGTGTCGAAAAAGTTGTTTAGTATTCGAACGGTCATCGGTTGATTCGGTGGTAGCTCAATGGTAAAGACACGCGTCTCATACCCGAGGGGTCCTAGTTCAAACCGGGCTGTCTGTTTTTTTATTTAAGTACGAATTTATACCACTAGCTCAGCGGTTAGGGAAAACATCGTGATGAAACCTGCACATTCAAATAACTATGATCTATTTGTCTGGTTCGCCTATGGTTACGAAGGTCAGATCGGCAATCGCCTTAATGTAATTACCAGACTCGCTAAATCCCGGATCATGGTCTAAGCGGACCCCGTCTAAGCACGGGACATAACGCTAGGAAGCTCAACAGTCATAGTTTTTAACATTCATCTTATATTAGCTTATATTGTATTAGCCATACTTGTATCTATTTAGTTACAAGTAAGGCTGTTGTTTTCACAATATTCCATCTAACCCGGCCCAGTTTTGTTTTTGGCTGAATGTGGTTAAAGAGGCCTGCTGCCTCTTTGACTCTGCCTACCCGGGGATTATAGGCGTGATGTTATAGTAGTAGTATTAGTTATTACTGTTTAGTACATAATATTCATATTATCACGTAAATTCTCGAAGAGTCAGAAGTCTCAGGGGCAATCGCATTTAATTACTTTAAGCTAAAAAATAAAACTACGTTGGTTTAGAAGGCAAGTTCCTAAAAAGTTGTAACAAGTGGCTAGCTCGTCGCCTACTCAATCACAAGCCAATTTTTGTCTGAAAGTAGATAAGCACTACTACATATACTCTATCTACCCCTTCTGTGGACTTCATACTATTTATTTGACAGAAGTATGTAAGAAAAATAAATATTTTAACTTTAAGCTGAGGACTTGGCTTGGTTACTTTATTAAACTTAGAAAAGATAAGATACCTATCATTAGCGAAATTGATTGCCTACCCCGGTAGGAAAGTAGCGTGAAATTAGTTGATTTAATTGATTGACTGCAATTTTGTAAAGTTATATCGTTTTAAGAATTAAAAATATATAAAGATAAATGTTAGTCCATTGGGTCTGGGATAATACTTCAGAAATATCTCACGTGAGAGGGGCATAAATTCAAACCAAACCACTTCTCTCCAAAGTCAAACAGCAGTAGCTTCAATTTAACAACCAGACTCTAAATCTAGCCCCATAATCAAAACTGACTAGAAACGGAAAGATAATTTCATACAACCTTCTCAGAACAGATATTAGTAAACACAGTATACTCAAGCATACACACCGAGTATGGATACTCAGTATTCGTCAGTATTCAGTCGACGAGCACACTAACCTAATTTCGCCTGATACCTACTGATAACGCATGATACTGTATATCGGTCAACGACCGATACTGTATTCGTCTTACTAAAGCTATCAAAACCTGACGTATGTACTGTCAAACCTCACTGGTTTATAATGGGGTTTCTTAACCGGGGTCCATACACTTAAAGGGGTCACTTAAGTGTATGAACCCCCGTTGACTGATGTAAATGTTTAACAAATCATCTAACTGTTGACTTTGTTCACATTTAATGTACTTTTAAAGTAAATATAGTCCATGTCTATTGTCCATCAATACATACATATCACAATGCCCCCAGCCCCGAAGGGGTAGGCAGAGTCGAAGTAAGAATAAGCTTATTTAACCAACTTTATTTATGCAATTTTCCGAACCGGGTGGTGGAATCATATCTCTCTAACTGTTTTTGACGATTTATAAGTGTTTCTTTGAAACCTATATAAATAAAGAATATTATGACTTTGACTTTGACTTTAACCAAAACCTAAATTGGGCGACTCACACTTGACTTTTTTTTTGTTTAAAATAAAAGCAAAGCAAAAGCAAAATTGCTTACACCGATTCCAATAGATATATGAACCGCAGCTATTCGATACATATATACCTATATATATGCATATTTGCGTATATTCACGTGTCTTGTAATATTGATAGCTTAGCAAATATAAAAAATATGTACTTTGGATTTAGTCATAGAGACATATACAAAATTATTCAAGTTTTTCATGATTTGGACTCGCGTTAAAGCAAATATAAATCGTTTGTATTGTCCCTAGTATTTTGGGCAAGGTGACAAAAAAAATCGGTTTAGTCCGTCAGTTAGATTCTAAAAAAATATTGAACACGTATTTTTTTATTTATTTGTCAAACAAACATTGACGAAGATACAATGCATTCAAGTTTGGCATGACGTCACACTTTCGTAATTTTTTTACTAAGAAGTGACATCGCAAGCCCCTACTCCAAAACTTTGATGCTCTTTATCTTAGTGAATTTTTGTTAATTTGATAAAGCGAAAAATATGTGTCTAGTATTTTTGTATAATCTAACTGACGGGCTGAATAGAATTATAGTTTTTTAATGCAGTCATCACCCCTATTATCTGTATTAAACTTTTTTATTTTATTTTGGACAGCAATGGTTTAAGGGGCTAGTTGCGCGGATTCTGCCTCCTACGATCGGGGATTACGGCCGTAAATATATGTATGTATGTATGTAAAAATTAGAGCTTTAAAATTGATAAATACTGTCTCTAGGTCTATTTAATAGTCTGAAATTAGATCCTCGTATATTCCACGCGACGTATTTTCGATTTCATTACAATAGCGTATTTGATGTTATTAAGGAATAGAATTGTATTACAGAAAAGTAGCATACATTTATTTGAATGAATGTCAATGATTTTTTTGTGAATGAGATACATATGGATACCAAATATCGGACATCTGTCGTTTGGAGCGCTTATTTTGTCAATGTGACGTAAGTTGCGTGTCAAGTTAGAGCACCTGAGTAACTTCAATGTCCAGTTAGTGGCGCGGGGTTCTTATTTTTTTACTAGTCCGTGGTTCCATAGTATCTTTTTGATAATTACCTTATTTATTCTCGACAATAACCTATATATGTGCTAAATTTCATCCAAATCCGTAAGTCGTTCTATCATGATTAACAAACATACAGGTAAACTTTCGCATACCTAGCTATATAATAGTGGCAAAAGTAAGATTCTAGAAACACATATTTTTAAACTTTCTATTTTACTTATAAAATAACTGAAAAACTTAACTAGCCGCGCCCCGCGGTTTGACCAGCATAGCTCCCGTTCCCGTGGGAATACGGGGATAAAATATAGCCTATGTTACTTGCTGATAATGTAGCTTTTTATTGGTGAAAGAATTTTTCAAATCGGACCAGTAGTTTCGTAGTCTATTCGATACAAACAAACAATCAAATCTCTTTATAATATTAGAATGGTAACCTAACATACATCTGATATCAAAATGACCATAATATATTTTTAATAGATATAGATATATAGATTTGTACTTACCTATCCAGAGCCACCCAGTACAAAATAAAAATAAGTCTTCTGAAGAAAAAAACATAATGAGAAAATAATAAAGATTAAGATATTTATTGAAGATCAATGACGCTGATAAATAAATAAACAGGAATGTGAAAAAGAAATGTAATTAAATAAATTAAAATATGTATAAAGTGAAAAACTATTTTCTGATGGTGGAGTTCAGTGCGGCTCGCTTACCTGGAATAAAAATAAAATGTTAATGTCATAAAAAATTTAATAAAATATTATTATTAACACTAGGACTGGCTTGATGGTTTATTCGGTAGTGACCCTGCCCTATGCGCCAAGAGTTGCGGGTTCGATCCGCACTCACGACAAACATTCGTGTGAATGAATAGTTGTGTTTGTTCTGTGTGTGTTATAATCCAATATTTAAGTATATATGTATTTATAACAGCTGTATATAGAACAGCTGAACCGATCTCGCTAATTCTTTTTTAGTTGTGTTTGTTATTATCAGGTGAAAGTTCTTATGAAAGAAAAAAATAAATAAGTTGCACGGAAAAAAATGGGTATTGAAAATCTAAGAACTAACCAATACTTAAAATAGTGCGATTAGGTGAAAAAATGGTGAAAAAGTAGTGTCAAGTTACTACCTCGTCACCTACACAATCATAAAACCAACAACTAATACCCAATACACCATTTGTCGCCTTTTAAGACATTCTAGGCAGGGGACACAGTTGGCACATTGTTTGTATGTCCCAATCCGACATGGGACTACCTAGGCTTTACATGTCGTGAAAGTAAACTTTCAAAATGTACGAAAGTGTTTGCAAAACAACATTCGAAAGGCTTTTGAGCTTTTTCGAAAGCTTTTAACGCTCAATTGTATTTATTAACACATTTTTATTTAACGATGTTTTATCTTATTTAATTCTTTCTTTAGCCTGGTCCGTCCACTTTAAATTTAATTTGTTAAAGAGCTTTCATCGTTGGTTTATCAATTAACTCGGGATAAAAAGTACTTCAGCTCTTATGTGACAGGCCCGTTGGTCGAGTGGTCAGAGATCCTGGCCACGAAACCAAGGGTCGCGGGTTCATTCGCGCATGGACATTTGTACTCGAGTTATGGTTTTTTATAAAACGTATTTAAATATGTCTACCCGGTATTCATAGCACAAGCCTGTAGGCTTGTGCTATGGATACCGGGCTTACCGAGCTTAGTTTGGAACTAGGAAATTTGTGTGTCATTCTAAAGAATTTATTTATTTATTTAAAGTTTAATAGTTTGGTTATTGTTATAATCTGCCAAATGATTTAGACGTCAAACAAAACAGACAAAAATTATGTTCACATTTGTAACATAATTATATAAATATTAGACTACATCACTTACATTGATCGGACTCCGAGGTAAGTAGCTTAAGCACTTGTGTTACGGATATCAGAAACAACAGTTGTATTTTACAAATATATACTTAAATATTGCATATTAGCACCTAGACACAGAACAAACACAAGTATTCATCATACGAATATTTGTCTGTGTTGGGAACGAACCCACAACTCTTGGCGCATGGGGCAGGGTCACTAACGAATGCGTCATCGAGCTTGTAAAAAATTTTGAAATTGTAACCACTTGTCCTATTGCCTTGAAATTTCCTACAACAATAGTTTGAACCCTTAGATATGTTTTTATTCCAGGAATAACTGTAGATAGGTCGTTCAGAGATCTATTTATCTCGGTGTCTATTACATACCGATTTCAACGCGGGCAGAACCACGAACAAAAGTTAGTTATGACATTTTTTTATATATGAAGTGTAGATGATGAATTTAAACAATTAATAAAGTAAAATGACCCCATAAAAAATAATTAAGAAATACACATTTGTCGAACGAAGTAATTGAGTTTCAAGCTGAATCGCTAATATGACCTTTTTAGCTCAACAGGAAGGAAATGGGATGAGTTAGTTACTACGAATTTAAAATAAATTTGTATGTGGATACTTCCAATCTATACAACTAAACAGTCTTTATAGAGTGTATAATAATAACTTTTATATCAAATCAATTCAGTTATAGTATTTATCACTTCCAAGTTAAAAATGCTTAAATTTAGTTAAGTACCTTGGAGGTAACTTTTGTAAAATGTATTTATTTAGTATCGGAAAATGTTGTTACCTTATAGATAAACATAAAAAACACAATACCTTATAATGATCTTACATATAATATAATAGAATAGAATAGAATAACTATTAATAATAATAAATTAATATGTTAAACCTACATTTTTATTGCGAATCTATGAGTCACATCATCTTTATTAAAATCACTATGACAATGAATAATTACTAACGTGTAAAAATAACCTGAATAAAATTTGTACAGAAGGTCCATTAAAAACAAAACCTAAAACGACGTGCGAGGCTGAATAATTTATTGTCTTCGCCCGCCCCGTACTGTCCAGTACAAAAACAAGGCTGCACGGCTAACATCGTACGAAAAAAAACTTAGGCACCAAACGCAAGTGAAAACTTATCAACGCGCACCGTTAGCGAACATCAGTCCCATGCAGTCAAAGACCTAACAAAAGGCAAACAAACATGGCGCCGACAGGTTTTTATGTGCGTCTAAAATCTAACGGAGCATCCCGGATCCGCGCACACACGCGCGCCGTCAGCTGAGCCGAAACTGTGTCAGTAGCGGCAAGTCCCGTTGCGGACGACAAAAAATCACAGCCGCCGCTCGACGACAGATGGCGCTGTGCGATTGTTTTGTCGGTAATTTTTGCTTAGTACTGAATAAATCAACGTCTATTATTTGTAGACTTTAAAGATTAAGTGATGCTGTATTATTTTAGTCCTGGGAACTGTTGATAACGCTACTAGATACTATATAGATTACAGAAATCATCAACGTCTGTAAAAACTGATGGATTACACTTTAATTGCGTAACACGAGATATATATATATATATTAGTTAAAATTATTCTTATGCATTTGATATCCATTTCTACAATACGAATACCAACATGTCAGCGTAACAAATGAATGAATGTAAAGTTACGAAAATCTTCACAACAACAATCTGTAATGATTTTCAATCATGTATTGTTTAGTTCATTAATTGATGTATTCAGTTTGAGCGTTTTTATAGCAAAAATATTATACCAAGATGTTAAATAACTCCCAAGTAGCCATTATTTCCTATAGAGTTTATGCACAGAAGTACTTTTACATAAAATGGAAGAAAATACCCCTCACATTTACAGTGAGCTCTACAGCGCCATTCGTACAAAACTAAACGAATGTACCGTAAGTCGTCATCGCGTCTCCACTAAATCCACAATTATCTTGGTTTAGAATCCGAGATAATTACCAATTATCAAGCTATGACTTTAATTAATCCACAGGCTCCATGACACATTATTACGAAACGGCAAGAAAGGTTCTAAGAAGGCGCACCGTTAAAGCAGGTTTTAAACGTGTCAGTACAGCCTCTCGACGCTAGATGGCGGTATATACCGGTTTGAAAGAATATAACTGGATAAAAAATTACATAGTATAAATGAAACTTATTGCGTAAATGAATGTAGCATTTATTGTTGTTATTTATTACTTTTACTAAGGAAATAAAAATATACATAATAAGGTAAAAAGTATGTTACATACACGCAAAAGATGATTAAACAAATTATTCACTTTAAGCACATACATTTTCAACTGCACATTAAGAATATGCAAGGGCTAAGGATATTAGACGAAAAGTAGAAATATTTAAGCACCTATTATGTACTAAATTCTTGATAACTGTTTGATTGCAAGCAATATGTGCCTTTAGCAGGATTAGAACCTACATCCTTTATGCTTTGTAGCAAAGCCCTCTAACGATTAATCCTAGCAACCTTCAGAATAAACAATGTAACATATTGTTGTTACAAAAATCGTTTAAACCTTGTCTAAGACTGACGCTCTTAACTCTAGATAGAAGAACCAGATATACTGCAGGTTCCCCCTCTATAAACCTGCACATTCAAATAACAATGGATGTGTAACTATAATCCAATATAATAAATAATCCAATTTATATGGCTCCCCTTTAGTGTTATTACATTACAAACGAACTAACTAACTAACTAAACTTCACGCCACTTCCCTAGCGGGGTAGGCAGAGAGAACCGAACGCCATATGTCACGATCCTTACACACCTCACTCGCCTCTTCAACATTCATGATCTTTTTCATACAAGACCTACGGTTTTTATGACTCCTCACATCACCTTATTACATTATAAGACTGACTAAATCCTGGATCATGGTCCATACTGATCCCGATTAACGGGACAACGCAAAGCAATACTGTTTATTAAGTAAACAAATCAAATTACGTCGTTCGGCAGTGAAAACCTCGTAAATGCTTTTGAAAAAAATTTACAGAAGGAAGAAAAAACTGCCTTCTAAAAAAAAATGTAATAACTTAACATCACGCCCATAATCCCCGAAGTGGTAGGCAGAGTCAAAGGACAGCAGGCTCCTTTAACCACATTCATCCAAAAATAAAACTAGGCTGGTTTAGATGGAAAATTGTAAAAAAGTAGTGACAAGTGGCTAGTTTGTCGCCTACACAATCACATACCCAAAACCCGATATACCATTAGTCGCCTTTTACGACATGCTAGGCAAGAACCACAGTTGGCATATTCTTTTTAAGTCCCAGACCAACATGGGACAGTGGGCTGGGTTGGATGGAAAGCTGTGAAAAAGGAGTGACAAGTAGCTAACTCGTCGCCTACACAGTCACACACCCAAAACCCGATATACCATTAGTCGCCTTTTACGACATGCTAGGCAAGAACCACAGTTGACACATTATTTTTTTTTTTGTCCCAGATCAACATGGGCCAAGTCCCAGACCAACATGGGACAAATATCTCGTGGGTTAATAAGTCTGATGTGACTTACAATACAAATTTAAAAAAAATAAGCAAATGCGACTTCCGACTTCCAAACTGCCGAACGACGATTAGAAGGTTAAACACATCATTGGCTAAGTATCACGACATTCTGGGCAACATAGTTTGCCCAGAATGTCGTGATACTTACTACTACTTACTACGCTTTTACGTGCTACAAGGAACATTCGGCTCGTTCTTTTGAGACCAAAACCATAGTTATACGAGTAGAATAAGGACAACACAAGCAAAACCACAGGCGCAAACTAGTCAACGTGTAACGGATCGATATCGGGACGCGGGCACCGACGCAACGCAACGCATGTACGCGCATCCGATATTGCAACCTGTATCTTTCGAATAGGGTTCAATTTTAATCGAACTGACGTTTTCAGCTGTGATTTGAAGGTTGTAAAAGGTAAGCGAGGCTTGTCCCGGTCGGTCTAAGGATGGGTGTAATAAATATTGACTGTAGTATTATTATACAGTACTAGCTTCTGCCCGCGGCTTCGCTCGCGTGGTACATCGATGAAACATAGCCTATGTTATTCGGTTGATGAACTATATTATTCTAAAGTTTCATTAAAATCAATTCAGTAGTTTTTTTGTGAAAGAGGAACAAACATCCATCCATACATACAAACTTTCGCATTTATAATATTAGTAGGATTAATTTTTGTATGTGAATGTAATGTTTGCATATTTGTAAGTAAACAAAAACTGCGCTTGCATCCATGGCAGTAGATTTTAATTAAGCTTTTTGCTTTTCTTGATTAGCGAGCGATGAAAAAATTGTCCGTAATGGTCAGCACTTAAAAAAATAAACCAACTGGGTGTTCTTCTAGCATGTTGTAATCGGCGAATAATTATGTATTGAGCATCGCGTTCGTGATTATGTAGGCGACGAGCTAGCTACTGGCTACACTACCTTTTCACAATTTTGCTACTTCGGTTTAAGGAGTTTATCTGAGTTTCTTGCCGGATTCTTCTCGGTAGATGCAACATTCCGAACCGGTGGTAGAATCATCTCTTTAACTGATTTCGACGATTTATAAGTGTTTCTTTGAAACCTATATTAATAAAGAATATTTTGACTTTGACTTTGACTTTGTCGCTCCTTGGTCTCTCCTTCGGGGTATGCCGTAATGGTATGCTATATCTTAATACGAATTTATTTTATTATTTATTTATAAACTCGTAGGTCAGATCCTGGCAACAAAACTAAAAGTTGTAGGTTCGACTCCCACTGAAGGAAAATGGTCTCGTAATTAATAATAATTTTGAAACCATAGATAGCTATTTGAATGTGAAGGATGTCTGACGAAATTTTCGCACAGCGTAAAAAAAACAAAATCTCTGAATATTATATTTCACCCCTAATTGAAGTGAAATGCAATCAAAACTATTCCCACCCTATTATCCAGTTCACTTATCTCCGCACCCTTATCTTTATCACCCCAACACATAGTTTCTCAATTCACCTACCCTGGTTTCAATTCCCTTGATCGAGGTTGACATTATCTCTGGTAGCTGACATTATTGTTAACAATCTTTGTCTATGGTGCGAACTATGTTGTACAATACAAAACTTAACGATATAGGTTGAGTGGGTAGAGATTCCAGCCACAAAATCAAAGGTTGTGAGTTCGAAACCTGCTTGAGGCGTGTGATTAACATGTCATGCGTGTTTATGAACGTATTTAAGTACGTCTATCCCTTTTCTAGTATCCATATGTCAATCATACTATGCTTACTGCTTATTTTGGCCGTCTATTACCGGTTGTGACCACTGGCTTTTCCACCACTAAGGATAAACGGGAAAAATAATCCCGAATGTTACCACTTTCACTTTCACACGAGTGTTGAGCGGTGGTAGCTCAATGGTAAGGACACGCGCCTCTTAACCGAGGAGTGCGGGTTCAAACCCGAGCACGTACCTCTAGATTTTTAAATCTATGTACGTATTTATACCACTAGCTCGACGGTGAGGGAAAACATCACGATGAAACCTGCAAATTCAAACTACTTTGAATTTGTAACCATGTTCGAAAACTTGTCTGGTTTCCCTTTCTTAGGGTTACGAAGGTCAGATCGGCAGTCGCTTCAATGTAATTAACAAACTCGCTAAATCCTGGATCATGGTCTAAGCGGACCCCGTCTAAGCACGGGACATAACACTAGGAAGATGAAGATGAATCCCGAGTGTTACCAGTGGTGATGTATAACACATAAATTCCCAGTAGTAGCTATTGGCTTTCTCACCACTGGTGACAATTGGGATTATTTTCCCATTTATCCTCAAGTGGTGAAGTTGCCAGTGGTCACAACCGGTAATAGACAATATTAGCTGGTTCTTATCTTATGTTTTGTTGTTCAAATATCTACCTAATAATAATAACATCACGCCCATAATCCCCGAAGGGGTTGGCAGCGTCAAAGGGGCAGCAGGCCCCTTTAACCACATTTAGCCAAAAATAAAACCGAGCTGAGTTAGATGGGAAATTGTGAAAAAGCAGTGACAAGTGGCTAGCTTGTTGCTTACACAATCACATATCTAAACCAGATATACCATTAGTCGCCTTTTACAACATGCTAGGCAACAACCACAGTTGGTACATTCTGAAGTCTCAGACCAACATGGGACAATTTACATTCTTCAGAATGTACAATTGTAAAAAAGTAGTGACAAGTGGCTAGTTAGTCCCCTACATAATCGCAAACACATTGGTCCATAGAAGGCGACTAATCAATCAATGCTAGGCTGCTTTTGTGATTGTGTAGGCGACGAGATAGTCACTTGTCACAACTGTTTCTCAATTTCCCAAATAAACCAACTAAACTTTCTTTTTCTAAATAAAGGGTATTCTGACTTTGACTTTGAATTCTGACTTTACTGATTTACAACTTGACTTATAGATGACCAATTTATCGGTGTATTGAATTACTAAGCGGGTGCCTCACGGCCCGGAGGGCTCTGAGACATTTATCGATCAGCATCGGCCTTGTCTACCCTTACGTAATTTCAGTCCGTTCATATATTTAGGAGTTTTGTAATGTTCAGGAAAATGTTTGGTACATCGGATTTTGTCCTATTACGACATGCCGTTTTCACCAGACATGTACACCATGTTATGAAAAAGTTAGAGAAGGGTATTAGCAAGTATGCCAATTAGGGTGATTTTCCCGAATACAGGGGTGGGAAGGGATAATTTTAACGTTGTTTTCCATAGAAATATTTTTTTAGGGAGGAAATCCTACTAATATTATAAATGCGAAAGTTTATTGAAAGTATGGATGGATGTTTGTTGCTCTTTCACAAATAACTACAGAATGGATTTTAATGAAACTTTAGAAAATATAGCTCATACACCGGAATAACATATAGGCTATGTTTCATCGATGTACCACGCGAGCGAAGCCGCGGGCAGAAGCTAGTAAGTAAGTATTGACTACCAATTTTGAAGAACGTTATGTTTATTACAGTTCACAAATTTTACGAACTCAGTACTAAATTTGGTAAAATTTTCCATTAACGCGATTTTATTTTTGTGTATATTTGGTTAAAACAAAAGAAATTAATCTAAGCTACAGAGACCTGCACATGTTAATGAATAGGAACTCAAAACTAAAAATAAAAATAAATAAATAAAACTAAAAATAAATACTAAAATATAATAAGTCTTTTGACTGGCTCGATGGCGCATTCGGTAGTGATGCTGCCCCATGCGCCAAGAGTTGTGGGTTAGATCCCCACCCTGGACAAACATTCGTAAAATGAATACTGGTGTTTGTTCTGTATCTGGGTGTTATATTGAATGTTTAAGTATATATTAATACCACTGTTAATTCTGATATCCGTAACATAAGTGCTTAAGCTACTTACCTCGGAGTCAGATCAATGTATGTGATGTAGTCGGATATTTATTTATAAGACTGTCCTGAGACCAATATGGGATTCAGCTCTGGTGCAACCCTAGCAATAATAACATCAGCATGACACAGAGGCTCCAAAATCTCATTTTGAAGTCGATAGCAGGAATGCCATAGTTTGTAACAATTCAATCCTCAAAGGGTTAAATTTCGAGTTGTAAGTAGAAATCTATCCACGTGGAAAAAGCAGCGAAAACTTTTGACAAGAACCTTGTATGTATACTACACTACAGGAATGCTTCCCTTAATTGGTTAATTTTGTTATAGCGATATCTGTCAATCAATTACAATAAAAAATACAAGATTCTCTCGATACTAAAGGTGATCCAGGAATTTCGAATCACTCATCGATATTAACTTCTCAATTACTTAATCTCAACTTATATTATCATACTATAATATAATAAGAATAAAATATTTTAGTTTAATTGCATTAAATAGGCTCCGAAACTACTGGACCGATTTGGAATATTCTTTCACTAATAGAAAGCTAGTTTATCAGCAAATAACATAGGCTTTATCTTATCCCCGTATTCCAACGGGAACGGGAACTACGCGACAAATACTAGAACTAGTCGTACTAGAGTCTTTAACTTATCAACATCATCTTCCTAGCGTTATGTCCCTTGCTTAGACGGGGTCCGCTTAGACGATGATCCAGGATTTAGCGAGTCTGGTAATTACATTGAAGCGACTGCCGATCTGACCTTCGTAACCCTAAGATATGGGAACCAGACAATTTTTGGATCATGTTTACAAATCCAAAGTTGTTTGAATTTGCAGGTTTCATCACGATGTTTTCCTTAACCGTCGAGTTAGTGGTATAAATACGTACATAGACTTGAAAAATCCAGAGGTACGTGCCCGGGTTTGAACCCGCACTCGGTTAAGAGGCGCGTGTCCTTACCATTAAGCTACCACCGCTCCTTCGATTAACTTATCACCCAGTGAGAAACAAACAAACCGATCGATAATACAAGTCACAAGTCGGCTCAAGTCCGGAACTTGATTGTTTACAGCAAAAAGATTACGTAATAGCCTAGTTTCTAACTCTGTCCTACCTTTATATTATTTGGTGGTAAGGATTGCAATTCAGCAGCATTTTTCTGGATACAGCACATGACGCTAGCAAAGCTAAAATTGCACTGAACCCAGCTGGATTGCTTGATCCAGCATTCCCATCTCTAATAGGGATTGAAATCCAGCGGCATTGAACCAGCACATGTCCCGCATGACGTAAAAGGCGATTAAATGGCGTGATTATGGCAGGCGTGGAGGCGCAGGTATATATATACGCAAAAGCTGTATATTACAAACAAACACAACATCACGCCCATAATCTCCGAAGGGGTAGGCAAAGTAAAAGTTAGAGGCAGAGTCGGAAGGCAGCAGGCCCCTTTAGCCACATTCAGCTCAAAATAAAACTGAGCTGGGTTAGATGCAAAATATACAAGCTTCAGTTATATAAGGATCAAGTCAAAATTCTGGTAAAATTCGATTATGAAAGTTGTGGGCACCATCATCATCCTCTTGCCCTTCTCCCAGTTCACCTGGGGTCGGCGCAGCATGTCTTCCTCTTCCACACGTCCCGGTCAGCCGTCATCAAGCTATCCACTCCCATTTCACTCATATCATCTTTCACACAATCCATCCATCTCTTATTTGGACTTCCTCTTTCTCTCCATCCACTAACATTCATACTCATCACTCTCTTTGTCACATGTCTTTCCTCTCTTCTCATCACATGCCCGTACCAAGATAATCAGTTTCCTCTCATCTTATCTATCGCTGGTGCCACTTTCATACTTCCTCTAATATATTTATTTCTTATCTTGTCCATTCGCGTCACTCCACACATCCACCTTAACATTCTCATTTTCGCAGCATGCACTCGTCTTTCATCCGTCTTCTATGGGCACCAGATAAGAGAAAAAAGATTGACAACTCGGTTACTGTATTTATGTCTCTTACACTGTAGCTGGAATATAGGATACGCGTTTTCCCAAAATACTGCTTCCTTGCAGATTTATATCTGCACAATTAAATATTGTGCATTACGATGTGTAATTAAGTAAAAAAAAAATTCAAGGTTATTTTTAGTATATGCGAAACCACTAACTTACTTATTTAACTATTATTCTTAGGATTATAATAAATCATTAAAAGATTTTAGAAAATGTGCAAAATTTCTTTCTGCTTTTTATATTCAAATTTGATCAGCTGATTGGCTATTTTGTATGAAAAGTATATAAAAAAATTGCGCATTTTCTAAAATCCTTTGGTCCGTCAGAATAATGATTTAAATAAGTAGGTAAGAGTACTTACACTAAAAATAACCTTGTATAAATAGAAACCTTTTCTTTCAAAGTCGGTCAAAATAGACCGTCCGAGTCCAGTTTGAACATGATCCTAAAGTCTGTGTTGGAACAATGGCGGACTGACCTTTGACCTTTCGGCAGGAGTCCCGGAAAATTAGGACGTGTTTACATCCGATATTCTATGATGCAGGTCAGATCACGTAGTTATAAAAACCGTTTACTTCTACTACTCAATATTAAAAACGCTCCTTGCCTAGCATGTCGGAAAGGCGACTAAAGGTATATCGGGTTTTGGGTGTGTGATTGTGTAGGCGACGAGCTAGCCACTCGTCACTCCTTTTTCAGAGTTTTCCATCTAAACTTTTTTTTTGTTGATTTGTGATCGCTTATTACTATTCTGGGTGTATCTCCCAGTGGAGACATCTACTCGTTTGGTTGTTGTACTAGTCTGTTTGATGGAATATTCAACTTGAGTATATCCTTTCGTTTGAGCCTTTTTGTGTAGCTCTGGTATGTTAAATACCATCTAACCTAGCCCCGTTTTTTCCATATACCGGCAACATTCATACAAATTTTTACGATTTTTTACCCGATTACTTTTATTTCTTACATTCAACCTCATTAATTATAAAATTTGCAAACTTTCATCACTTAATTCAACCTATTAGGGATGAATTTCTAAAAATCTTTTTATAATGCTCACTTACGCACTTTACGGAACCTTTGTTCAAAAACTTCCGCGTCAAAGACGTAGTGGTTTAATCGGGTTATTGTAAATTCGTCACAAAGTCTATGTGTTCATCGATCAGGCTCAGATCAGGATTTATAGACATATACATATGTGTCTATAAATCCTGATCTGATGAAGATCTTCGTTACAGAAATCTATATATTCCTACCTAAATAGATATACATAGATTTCTGTAACGAATATCTTTAAAGTAGGACCTAATTCAAGAATAAGAGAAGCAAGAAAAGGGAGTGTCTTTCTAACCACTTATTAGTTAATCAATTGAATATTGTATATTATGACATCACAATTCACTATGACTATAGTTGTTTATAAACGTATGGAAACATTTCGGTTCAGTTTATCAAAAGGATGTCAATTGATTAATAGTGTCAGATATCTTAGACTTCCCAAAATAAGGAATCTAAGTTTGGTATTATTATTGTATAATGACAACGGAATTTGTATATTTGTTCGTATGTGGAGATCTAATCTAATCTAATCTTCAAATCCGTTGCATCCATGTGATAAAAATGAATACAGTCTGTGCATTACCTACCTATTTATGTAAATACAACCTGGACAAAGTCGAAATGTGTTACAAGTCTTAATACAAAGCTCCTAATACCTATGACGTCATGTTTGTATTTGACAAATACCAGATATAACATCATCGCGATCGGTCATTTTTTTGACAGATACCAGATATAACATCGACTCGATCGTTGTTTCTCAAACAAAAAACCAACGCCCCCTGAAGCCTGACTATTTTGGTTGCACCCTCCATCCCCCTCTCACTGCATTCCTACCTGAGGCGGTGGTGGTGGCCGTCGAGATCGATACCGACGTAGCCCCCGCCGTCTCTGTCGTCGTGCTAGCCGGGTTCATATCGACACCTCTCTCGACTCCCCTCGCTGCCATCCCCGAGCTCTCAGCTGACTCCTCCTCCTCCCCCTGCGCCTGACTCAAGTCATTCGCCACAATCACGTTGACAGTTGTCAGACTCTCCAAGTCAGAGTTCTCGCCCGCAATCTGAGAATTGTCAATGTACACAGCAGCTGACCGCGCTCCGAGCGTCTCCATAACGCTTTCGGCTAGCGATCTAGTCGACATCTCATCTATGTCAATATCCTGTTTTATGTCAATGATGATCTGATGCCGTTTCGTTCCTGACGAGTTCTGCACTTGGTGAACGCTCACCTGAGCGTCCGACGTCGACATGTGATGTTGGATGACGTGAGTCAGCTGTTCTTCCCTATTACCAGCCATTTTCACTTCACTTAAACTAGCCAGACTTGAAAATTCAGTCGAAATATTATTGCAAGTTTAGTTACTAAGTATAATGAACACATATATCACTTTAGTAGTGCACTAGGTGAAATAGGTCAGAGGTCATTGGCCTAATGGCACCATGCCCCTATTTGTGCGTATTGGCAGTGATGAGTGGTGGCATGGCGTGAGGCCTGAGGTCGCTGGTGGCTCTGGCCCGGCCCGCTCCGATGTAGCCACTGCGGCCTACGGCGTAGCTACGGAACCGACGTAGCGGCGAGCGCGCTTCCGATATACGGTCCCGGGATTGATCTCGAGATAGCCGGTCCAGGAAGTAGGGAGAAATTTAACGTGTTTGCCGTTTTTTAAAGAAAATATCCAATGTGAGTAAACTAATGAAATGAAGGAAGAAGTTTAACTTGGTTGAATAAGGAAATCGGAAATAATAATTCGACTTTTTCACAGCAATAAACCAAAAAAAGTGTTGATATAATTTTGCGGATTTACCATTGGATGAAACAAAAAAGTTTTTTTTTTTTTAATTTAGATAGGTAGCTTACGATTTAAAACATGTAAACCAAAAATGTTTGACAAAAATTTATTGAACAAAACGAATATTTTACTTTTGAATTTGATACTGATGCTTTTAACATTTTCAAACAATGTTTCTCATTCATAATTATCTTCAAAATAAAATACTTTTGGATTGTCAACACCGGTGATCATACGGTCCGGGAGATATCTATCTAATAGGAAAGTGCAAGAAACACCATATCATGTTATATTATTATAGGAACTAATATTTTTTTGCATATCAAATCGTTGTACCTTTACACCAACGAGAAATCGCAACTGTAAAATTTGTCTGTAAATAAGAACGTTAAATCTATAATCACTCGACTAACATTACCGGTCTCGTATGACTCCAAGGACCATATGATAAAGGATAGTTCATTTGTAGTGTGTTTCCGACTTTAAGCACTCAATATTACGCATATATTTTTTATATTAACACAAAACGCATTGTGTATACTATGTACTCATTTCTATAAATCACTATAGAAGTAATGACAACTAATGTCTATTCACATTTTTTTCGACACTTGAACAAGACTACAAATTTCCACCCCAAGATATATCCGTACTCGATATCTCCGGATTTCAACCTCTCGTGTTCCGACAATCTTTTGGCGACACGTGCCCACGCATGCGCCGCCGGAGCCTCGTCTCCCATCCCTCTCATCCCTCTACCTCCATCCCTCTCCCTCCCCTTCGATCGCACGGCATGACGAAAAGCTTTATAATCGAGTTTATGCCTAGTACCGTTCGCAAGGAAATTGGGTCCAAAGTCGTCCTTGATCTAGTTTTGTTATAATGAACTGTAGGTCGGCTTGCAGTGTATGCGTCTAGGCACACTGAGTGGGGGTCTAGGGAATACAGATCAATGTGGCCTGTGATCGGGGATGGGATTGAGCTGAGCTTTAAGTGTCGAATTTGTAATATTGGTCATCACATACATAGCTACATACATTAATTATAAAGTTAACTTAAGCACTTAGGTAATGGAAATTAGAAGACTGTATCATAAACACAGAATCGAGATAAGTTTAACTTAAGTTAGCAATTTTTTGTCTCCGGGAAGCGAACTCGTCTCTTTAGCGTTTTACGTAAAGTCTGAAGTATTGTACCAACGGTTTGGTCACTATAGGAGGGAAATTTGTGAAGTGATGACTTCAAGGAATTAATAGCCGACTTAGATAATGAGGAACTGATGATTTTTTTATGGAAGATACAATCACGAAGGAGGTCGAGGCTTTAAAATGATGATCTCTGCCAAAGGAATGGTGGAAGTTGCGTGAGTGATGATGATGATCAATTTTAATTTATGGAAAGGTTGTGACTTCGAAAGAGGCCAATAAAAATATGATGATAAATGATGATGGAGCTTACTGGTATGATGACTTATTGATGTTTAGTTTATGAGAAAATGATCTATGTGGGAATAAAGAAGTGAAGTTTGTTTTCGGAAAGAATAACTCATGTTTGAGAAAGTGATGAGCACAGCTCAGCTGTTTCTTTTAATAATTTTCCATTTTATCCAGCTTCATTTTAATTTTTACTAACTGCGCTTGCGGTTTCTCCTGCGTCTATGATTAAATTTATATAGCCTATAGTCTTCCTCGATAAATGAACTATACGACAAAAAAAATTTTTTTCAATTCCGCTCCTTAGTTCCTGAGATTAGGGTATACAAGCAAACAGACAAATTCTTCAGCTTTATATAATATTAGTATAGATATATGGCTAAAAGTAGTTGAAAGAAAAGTTTATAATACCTACCCCTTCAGATATTACGGGCGTGATAATAACTACATCTGACATTTGTAATTTTTTTGTTTTTTTTTTTGTCAATCGCCGTTTAGGCAAAGGTCACGCATATTTCGGTAACTGTTACACTTTTATGCGGACCGTACTCGCGTTACGTAATACACAAGTAGGTATACGATGACAGCCGAAAACATGGCCGAAGTAAACAAATACCCGACATAGGGCAGCCGCTTTACATTACCTCACAGCCACAGAAACTCCACATGACAATACACATGAGCAGCATTGGACGTGGAAGTTTTTATTTGTTTCTTTTAAATTCGGAATTGGAATATTGCATTTGTTTTTACGTAAAGACGAAGGGCCTTTAAATTAAGTCCTTTTACACGGACGTGACTTTGAATCGTACTTTTGATTTCGGGGAATCGAATTGTTTGACTTTATTGCATTGCGTTTGCAATCAAGACATGGCTTCATCTTTTTCTGTCTCTTTCTAGAGAGAGCATCGTTTGCTTCATGGCAACTAATACTTTAATTCGACAAATATTTTATTTGTTTTTGCGTAATAATGACAAAATAACCAGTTAAGTAAAATTATTTTTTCATCCGAATATCATGATTTCGTACTTCTGTTTCGATTTCGGAGAATAGAATCGACTAACTTGTTATATTGCATTTGTTACCAAGATAGGTGGCCATCTCTTTCTCTGTATCTTTCTAGAGAGAGACCAAAACAGTAAATGTTTAGTAATTTACTTTGTATTTCGTTTGCTTAACGTAGACATGACTTCTTTTTGGCTGTCTCTTTTTAAAGAGAGATGAGACGGAGAGACTAGCAAGACATTGTTTGCTTCATGGCAACCAAGACTTCGTATCTTCTTTATAATAGAAATTATATTGGATAATTAAATAAATATCAGACAGTGTTGGTTCAAAACCTGTCACGTTGTTCTGGATGTTTCATTCTACGTATGTTTTGATACTACTAGCTCAACGGTGAAGGAAACCTTCACATTAAAATAATAGATGTTTAACCATGAAGGATAACATTGTAATCAAATTGACTGGCTCGATGGCACATTCGGTAGTGACCCTGCCCCATGCGCCAAGAGTTGTGAGTTCGATCCCCGCCCAGGACAAACACTCGTATCGTGAATACTTGTGTTTGTTCTGTGTCTGGGTGTTATATTGAATATTTAAGTATATATTTGTAATACCACTGTTGTTTCTGATATCCGTAACACAAGTGCTTAAGCTACTTACCTCAGAGTCAGATCAATGTGTGTCAATGTGATGTAGTCTGATATTTTTATATTTAATCAAATTTGTCTAGTTCCCCTATCTAAGGGTTACAGAGGCCAGAGGAACATGGACATTTGTACTCGAGTCATGGATGTTTATAACGTATTTAAGTATGTCTATCCGTTCACCTAGTATCCATAGTACAAGCATAAGCTTAGTTTGGAACTAGGGAATTGGTGTCTCAGTCAACTTGGTTAGAATTAGATGGAAAATTTTAAAATAATTGTAGTAAAGGTACAATTGGCTAGCTCGTCGCCCACACAAGCATAAAACCTATTAGTCGCCTTTTACGACATGCTAGGCAAAGAACACAGTTGGCACATTATTTTTAATTCCCAGACCAACATGGGACAAATCAACTGTTTTATATTTGTTTTTTCTCAAATACTAGCTGAACACTATTTCACCGAAATATCTCCACATAGTAGATGTTTCGTATTCCAGTTTTTTAAAAATTTTCAGGGAGCAAATCACAATGTCATATAAAACTCGTCCAGTATCTTTAGATCCTAGTATGCAGGGTAGTAATATAAAAATCCTGGTCGCGACATACCCCACATTGCTGGCAAGGACCTGTAGTGATGTGGTGTGGTGTAGTGACCGAAGAACTGATCGTACATACATACATAACTTCACACCCGTAATCCCCAAAGGAGTAGGCAGAGTCGAAGTGGCAGCAAACCCCGTTCACCGGGGTTTCACTGGGTTAGATGACAAATTGTAAAAAGCAGTGACAAGTGGCCTACACAATCACAGACCCAAAACTGAATATACCATTAGTCGCCTTTTACGACGTGCTAGACAAGGAACACAGGTGGCACATTATTTTTAAGTACCAGACCAACGTGGGACTTACACTAGCAGACTAACATGGGACAAAGAACTGATCCTAAATACCGTATATACTTGCTTGTGTACTGGAATTCCATTTCTGGAATTCAACTTGCATGTGACTTAAAATAATAATAAATAATGTACTTACTCAACACTATTGGGAACATTAACAAAGGGCTCTTGGGGCAAAAAAGAAACTGGGGCCTATGGGCGTACAGCTTTAGGTTCAGCGGATCAAATAATTTTTTCTTCTTACAAAGTCTAATGAAATAAGTTTACAAATAAGGTTTTAGGGCCCCCCCCGAGGTTGGGAGCCCGGGGGAATAGCCCTGCCTTGCCCCTGGGTAACTGAGCCACTGATTAGGAACTGTCCTATGTTGGTCTGGAATTTAAATAGAATGTGCCAACTGTGTTCCGTGCCCAGCATGTTGTAAAAGGCGACTATTTGGTGTTGGCTTTGTGATTACGTGGGCAAAAAACTAGCCAAAATAGTCAATAAGGATGATGACACTAAGTACTTAATTACAGACGACGACACATTGACATAAACAATTAAAAAGCCACATACATACTTATAATATAACGCCTTTCATAAATAATAGTTATTTAATATGGCACGTTTTCAGTTGACATAAAATGCCGCCATTTTTTTTTTCCGTTTCCCGCCAAAACAAACAAATAGCGCACTAGTTCACAGTAGCATCACTAGCCGTAGTGTGGGTGATATTACGCTATGCGGAATTCTGCCAAGGACACCGCTCGGATCGGTACGGACCCCCCCCCCCCCCCCTTACAGGAGTTTAACAATGGCGAGGGGTGCAGTACCGATTGGGAGGCTACTTTGAACGTAGTTAAATATTTACAGTCGTATTGAGATGACATTTAAGGATGATGAGTGAGTTTATTTTTGTCGTTTGATGGAATAGGATTTGGATTATTGGCGAAGATTTATTTTTGTCTTTATTGGTAGGTAAATGTGATAAACTAGCATACAGCCTGTCTATGATGAGCAGCCATCGTGGCATTATAGACATTATTTCAGAACCAACCAGAGTTAAGGGATATCTCTATGGGTTGATTTTACAAGAGCTTAAATTAAAATACTTACAAATTGGTACATTTTACAATTTAAATACTTAATTTTTTAAATATTTGAGAGACCCGGTAAATTAAGTACTTTATTGTTCTGTACACTTTCATCCACATATGACACGTAGGATAACATTTACTACCTAATTAGAAATGAACATTTCAAACATAATTTTATGGTCCAACCTTTTTTAAAAGCTTTGAAAAATCAAAGAATGTCATTTTATAATAACGTTTATAAAATGCGTAAGATTTATTAAACAAACCTGACCTACCTATGGGCTAAGGAAACCCAACAAAAAGCCTATAATGTATTTAAATGTTTATAGTCTAATAATATTTTCTACACAAGACGCAACAAAACGATAAACAAAGTAATTTTATTTGAAACCTCTGTAACAGCAAGCAACGGCATCAACGAGTTAGCGCGATCTGTTGTCCAATAGCGGTACTAAATTGCAGATTTAAAAGTAAAAGCACCTGCTCACGTGCGCTAACTAACGGGAGATAGCCGAACCTCGAGCGTTGACCCAACGTTCCGTTGCGCAACTTTCCAGTTCCAAAACATTACGGTGCTTTTACTGTCACGTAGTGAATCGTGGCGCGAATTTTGAAAACGGAACGGTGCTCTTTTTTCTTAATAAAGTTTCGGATATGGGTCACGATTGAAATGGGCGATGACCGCTTTGTACTGTTATAGAGATCTTTTTTTAAAGTTTAGCTTCAGTTATGGAGGCAAGGCCATGACCTAACCGTTGTTTTCGTTACGTCAGCTTGACAAATTACGTGTCACGGTTTTTATGTCACATACCTAAATTTTTTCGGGCGTTTTGTTGTCGTAGTCGCTTTTTAGTGGAGATAAAATTGAAAATGGCAACTGGAACTACCGTTAAAATGCGGGCCAAAGTTTGGCCCACGTGGTGGGTCGTTGACCCAATCATTGCCAGATGTTGCCGACGTTGGAAGGCCTTGTGCGGTCTCTGCGAATAAAATGCCTATTTTGGCGCCATGGCATTAAAAAAAAAACAATACAGCCCCTCCTGTCAAATTTATTGAAAATGATAAAAGCACGTACATAATACATTCGACGAAGACGAAGACTATTTTAATTCGAAATAGGTAACTGCACTTAATGAGTATACTTATTTAAAAATTAAAATACAACAAAAAATCCCTAACCCATTGTTTACCATTATTTTAGCCGTTTAATTTTTTATTTTTTCTTTATTTTATATCATTGCAAAATGTAATGATGCCAAATAAAGGTAAATTATGTTAAATAACAGCCTCTGTTTCATAACCATAGTTTTTACTCTTGACATAAGGAAAAATACATAATTTTATACATTTACAAGTAACTTAAGCAAGATTAGAATATGTATATATTGTTTGCTAAAAGCAGTTTTATTATTACACCTCATACATTGAAAGAAATAATAAAACATAACATTCTCCTATATCCGATCTGCCATTTTTGACACTATCACAAGTACATGCATCCAAGATTCATTCTCCGCTACCTACATAACCCACAACTACCATAGACAAACCGGTCGGAGTCAACAAACTTTAGTCGATGATACTATTCGGCATTCATAAATACACGAATTTATCTATTGGATAACTAAATGAAATATTTTTAGATACGAATATTTCACTAGCTAATTATCTTGTCTTTTGTTAATGGCGTTATATTAATAAACGACGTTAACGCGTTGATTGGTGAAATTGGTATTTTAAGGCTTTGCGATTTTAAACGAAATGGCTTCGGGTTATGTTAATTTTAAAATTTGAGTCATATATTTAGTAACCAAATATAATAAAAAAATTCCCGCGGAAAACTTGCTTAAAAAGCTAATTATATAATATTTTCTGACTTAGATATGGAAATCTGAACGGTAAATTATTTTGTCTAAAAACTTCTAGGCTAGGTTCCTTTATAAAAACGTAATTTATTATTTAAGTAATTAAATCTAAATATACATATAATAATATATATATTTCGGTGGTAGCATGAAAATAAATATATTGAATCACGTTACTTTTAGAATATTAATAAAATTTATATCATATTACAGTATAGAAAAAAAATATTCGTCATGTCAATGTAATATTATGTAAATAATTTATACATTTCATTAAAAATCATTTGTTAATTTGTCAGTGTCAAGCCAACATAAAGATTTTTATTAGCGGTCAAAATACAAACTCCTCATAAAAATTTAATTATAATTTGGAAATATGGCTGCATGGTTCATTGGTTTCTGTAGCAAATTCCACAAAATTTTAAAAGAAATTCAAAAGAAAAGTAAAATAAAAAGAGTTAAAAAGGTGCAATGAACTTTGAGTCAAAATTTTAGTTTGAATTAACTGTAAAAACTGGATCTAGATAAGTGTTATAGTCTAGACAAGTCATAAACGAGGCTGACTGATGAAAATAAAGATTAACCTTTGTTTCAATTAAGTCGTAGACAAGTATGTTCGATATGGATAGATCAGCTGAAATCTATGCGCTAACTCAGTAACTCAGGTGTTACTCACTGCCGACTCTTTGGTTATCTCAAAATTGCGCCATGTCGCATCAACATAGACCCCGACATAAGGTGCGTCATAAACGTGGCAGTTTGTTTATAAAATTATCTCAATCATGCGCAGTACATCATGCAACATCTTCATAGCGTTATGTCTCGCATTTGGTCAAGGTCCGATTATGATCCAGAATTTAGCGAAACTAGGAAGTGCCTATCTGACCTTCATGTTCCTAGTTAAGAAAACCAGATAAGTTGGATTATGGTTATTTGAATATGCAGCTTTCATCACGATGTTTTTCCTCACCGATGAGAAATTAAATCGGAATATTGGTTTTGAAAAATCCAGAGGTACGGGCCCAGTCTCGAACCAGCATTCCTCGTGTGTGAGGCACCGTCCGGGTACCACGGCTCGAGCAGTCATGCGCCAACTAGGCACTGCAATCCAGCGGCATTTTATGTTGAAACCAGCAGAGCTAAAACTAGACCCAGATGGATTGCTTGATATAGCACTCCGATCTTTAGTAGAGATTGAAATCCAGCATCATGGTTTAACAACCAGCACATGTCGCTGTATCCAGCATTGTGCTGGGCCCAGCTGGATTGCTTGATATAGCACTCCGATCTTTAGTAGGGATTGAAATCCAGCATCATGGTTCAATAACCAGAACATGTCGCTGGATCCAGCATTGTGCTGGGCCCAGCTGGATTGCTTGATATAGCACTCAAATTTTTAGTAGGGATTGAAATCCAGCATCACGGTTTAACAATCAGCACATGTCGCTGTATCCAGCATTATGCTGGTCCCAGCTGGATTGCTGGAGCCAGCACTGCAACCCCTAGTGCCAACCCAAATGAAAGAAATGAGTTGTAACATCCTGCGATATTATCTGAGTCAACGCAATGGCGCAGCATATCGCAGTGTTACATATGTTAAGTTATGCACCTGCTTGACATAATATTTAAATTAAGTCAAAATAAATTTCACACTTAATCAGTTTTCGTTATCGCAGTCAATGTTTAACATATTTTTTTTGTTAAATTTAACTAGTGCATATCATTAACATAATAAATTGGATGTCTTTATCAGGTGTTTGTTCTATATATATTTTTCATTATATTTTTTAATTATTCCTATACATTAGACGCATGCTGTAACATTAATTTCTATGTAAAAGACAGGTTGTCTATATCATTTTAGACTTTATTAGCAACTGGTGTATAATAATAAAGTCATGTTAAAAATCTTAATTTCCAAAGAAATTTAAATTTTATTAAGGAGAAAAATATTTTCTGATACATTTAAATAGTTACTATTAAACTCTCTGGGCCTCTATGCTCTAACTTATAAACATACATGTCATTCCGCTCGCAATCCTCGAAACTATAGACAGAGTGCTAGAAACAGCAAACTTTTTGGCGAAATGAGGTTTAAGGTAAATTTAAACAAAATATTGGGTTAGAAAATTGTATCCCTAGGCACGTGACCGCGTAAATATGAATTCTCTTAACATCCAAAATATGTGAGGAAGGAACAAAGCATTCCTATAAAACTGTTGACTCACTCTCCATGCCATTTTAGGCAGCGTACATAAAGACGCATTTGCTCATCTACCTATTTCGTAATGGAACAACTTACGGCGTTTTTGGGAGTTTGTTTACTTCAAAACTCCTTGACTAGTTTGAGTTCAGATGACATTGTGCAATACTAAAAGCTTTTAACTTTTCGTCATATTGTTTTTTCTGACCAGAGATTTAAAAATTTTTTTTTTCTAATTGTCTTGCCACTGCCAACAAAACGGCTATTCAATCTTGTTGGATTATAAAGGATGTTAGAGTAGGTACTGGATTTTCCTACATGATGATTTTGAGCCATACATATCATCACGCCAATAATCCCCGTTGGGGTAGTATCCCCAAACGGCGTCTGATTCCTGGGCGGAGGAGTCAAGACGTGCTGGGTGTCCTAGCACGTCTCTCCTGGTGGGTCCAGCGAGTCAGGGTCGAGGGGCTCTGATACTATGCATCCGGTCGTCACCACCCTTAACGCGGGCGCCCGGTTGACGCTGAGGCCTAGCGGAGGATGCATCCCAGAATTTTAGTGGGTATACCCCGGCCGAGAGGGGGTCTCCTGATGCAGATGTCCCTGGGAGTCCCACATAACCATCTCGCCCCCTGAGGCGAGGTGGTATGCGTAACGCATTTAGCCCGGTGAAAAAAAAAGGGTGAAAAAAAAAACAGTAGTGACAAATCTCTAATATGTCACCTAAAACTTTTGTTTAAGATTTTAATTAACCGTTTTTGAGCCATAGATTATTGTTAATTTAATTAATGCATATTAGGCTCAGTCTAGGACCTAAAATAAGTAAAGAACAGTCAGTTACTGGCTAAGGAACACATAGCAATTGCCACCCCTACATCTAATATATATATATATATATATGTTTAGCCCCGACCCTGGAAATATATGACTGCTTTAAAGCTAACTTTAATGAAATAATACGTTTTCAAGCAATGTAACTACTTCTATTGAGCTAAATCAATCGCAAAGCCTAGGACTCAAAAGTACAGTTCCAACGCCGCGACGTTCCAATCAACCAGTTAGCAAAGACATCTGCGCCTGTCAGCTGTGCTAACGCCGCGTTTTTTTTCATGAAATTTCCCGCGACGCAAAGACATCGAACGGGCACAGCCTGGCCGGTCCCACGCGCGGATTGCGAGCGTGTAACGGCGCGTACAGTTACACAGTATGTGGGTGAACGGCTAACTGCCAGCACCGTTAGCGACGTCACGTCACCGGTTAAGGAGGGGATCTCGATATCGATATATCGATAGACTTTGATTTTTGATCCCTTACAGCCCCTTGAACACAGTGGCGTTACCATAAGCAACTTTCACAGGTGCATTCGTCCCTTTTTAGATTCTCTTTATTAATAACTTGTTTAGATAGCTTAGCTTGCTTTAGTGGCGTGAAGTTTAATTAGTTAGATAGCTTTTCCAAAAAAAGATTTAACTATGATGTTTAGAAAATTAGAAATGTCCTGGAAAACTAATTAATTGAAAAAAAAGATTTCAGGTTGGCTAGTCGAGATTTTTACCATTTGTAAAGCAAATTCATACTATTTATATTCATATTCAAACAATAAAATGAACTACAACTACTACTAAATTACTTCCCGTCGATTTGTTAGTGAACAGCAATAAAGATTAGCCTGCCAACTGCAACTGTACTCAAATTGCATTTCAATCATAGTATCATTAGATGACAAACGTGACACATTTATACTTCAGTTCGATATCGACATCTCGTCGATAAAATCACGTCACTAGCGCAGAGTACCGTACGCTACGTCACAGCGACGAAAGGGATCGCGGCAACTGTACTCGCAGGGCCTCGCGGCGCGAACTGTCGCTTTTCTGTCGTTAACACGCGGAGCGCGGCCGGCCGGTGAGGTCTGGAGCAGCAACAAGGACGCGCAGGCTGAATATTTTATGATGCCTTCGCCCAGGACAGAGCGATTAAAAAGAAATCTGCTTTGACACAACACAATCAAACTGGCAAAGTAACAGTTTAATTTTTAAAGTTTAGATTTTTTTTTCGTTGTGAAAAAATGGAATTTAACAAAAAAGGCTTACATTAAATACAAATAAAATTTATTGGAAAAAAATATTAAACATGTTGTGATAGTTTTTTTCATGTGATAACATCATGCGTTGCAATAGTAACATTATGTATTATTTAGCCAATGTCAAGGACGAGAGTAAAATATGTCACTAAAAGACAACGACTTATGAATGAGAGAAAAAACAATGTAGGTATTGAAAACGTTGTATTACGTTTGAAATTTAAATCACTGTTAAATTATATGAGTGATTCTTTTGTGTCTCTTAGTGTAAAAGAAAAAATCAAACAAATTAAAGACAAACAAACCAAATGTCAAAATCCCCAACTAGAAATAACCACATTAAAAACCACAGATCACAATCATCAAAATTAACACTACTCTACCTTAAAGCCATTATAAAAAGTAAAAAATGAAGACAGAAATAAACCTAGGCCAATCTAAGCCAGCCATCGCAGCTGTGGGGTCAACGAACGTTTTTGGCCAGAACATAACACGACCTAGTGTTAACGGCTATACATAACTGCAATGCTATGGGCGGAGAGAAACAAAAGTTATGCCAACAATTCACTTTTGAGTTGCTGTGGCGTTATGACTTTTGCGAACTTGTTTAAAAAACTTTACAAAAGAAATTATACAGGTTGTGTAGTTACTTAAGATACTATTTCTGAAGTGTCCTTGTATTCCTTCATTTAAGTTACGCCTTTTAATAAAGAAAAATTGTTTTGACAAAGAACAGAAAAAAAAAGTGAGAGAAAATATCAAGTGGAAACCTGCACACCCAAATAACCATGATCAAATTCGTCTGGGTCCCCTACCTGGGTATTAGGTCAGGGTGCAGTGGCTTCAATTTAATAACCAGAATGGCAAAATCCTGGATCATGTTCTTAGCGGACCCCGACTAAGGACATAAAGCTTGGTAAATAATGATTGTTGACTTATAACAGTACATTATACATTTCAGAATAGTATGACATTTGTATGGACAGTGTACAGTTTTAGTAAAAAGTTTATACATTAAAACTGGCACGCACAAAGAATGTTCAAAACGAAATCTCTCGCTAAGGTCAACGAACTGAGAAACCAAGGGTCTGATGACGTGTGGAGGTGTGTTCGATGACTCCTCATTGAAGAATTCGTCAGCCGAAGCTAACGTAACAGATGAGGATAATTACTTGGAACACTAAGATTCGAACCTGGTGTTGAAGAATGATGATATTGAAATTGACTGCCATGTCAGTGTGTAGAATTGTGTGGATGATTTATTTTTACTGTAACGGTTTCATCTTTGTTTTGTCATTATTAAAAATTTTGAGTGAGAAATTTAAGGAGCTTACTGTTCCTTGGGCTCCGCATACTCCTTCAGGGATTCTGGGCGCTATGATGTCTGTGTATGTTTGAGATAGAAATTGAATTTCGAATACTAATTAGAAACCTTCTGGGTCTCAAAAATTCGAAACCCAGAAGGTTTCTAATTGGTATAACATAATCCGGACCGATCATTGAGAAGAACTTAAGGGGAGGTCAATGTCCAACAGTGGTCTTTTTGATGAAATCTTGATGTAAAATTTGTATAGATATTAAATTAACTCAAATCAATTTAAAATGTTGGTAAATGCTAAAATTTTAAAATTAACGGACAATAAAAGGTGAGTGTCCATAACGGGGTTACCCCATACTTTGGGAAACAGTGCCTTATAACGAACACGCTGAGATGAGCCAGACATCCTTCTTAGAATTATGAGATGCCAAATTAGAATGGCTTTAGCATTTTATTGTTAAGGTGAACGCTCTCTGGCGAAGTTGACGGAAGTGGCTCCTGCGAGATGCAGCGGTGAACATAACCAGTCTCTTTATTCCTAACTTATTGACAAAAAGCCGGGATAATAACCCGACTGACACCTGTAAATGGTATGTATCTGAAAATGTGAATGAGAGGAGTAACTGAGAAGAGTTACTGTCGCATTTTAATACTAGCAAAGATTTTATTACATTACTAATACATTAAATGCGAAGGATATGCTGTCTATCTGTTTTTTACGTTTTTTCGCTTAAATTAACTGATTGTGATGAAATTGGTATGCCAGAACTTTGCTCCCAAAGAAATAATGTAGTTTTTTTTACTTACTTAGATTCAATAATTAAAACAATTCACAAAATCACTCGACTACTAAGTGATATTTCAATTGAAATAATATTTTCTATGGATTTTATGTCATAAAAGAAAGAATTGTTCTCTCTATATCTCTCTATATGAAAATGTCGTAAAAGAATTGGTGATTTCTTTAAAAAAAAAATTTTTTTTTTTTTAAATAGACGGCTTATTGGCCTTATTTGATACTTAGAAAGATCTAAGTATCCAATATGGCCAATAAGTTTGGCTTCAAGAGTTTCATTGCAAAGGTCGACGACCCCGCTCTGTTGACGGAAACGAAGCCTTCTGTGACCAACTGCGAGAAAATTTGAATTTCTTCGCTCAGCGAAATTGTAAACGTACACGTTTACAATTTCAAATTTCGATTTTTGTCACTTTCTATATTGATTAAATTGGACGAGAAAATTCGGAGAGTTTAAATTTGAAATAGGAATGGCGGATTTTAAATGCTTTAGAAAATACAAAATTGGTTAAAGTCGTTGTCTGATTTATGAAAGAAGAATTTAAAATATTACTGCATACGACACTATCACTATTTAATCTAAGCTTTTTCATATAAAGTTAAGTAATACCAAAACATGTATTTTAATTCAGAAATATTGTGCCCCATTTTAGTATTGTCCTGTAACAATATTTAACCATTGGTCTGTTAAGGAAGTTTAGAATATTAAACTATATAAATAATCAGGCGTTTGATTTAGTAATCTTCAAAGTTATAGTTATGAAAATATTACATCTTACTTAAAACCACAGATAACTATTAGGCAATATGTGAATTAAAACATAATAATATAATACAAATAATGACGTGTGTTTTCTTATGTATGTATAAGTATCCTGTTAAAATCGAACTAGAATATTTACTTAATTTATAAAATAAAAAGTATTTTTTATTTTATACATTACAACAACAAGCATTTTATGAACCCTCTAATACTTTACAAAAAATTTACAATAATTATACATATGAAAAAAGCAAAGTTTTCTCTAAACGGTTTTATTACAAGGGGAAAAATATGACACATATTAAAAGTCTCATAGTGCAGCGTCAATATTTAGGTCACGTGGCAGCAAAAGGGTTATCTAGGCTGTCATTCTTAACTGTCACATTGCATTTTAGATTGCACATGCAACTGATGAGGCGTGTATTTACGTGGCCTATGACAGGTTGAATATATCGATCTGAGCTTTAATATTATGTCAAACACATTCAAATTTATTTAACCGAGATGCTATGTTTGTAGTATGATACATTCAGGGTACATTTTTTACATAATATTATAATAATTGTAAGTTTAGACGAATAATTTGCGTAATTTTATTTTATTAATCTAATATAATAAGCTTAAGAAATATTTTTTTTGATATATTGAAATATTTTTTTTAACTCTAGACGTTTTTCATAACTTAAGAAACGAGTTTTATCTGAAATTATTAAGTGTAAGTTACTAAGATGCAAAATCCGGGGCCATACAAATTTCTAACAAATGATTATATTTTTTTCTAAATGAAAACATGCCTTAGCCATAATTTTGTGTTAAAATATATGTAGAGTTCACACTCACCTCTTATAGTACTAGGCATTTTGTCAAAATCCTTAACACGATTGCAACAAAAGAACAATCCATAAAGTCACTGGCAACACACAAATTATCCGATCTCGGACATGTTCACTGAAAAAACACTGGCACGGCACTAGAAAAAAAGTTTGCACGCTTCAGCGCGTCACTTTTGAATTACGAATTTAGAATGAAAAAGTTTAAAACTTTTGGCGCCAACGCCGCTGTCACTGTCAAGTTCCCCGCGCTGCCGCTGGATACGTCTTCGTGACGTGGTGCGGTGGCGGCGTGTGGTTTTTTCGTCGTGGTGCGCGGTCTCGCTGCGGGTAACTGTATTTTTTTTCGTGATGCAAAGGTGTGGTAACGGTTAGGCCGGTCGGAGCCAGCATCGCTGGACCCGGCCGTGATACGGTTGATGGCCATCGTGCAGTCGGAATTTTCGATTTTTCAGCCAGTGTCTGCGGTTGAGATATGTTTTCTTTTTCAGGAAAATGGCGGTTGTCAGCTGTCTATTTTGAAATGTATTATTTTATTTTAGTTTTACAGAAGTTGTGGCTCTTATCGAATACATTAGTTAAGTATTTTGTCGAATAATACCGCAATGTGTCAAAATATTATAAAAAATAATCAAAGTCGCCTTTTACGACATTCTAGGTAAGAAACACAGTTGGCAAATTCTTTTTAAGTCCCAGACCAATACGGGACAAATCTTATGTATCAACCCTCAACAATTTCCATGTAACCTAACTCGACTTTGTTTTTGGCTGTGTCAAATTATTAAGTTAACTGTTATGTTTAGAAGATTTTTTTTTTTGGTTATTTTTGGATATCCCTTCATGAATAAAAATGTTAACTCGACTTTTAAGTACGCATAACATGGTTTTATTTCAAAGGTTCACTCACAACCTTGACTTTGAACATCTGCATAGTGTTCCATGATGGTGAAAGAGTAAAATTGTTAAATTAAACGAACTTACCAAGTGAAGTTCTATTTCAATTTTACGAATTTCACCATCATGGAACAACCCCCCCAGACCCGTATAAAACAATTTTTGTCTGTCCCTTTTTTATTTAATTATAGGTTGTTCGTGGTGTACTCTAAACTGTTAGTGAATATATCTCCTTGGATTGTCCTATAATCTCTCTCCTATAATCTCCTTGGATTGTGCCTACAATAGTAGGCACAATCCAAGGAGCAGCAAAACTTGAACGCATCTCTAGCTCTTGATATGCGTATGTCACTCCTCTATATTCACTAATATATATATATATATATATATATATATAAGTATGTACGAGTAAATAAACTAGAGAAGCTTTTCCTTAGGCCGACATTGAGATTGAGAGGGCCATGTTAACTCCAGTTCTGGCAATAGATGAACTAGTAATACTAAGACTTAGGGCTTAGAGATTAACTTGGGCAGGGTAGGCAGTACCCAAATGTTTGCTGCCGGAAAATCGATAGTTTAACGGCCAAATCATCTATACGATCGATAGGACAATCGACAGTACCGATAGGACAATTAATATTATCGATGTCTCTATTAGTGCAATACTATCGGTCAACAGCTATACCATCGATAGTATCGATAGTTTCGATCACTTCCAACCAATAAACTAGTAGTATCGATAGAATCGATACTATCGATAGTTTTGTACTATCTATTGTCTACACGATATTGAACAGCAATACTCTAGTTAGTTCATTGGTTGGCAGCGATCAAAACTATCGATACATTGATAGTATTGCTGTTTACCGATAGTTTTCGGCGTCGATAGACTATTGATACCGATATAAATAAGTAAAAAATTATTTAACAAACTACCAGGCAATATAATTGAACTGCCTATCCATAGATTTAAATTACACATTAAAGATCATCTATTGAGAAAGGCTTATTATACTATAGAAGATTTTTTAAGTGACAAATATTTGTAATTGCTATTATACATATTTACTTTTTTTAGATGTGTATAGCATAGTAGCTTAAGAATATGATAATTGTTATTGATACTTATTGTAAATTTGGCGATGAAAAGAGTAACTATCGAGTTTCTTGCCGGTTCTTCTCGGTAGAAGCTATTTTCCGAATCCGGTGGTAAATTTTCATTTTCATTTGTATGTACTGACGATTTATATGTGCTTATTTGAGCCTACGTAAATAAAGATAATTTCATTTCATTCCATATCGATTTTCATCAACTTTCGATAGCCTATCGATAGACAATCAATATTGGCCTATCGAGCAGCAACACTAACCCAAATACAAGGCATCAACTCTGGCGGGGGACAGGTAAGACCAGACAAGGAGACAAGCTGTGGACCCGGTATATAGAAGGAGGTATCAAATGCAACGGAACAGCGGTTTGTGCCCGCGTCACATTTGTAAGCGGATACTATTTTAAACACACATACATACATAAAATTACGCCCATAATCCCCGAAGGGGTAGGCAGAGTCAAAGGGGCAGCGTGCCCCTTCAACCACATTCAACCAAAGTCGGGCTGGGTTAGATGGAAAATTGTGAAAAAGCAGTGACAAGCGGCTAACCTGTCGCCTACGCAATCACACACCCAAAACCCGATATACCATTAGTCGCCTTTTACAACATGCTGGGCAAGAACCACAGTTGGCATATTCTTTTTAAGTCCCAGACCAACATGGGACAGTGGGCTGGGTTGGATGGAAAGCTGTGAAAAAGGGGTAACATACCCAAAAGCCCGTAAACCATTGGTCGCCTTTTACGACATGCTAGGCAAGAACCACAGTTGGAACATTCTTTTTTTTTTTGTCCCAGATCAACATGGGCCAAGTCCCAGACCAACATGGGACGATACTCTTTTATCTTCATGTTTATTTCCGCTGGTCTCATCGTAGCTGAAAAGCGAAGTAGCGGTAGCTGAAAATCTGTGTTTGCTCTCTGACCAAGGAAACCATTGAGCTACTACCAATTTGCAACACTGTGGCACACATTATACTTTCCTGTCTGTGCAAATTAAAATAAATATGTAATCTTTTTTTATGTTATTTTTATATTTTATTATTTCGATTTTTGTTCATTTTCATTTTGTTCCTTTTTTTGTATTTTTGTGTGCCTATTGTCTAAAATTTTTTTTTATTACTTACTTACTTATTTTTTCAAAGGTCTTTTGGTAAGCTTGTTATAGGCCCTAAGCTAGATCCAGCACTGGCGGTGGCTTATGCGTCGAATAGAAGATGGCAGCATAGAAGCTCTTACCGGGTTGCAACTCAAAGGCTCTCGTTCGGTAACTAAATAATAATAATATAATAAATTCTCCAGACTGACACACCAATTCCCTAGTTACAAACTAAACTTATGCTTGTACTATGGATACTAGGCGAACAGATAGACATACTTAAATACGTTTATAAACATCCATGACTCGAGTACAAATGTCCATGTTCATCACACGAAACATTTGCCCCTAGTGGGATTCGAACCCGCGGCCCTTGGTTTCGTGACCAGGGTCTCTGACCACTCGACCAACGGGCCAGTAAAAGTCACTTAGAGCACCGGAGGCCCAAACTCACGAAGCACCAATGGCGGTGGTCGTTCAGGTCTTGTCGCGTTCCAGTTACTTATCGGCGCAGTCAATCCTCATCAAAACTCTCAAAGGGTTGGCCTCGTGCGATTGACACCTTGTGCTGCAAGTGCGTATGCTTACCACGCATTACTGCTCACCATCAGGGCGGCATCATCTTCCTAGTTCTTTTGGGGATGCGCTTAGACCATGATCCAGGATTTAGTGGCTACTGATCTGACCTTCTTAACCCTTGGCTAAGGGAACCAGATAATTTTGGATGTCTATAGGCGTTTGTATGTGCAGGATTCATCACGCTGTTTCCCTCACCGTCGAGCTAAAGATATAAATAAAATATGTACAAAGATTTGAAAAATCCGGGCACGCGTTATGTCCCGTGCTTAGACCGGGGTCCGCTTAGACCATGATCCAGGATGTAGCGAGTCTGGTAATTACATTGAAGCGACTGCCGATCTGACCTTCGTAACCCTAAGATAGGGGAACCAGACAATTTTTGGATCATGGTTACAAATCCAAAGTTGTTTGAATTTGCAGGTTTCATCACGATGATCATCAGAGGTACGTGCCGGGTTTGAACCCGCACTCCTCGGTTAAGAGGCGCGTGTCCTTACCATTGAGCTACCACCGCTCTCTAACTACTACTAACCCGCTCTCTAACTGACTAATTATGTATTTCGTTTGTGTTTAAATAGGCGACGAGCTAGCCAACAACTTTCAACAATTTTCCATCTAACCCAACTCGATTTTTCGCTGAATGTGATTAAGTAAGCTCATTGCTCGTTGGAGTCTGCCTACCCCGTCGGAGATTGCAGGCGTGATGATGTGTATGCATGTATATTCTGGCAAAAAGGGATGATACAAAAATACTAGACACATATTTTTCGCTTTATCAAATTAACTAAAAATTACAAAGAATAACAGCATCAAAGTTTTGGAGTGGGGGGTTGCGACGTCAGCTCCCTTCCCTCCTCGGAACTCGTGGGCCAATTGTGATGTTCCATGTTGGCCCAAGACTTTAAATAATGTGCCAACTGGAATATGGGGTTTTACGAATGTGATTGCGTAGGCGACAAGCGAGCCACTTGCCACTACTTTTGCACAATTTTCCATCTGACCCAGCCCAGTTTTAATTTTGGCTAAATGTCTTTGAAGGGGCCTGCTGCCCCTTTGACTCTGCCTACCCCTTCGGTAATTATGGGCGTGATGTTATGTAATGTATGTATGTAATAATTTGTTGTATTGCCCCCCCTCAACCCAATAACTACTTACGCCCTTAATTAAATAAAATATATAGAAGCATTATTTTTTGTACTTAATAATTATTATATTAGCACAGTACATCAGTACTAATATCTATCTACCTTCAAAAAGGATAAAGAGTTTATTCTACGTGCGACTTAATCGATTTCAGCGTAGGTAGGCCAGGGCAATAAAATTAACAATAAAACAAGTAGGTATATGACTATAGAAAGGTAAGTACCAATTTGCCCAATTGTAATTCATAGCAATACATTCTCATACAATATTAATGTATCTAATAAATAAGCAGCCATAATTCATTACAATCTTCGAATCTACCGTTAGATGTTTTACACTTAAACTTAAATCCACTATTTTAACTTTAACTTAGCGAAGATCAAGTACCAAAAAGAAAACCCGTTAATTTTTATTTTCACAACTTTTTAAATTCGTGTGAAACGAATGGATCTGACAATAATTCGAAGTTTGAACCATCCGGCTGTCGAATTCCCGCGTAAACAAAACACGGGAGGTCGATGAACCGAACGGTACTCTTGGTAACTTGACCAAACCAGTCAGACAACGTTGTTGTGACGTCACCTTGGTTGCGCTACGCGGCGGCAGATGGCAGGCAAGTCTTAATGCGTAACTGCAAGTTGCAATTATTGTGTGAATAGGTAGGTACTTCCTTTGTAAAATAAATTTAGTCGAATTAAGAACCTCCTCCTTTTTTTAAGTTGGTTAAAAATAGGTTGAAATGGAGGTGCGCAAATTGTGTCCTTACTCTTGAGCTCAAAATTAATTGTTAAACGAACCATATATTTAACTTCTTGTCCCTGAAAGGGTATTAAAGATTAATAGGTTGATTTCCAAAAAAAAGTACGTGTTGGAAATTAAACCAAATTCCTAATTAGACGAAACAACAATAATAAGAAATAAACAGAGTAATAATTTTACTTTTTAATACCATCTTGTGTCGAGTAGCAAAACTAAGTTCTACTTAAATAGCGCCATTTAAAAGCGAAGACTTCATAACTTTTATTTATTAACAACCCCTGCTAGATGTCGCTACCTGTATGATGAATTCGGAGAACAATTCACAACAGTCAAAGCTGAGACGATTTGCTAATCTAGTGATGATGTGAAATTAGTGTATTCATTGCTTTGTTATGAAAATAAAAACAGATACTGACTCTTGAGTGTACCTTCCGTGTTTATTGACGTACAAGATCTTAAGATGATTGTTTAGACTGGATATGGTAAGTGTTTCTTGTTATTATTATTCGCCGACTAATGGTATTTGTGTTCACCAAGTTCATAAATGTGTGTGCGAATTTAAGTTTCACAGCTTCGCCGGCCACTAACTGGTGTAAATGGCTTGCGTTTGACCTTTTTGACACAATTTGACCGTTCTGTGCTCTTAGAGCTCTTTTTTGGTGTATATCTACATGTTTCGAGTTATTTTTGATCGAAATAGTTGTTCAATGGATTTCTCCGGCGAATAAAAACTGAACTACGTCAACCTGTTAGTGTTTTCGAGGACCGAATAGGTATTCCAAGTCGTATTTAAAGAAAGAAAAAGAAATGATTTATTCTAAATTACTTAATGCAAAAAAAAAAAACAGTAGAAACAAGTAACACTAAAAAAGATTTCATTCAGCATATCCCGGAGCGCCTAGGAGATGGTATTTTATTTTATTGGATTTTGGAAGCTTCCTTTTGGAGAAGAGGTTTTTTGTAAAATATTTCTTCTTTTTAGGTAAATATCGATGAAAAATATAATTCGGATCCAACATACTTACTTATCTACTATCTTTTTTGCAATTTTAACAAAATCGTTCGCGTGAACTATACATTAAATTCAGTAAGTACCTACCTACTTATCTGTCAATTTAATTTGCAAAAATATTTTCGATTATTTAAGCTAGCCGTAGGTGAAATTCGATCTGTTAAAAATCCATTAGAGCGCGTCCTACGACATCTGTCTCCGGATAAAAAGAAGGTCTTTGCTTAATCATATTTTTGGCTTTAGTCATCACATTCGACCACTTGACCTTGGTTTAAGCGTGCAAACGTAACAGACAGATTGACAAAGTAATCTTCATTCGTTTTTAATACAGGTCAGTAACAAAAAATATATGATCTACAAAATATATAAAGCTTTTGCGTGAAATTATAATAAGTTAAAGAATTTTTAAATATTTGTAGGAAAAAAATGCCCCCCCAAATTCCATGTTATTTTACTAGAGCGTATTATGTTTAAAATTTTAAAAAATTATGAAGTTTTTGTCACTTATTAATGCATAAGTTAACTAACTTGTGAATTACTTGTTTACTTAAACCTGTTAATTAACGAGTTGACTTGTGAATGCCGTTTGATAGGTACACGACCTTTAGACTTTGCATAAAAATTCGGTGTTTATAAGTTGGGAGTTTTTAATTTTTCACCTAGAACCCCGGACTAGTAAAAAAAGAAGGACTCCGTGCTAAGCGTGCAACCACCTTTACCTACCTATGCATGTGTCAGATTTTTCCTTAAAGATACCAGAAATCGGAAAACTGTCATTTGGAGCGCTTATGTCAATGTGTGCCGTAAGTTGCGTGTCAAGTTGGAGCTCCGTAGGTGCTTCAACGTGTAGTTAGTGACGCGGAGTCCTTCTTTTTTACTAGTCCGTGCCCACAACTACAGACACTAGGTACATAACAAATAAAAAGACTGACCTAGCCATAAAGCTCTTTATTAGTCACACTACTGAGCATGGCACTTTGGTCAAGAGAATCCCTCGTAAATTTGGGAGTTAACTATTTATACACACATACTATTTCTTTGCCGCCACTTCGGTCGCTTAGACTTCAGAATTAAGCTGAAGAGTAATGCTATCTCGGATTTTATTCCCGGGAACATAAAACTGGGATGAAAGCTATCCTACTGAGTTATGCCAAATGTCAGCTGATTCCATGATTGAGATAGCAACAAACATAATTATAAACATTTAACATTTATAATACCTGTAACTTAGGATTTCTTGGTAATTTTTTTAACAATTTTGTACTATTAGAACTAATACTGACGGGACCAAACTGTGGCCTTTCTTATCCTCAGGAACAACTTTTTTCTGGATAAAACTACCCCTTTAACCTTCTTCACTCTTAACAACGCCGATGATAAATTCCAAGTTAAGAGAAGAAGCTCTGGCTATTCTTTAAAATCGTGTAAAAATCCTTTTAGATAAACAGATATAGGTACACTCAAACTTAAATGTTTTATTATATTACCAGCTGCGGCTGCGGTTTCACCCGCGTTTATTGGTTAATATTAAATATCCTCAGTAGATGAATCATATGTAAGTACAACACAAAAAAAATTCAATTCGGACTAAACTTCCTGATATTTATGGATTATGGATGGATGTTTGTTACTCTTTCACAAAAAACTACTGAATTGATTTTAATGAAACTTTAGAATAATATAGCTCATACACCCGAATAGCATAAAGGCTATGTTTCATCGACGTACCACGCGAGCCAAGCCGCGGGCAGAAGCTAGTACTCAAATAATATCAAGCCCGCACCCCCGAAGCGATAGCCAGAGTCCATCCTCCTTTTCGTCGGTTAATAATAACTTTAGCTAAAAAAATCACGTGTTTGTCAGATTGAAAATTATGAAGCACTCATAAATACACGCAATACCCAATATACCATTAGTCCCGTTCTACGACTGGCTAGGCTAACAAAATAGTTGATACCTACATTCTTTCCAAATCCCAAACCAAGGGCGATTCACTAAACTAATACGCGTCTGCTCTACCTTACTCTACATCTCTACAACTCTACACAGAGCCACAAATCAATACCCCCGCATTATAATTAAAAAGCATCTGAATCTAACAAAGGAGCAAATGTAACCAAACGAATAAATAAAAAAGAATTAAGTACGTAATAGAGTAAACAGTCGGTGTACAGTCGTCTCTGTCTCTCGTACGGGGGGCTGTTGCTGTCCCGCTCGCACATCTCACTGCCCCTCAGACGTGTGACATCCCCGCGGGCTTAACTCTGCGGTTTAGGGTTGTCGAAGTGTCTGGGGTTGAAATAAATCTTAATAAATAAAAGTGGTCCCATGTTGGTCTGGGGCTCAAAATAATGTGCCAACTGTGTTCCTTGCCTAGCATGTCGTATTATGCGATAATGTCTTAGCTGTTTAAAAACAAGTAGACAAGTCATTGATCGAAATGTTTAACCAAATGGCTAAACGTCAAAGTTATTTAGTTAAATTGGATACTAACCTAACCATCTAATCTTTTTTAGTAGAAAAAAAATACCTTACCCTAACTAACCAAATCTTTTTTTTTTAACAAAACCCGACTCAAACAAAGCAGAAGAAAAAATTTAAATAAATTTTAATCATGTATTCGTCAGTCAACTTCAACAGACTCACTTTAAATACGCCCAGATGTTAAATGTTAAGTGATTTCATTCTACTTCAATTTAACTATAATACTAATACTAACTATTGGCCTAGGCATCAAATTGGGTGACGGCATTTAATAAACGGCCTATGCGGCTGGCTGCGAAGTTTAATAGGTAATTTTTAGTATATGTGAAACCTCTTACCTATTTACTTATTTTTTTATTCTAAAGGACGCATTTAAAGGATTATAGAAAATGAGAATATCGCTTAATCGACTTTTGTATGGAAATTAAAAAAAATATTTAATTTTTTTTTTAATTCCTTAAATTAGTTTCTTAAAATAATGAGTTAAATTAGTAGGTTGGTTTAGCATAAACTAAAAATAACCTTGTATATTTTATGGACCAAGTGATCAATCGGTCGTTATACATAATGCCGAGGCATTATGAAAAATTACCAATAGGAGTGGGCAATTTGATAATAACTATTCAAATAGTGACATTGTCCGGGCATTGTACACAATGTCGATCACCTATCGGGCGGAGTACAAAAACATTAATTCATTACTATTCTTTTTGTTTCGACATCATCATCCTCCTAGCATCATGTCCCGTGCTTAATCAGGGTCCGCTTCTTCTCTAATTCTTCTAATTCTGTAACTATGTATTGTTAAAAAAAAAACTTCGGTTCTGGCAATTCGCGCGCGGCTGCCGCGTCTCGCTCGCTTCGCTCGCTCGGCTCGCGCGCTGTAGGGTCACAGTTGTACCTAACACTCCTCTTCACTTCGCTCGTCGTCGTACCTATTACTTTATTTTAACTACTACCTGTTATTTTTTTCATTTACACATGATTAAAAACTAAGTTCATAAAAATAAATATTAGTATAAAACAAACTTATGATTATTGACAATATGAATTTCTTTCCCTCTTGATGAAGCTTGTTTCCCTCCCCGCACATTGTCCAATGTAGCTTTATTATCATATTGCCCAATGGTCAAGTAGAAATATTCATAATCACCAGACAATGTGATAAATAATAAAGTTTAAATAATAATTCATCAGTTTACCCGATATAACTAGCCATTATTTATAATGCCCGGGTATTAGTATAATACCCTCATTTATAACTTTGTCCATAACATATACATACATTTGTACACAATACTCAACATTGTTTGGACAAACTTAACCTGTAAACTATTTTAACCTGAAGCCTAAGCCAGCGTGGCACCCCTGCCGGCCGCGCCCTCTCGCGCAAAATCAATATTTATGGAGGCCGATATATATTTCACCTCTCGCTGTCTCCTGGATATCGATCACTGCCCTCCTAGTCGCGTTAACACCGACAATGTAAGCCCTATAGGTCACCTTAAACACTTAACTGTATTGTCTATGGTAGGCTGTGGCTAAGGGGTACACATTTAAGTTTAAAGCAATGATTCTGCACGGGCAGGTACGCGTAAGATACAATGTCAGCCTTAAAAACCTAACTAACTAACTAAACTTCACGCCACTTCCCTAGCGGGGTAGGCAGAGAGCAATATAGGCATTGATGTCATAGCGTAAGTCATATTGTAAAAAAGTTTATATTACCAAATTACATTTCTAATGGTACGCCGTGGTCTCCGCTGTATTATTTTATTTATTCCTCCCCATCCGGCATCATCTTTATACAATAAGTCTTATATCATCCGGCTCGAAGGACCATGTATGTGCTTATATGAGAGTATGCCTTAAAGGTCACCTTAAATACTTACTGTATTGTCTATTGTAGTCCGAGTCAAAGAGGTAGAATATAAGTTTAAAAAAATGATTCTGTAGGGACAGGTAAATGAAAAATACAATGTCAGCCCTATAGGTCACCTTTAACACTTAACTATACTGTCTATGGTAGTCAGAGACTAAGGGGTACAAATATAAGTTTAAGGCAGTAATTCTGTAGGTGCAGGTAAGCGCAAGACACAATATCAGCCCTATAATGTCACCTTAAACACTTTACTGTATTGTCTATGGTAGTCCGAGTCAAAGGGGTAGAATATAAGTTTAAAGCAATGATTCTGTAGGGACAGGTAAGTAAAAGATACAATGTCAGCCTTATAGGTCACGTTAAACACTTAACTGTATTGTCAATGGTAGTCCAAGGCTGAGGGGTACAAATATACTCGTAAGTGTAAGACAATGATTTTGTAGAGGTAGATAAGCAATGCGTTTTCCGTTAATATTGCACTGGCTTTTTGCTCGCGATCAGCGCAGAATTAATGAATTAAGTACTTTTTGCGCGGAACCTTAATTATTTTTCTAGAATAAAAGTGGCCTAAGTCAGTCTTTGTAACACCAGCTATCTACTAGGGAAAGTTCTATCAAAATCGTTTCAGCCGTTTCCGAGATTATTAGGAACAAACAGACAAATAAAAAACTTAAAAAACTTTATCTTATTTTGTTATAAGTACCATGACCCTGCTATCCCCGAAGGCTGACAAAGTCCATCTAGCAGTGAGATCATTAAGCCACATTTAGCTACAATAAGTCGAGTTGTCTCATTCGTATTCAGTAATTTGACTGGTTCGATGGCGCTTCGGTAGTGACCCTGCCTCATACGTCTAGAGTTGTCGCTTCCATCCCTACCCAGGTCAAACATTCGTGTGATGAGTACTTGTGTTTGTTCTGTGAACTTCTGCGTCTGGAAAGTCAAGCCCTTCTGCGATACCTGCATAGTTCAGCTTTCGCATTGTATATCTGCTTAATCAACTGGCTCGATGGCGCATTCGGTAGTTACCCTGCCCCATGCGCCAAGAGTTGTGGGTTTCATCCTCATTCAAGACAAACATTCGTATGATCAATACTTGTGTTTGTTCTGTGTCTGGGTGTTAATATCCAATATTTGTATATTTGTAATACCACTGTTGATTCTGATATCCGTAACACAAGTGCTTAAGCTACTTACCTCAGAGTCAGATCAATGTGCGCCCTGCAGGGGGGGCTCCGAATACTCCTGAGGTATCCCTGCCTGTCGTAGGAGGCGACTAAAAGGGCCTTTGGGGTCGTGGGGGTTAGGGGATGGGTCCTCTGGCCCTCAATCGTCCCCGGAGAAGCCGACTGCAGGTGTTACACCCGGTCCGTCAGGATAGGGTACACAGCTGTCTATGTGGTCGTGGAACACCACCCTAGGTGTTCTGGGGGAGAATACCACTCCCTCGAGATGGGCCGCCAGGCGGCAGCGCGCGCTGCGTAGACTTTACGAGATGAATCCCGACAGTGGGGATCCCGTTGGTTTTGCGTTAGCGCCCGAAGAACGACAGCCTTGAGGTTTAGTCGGTAGGGTCTCCGGAGATTGCTACCGGTTTCGAGCCCGACTCACCCTTTTAGGTCCACCCAGGACTCTAACTGGATGGTGCGTAAGTAAGCATTCCTCAAGTAAAAAAAAAAAAAAAAAAAAAGAGTCAGATCAATGTATGTGATGTAGTCTGATATTTATTTAATTAGCTATTATTTTAAAATTACAAGCAGACACTTAAATTTTATTTATCTGTGCAGATGTGCTCTTACATTTGTTTAATTGCGTTTTCAGGGTCCTGCGGGACAGCCGCTTAGAATTGCCAACTGTGTTTCTTGCCTAGCATGTCGTAAAAGGCGACTAATGGTATATGGGGTTTTGGGTAGGTATGTGATTGTGTAGGCGACGAGCTAGCCACTAGTCACTACTTTTTCACCATTTTCCATCTAACCCAGCCCATTGTCCCGTGTTGATCTGGGACTCAAAAATAATGTGCCAACTGTGTTTCTTGCATAGCATGTCATAAAAGCGACTAATGGTTTATCGGGTTTTTGGTATGTGATTGTGTAGGTGACAAGCTAGCCACTTGTCACTACTTTTTCACAATTTTCCATCTAACCCAGCCCAGTTTTATTTTTGGCTGAATGTGGTTAAAGGGGACTGCTACCCCTTTGACTCTGCCTACCCCTTCGGGGATTACGGGCGTGATGTAATGTTGTTGTTGTTGTTCTGTCTTGTGTGTCGCACAGTGAGTGATAGTGCCGGAGGCCCAACCCTCTTAAGCCGGCGGTCTGTCTGCAACTCCTCGGGTGCTACAGTTGTCCATGGGCGGCAGTGATTAGTTACCATCAGGTGACCCGCTAGACCAGCCACACTCAACCTTTTTTGAGGCCCCAAACATGTGTCGAGGACCGCAAGCTAAATTACTTAGGTCTTACTTAAAACGCAATTAAAAAAAAATGGTTTACAATGAATTTGTTACTTTGAGCCCGTGGCGACCGCGCCACAAGATAGATAGTCATTATTATAGCTCCAATATGTGAACAGATGACGTCGATCGAACATGCATAAACGCCATACAATCCTGCATCGCGCTAACGAAGTTATTCTCGTCACTAAGTATATATACAATACACCGCGACGGTTAGTCGGGCCTAGGTCCCTGAGCAAGCAACACCTAGCTCGGCGGAAGTACTTCCACTTTTAGTGCGAGCGCGTAGTTCGCAATAACAAAGGCCCGGCGGGCCACAAATTGAGTATAGCTGCCCAAAGTCTAGTCTAGACCCTAGTTAGACCATTCACCGCCTATATATGTAGGTATATTCAAAGGGGTAACTCGCCCTTTTACCTCCATCAGCCTTAAATAAAACTGAGCTGGGTTTGATGGAAAATTATGCTAAAACCACATACCCAATAACCGGCTATACCTAATACCATTATTCGGCTTTTACGACATGCTAGGCAAGAACACAGTTGGCACATTCTTTTTAAGTCCCAGAAAAACATGGACCTAATCTCATATGTATAAAATAAGAAGATTTATTTTTTGGCTGAATGTGGTTAAAGGGGCTAGCTGCCCCTTTGACTTGGCACCCCTTCGGGCATTACGGGCGTGATGATATGTATATATGTAAATAAGAAGTTCTTATATATCATCACTCTCTTGCCCTTCTCCCAGTTCATCTGGGGTCGGCACAGCATGTCTTCCTCTTCCACACGTCCCGGTCAGCCGTCATCAAGCTATCCACTCCCATTTTACTCATATCATCTTTCACACAATACATCCATCTCATATTTGGCCTTATAAATTTATTTATTTATTTAATTCTTATAAAGGGAAAACAGGCTTGTTAAACCCAGGATTATGGGCCAAGCAGTCCCCGACTAGGAATGGGACATGACGCTAGCAACAAGATCGATCCCCTTTGCCGGAAAACCAAAATCACAACGAATCGTGCCTGCTTATGTCAACAGATAGGGTGACCACGAATTTCTTTTAAGTCGGACACTTTAAAAAATTTCCTATTGTTCTTACAAAATGGTATTCACCCTATTATAGGAAGCTCGTTTAAATAGCTTTAATCCCGACACATTATATGCAATATTAGCTCGATGGCGCATTCGGTGACCCTGCCCTATGCGCCAAGAGTTGTGGGTTCGATCCCCATCCAGGACAAAATTCGTATGATGAATACTTATGTTTGTTCTGTGTCTGGGTGTTAATATCCAATTTTTAAGTATATATTTGTAATACCACTGTTGTTTCTGATATCTGTAACACAAGTGCTTAAGCTACTTACCTCAGAGTCAGATCAATGTATGTGAAGTAGTCTGATATTTAATGATTTATTTTTTTATTAAGTTTATGTTAAGAAGCGATCAAGAAAGTTCGCAACGCTCTTCCAAACCACTTAGCAAATCGCTAGTCAAACTATTCCCAAGCAGTCCCACCCAACACCAGCACCGTGGTCGCCCTACAGCGGCGACAGCTGCTAGATGCATATCTTGTTACATGCAAAAACTACATTTGTGTGCACCGCGCTGCACTCACAAAATGGCTTCCCAATTCGCGTCTATTTGAGATTAAAACGACGGATTAGTCTCCTTGAACATAGCTCAATAAAATCTATACTTACTTACTAATACAAAGCTGATTTTGTTTTGTTGGTTGAACGCGATACTTTTAGGACACTGGTCCGAAACGTAAAATTATATTTATTAAATAAATATATAAAAAAATATCCGACTACGATCTGACTCCGAGGTAAGTAGCTTAAGCACTTGTGTTACGGATATCAGAATCAACAGCGGTATTACAAATATATACTTAAATGTTGGATATTAACACCCAGACACAGAACAAACACAAGTATTCATGACACGAATGTTTGTCCTGTGTGGGGATTGTACCCACAACTCTTGGCGCATGGGGCAGGGTCACTACCGAATACGCCATCGAGCCAGTTTTATTGAATAGCCTATCTATCTCGGCGCAATTTAACTAGATTACCTATTTGCAATGTGTCAATGTGAATATTATCTGGTGTTTATTTTTTATAACTCATAAATAACAGACAGATATTTCTTAGGCCGGATCTTAGACTAATAAGCCTAACCCGGCGTAAGAAGCGTACGCACTTCCCCACCGAATAATATCCGTTAAGTAACTCCATTAAAACGCACAAAAACCGGCACATCCTCGCTTATTATGTCAACCTGTCAATTTCCTTCAACTAGGGACGTAACGATAACATCGAATTATCGATACTTTTACTTGAGACGACATCGACATATATTGGTTGTATAGGTAGTATCAATGTTTAATCGTATCGATTGTTTTTTTTTCCAATCTCTTGGTGGCATTTGTAGAAGACATTTGTACGAGTATGTAATAAAGTTTCCCTACCACGCTTGTTCTAAACGCAATGAAAAACTAAAAATACTTAGCAGATTTTTATACTGCTTTAAATCAATGGAAAGAGTGATTCACCAGGAAGGTTTAGACGTATATTAATATACTAAGCACTTGTGCGAAGCTGGAACGGGTCGCTAGGATAAATAAAAGGTTTTACGAGTCAAAATGCAATTATAAAATACCAACATTAGTAGAGTCCAAGGAGAACTAAGTCAAAGGGGCAGCAAGACCCTTTAACCACATCAGCCAGAAAATAAACTGGGCTAGGCTAGATGGAAAATGGTGAAAAAGTAGTAACAAGAGGCTAGCTCGTCGCCTACACAATCACAACCCAAAACCCCATATACCATTAGTGGTCTTTTACGACATGCTAGGCAAGAACCATAGTTGGCACATTCTTTTTGAGTCCCAGATAAATATGGGACCAACTAAATTCTTAATTCACCTTTAAAAAATAGAACTTAATATTTAAAAACTAAATACTGACAAGTGGCTAGCTGGTCGCCTACACAATCACACACCTAATACCTAATACACTATTAGTCATATGTCACATGCTAAGTAAATAAGACAGGTGGTACATTTTATATTATCGTCTTAGGTTAACAGTGTTAACACTTTATTTTAAAGCCCATATTGGGGTCTTAAAGGCATCAATACCAAAATCACTCGATATCGAAAGAAATCATCGACTGCCTATGCATCCATCCCTACCTTCAACCAATCACCAGCCAATCTTGACCTCTGGCTCTCCATACAAGCCGCTTCCCCCTAAGAGGTTTGTTAAGGGGCGCGGGCGGCGGGGGCCCACCAACACTGGTCGGATACCTTGCTCGGTGCAACGACCTAGCTGAGTCCATTCAGAACATGATGTTTGGACTAACACTCAACTCGGATGGGCACTCGCTTGATATCTATACGTTGCGACACTTGTTATGTCTTGTATGAGTAAAGGACAGTCACACCACTAAGGCATTACAAAAGTTGATCAGCTGATTGGCTATTTTGTATGAAAAGTAAAAAAATTGCACATTTACTCAAGTCCTTCAAAAAGGAATCAGTTAAATTATACATAAATACTACACATATTCTTCGCTTTATCAAATTAACAAAAAATACAAAGATAAAGAGCATCAAAGTTTTTGAGTGGGGCTTGCGACGTCACTATTTAGTAAACATTTTACGAAAGTGTGACGTCACGCGGTTCTTAAATGCATTGTAAGTTCGTCAATGTTTGTTTGACAAATAAATAAAAAACAACGTGTTTAATATTTTTTTGTAATCTAACTGACAGACTAAACATAATTTTTTAGTCATCTTGCCTATTGGCCCTTTAAAATAATGAGTTAAATAAGTAGGGAAGAGATTTTGCGTAAACGGAAAATGGCCTTGTATACGTTGCGACACTTGTAATGTCTAGTATCTTGTATCACTACGGAACAGTTACACTTCTAAAATACTATGTACTATAATTAGAGAGCAGTCACAAGATTAAACTAGACGTACTACCACCACCATACCACTAGACCGAGTGTAGTGGAGGTCCCGAAACCGAGGACTACGGGTTCGAATTCTTCTGGAGTAAAATGTTCATGTGATGAACACTGTCGTCTGACATTTGGTGTGCTACAGCAATGTAAGCACACATAAATACACAACATCACGCCCATAATCCACGAAGGGGTAGGCAGAGTCAAAGAGGCAGCAAGCCTCTTTAACCACATCCAGCCTAAAATAAAACTGGGCTGGGTTAGATGGAAAATTGTGAAAAAGTAGTGACAAGTGGCTAGCTTGTCGCCTACACAATCACATACCCAAACCCGATATAGTATTAGTCGCCTTTTACGACATGCTAGGCAAGAACCACAGTTGGCACATTATTTTTAAGTCCCAGACGAACGTGGGACAATGGGCTTGTATACGTTGGTTAGATGGAAAATTGTGAAAAAGCATTGACAAGTGGCTAGCTTGTCGCCTACCAAAACCCGATATACTATTATTCGCTTTTTACGACATGCTAGGCAAGAACCACAGTTGGTACATTATTTCTAGGTTCCAGACCAACATGGGACAATCTACGTTATTGTTATTGTTTGACGAAAGGCATGACAGTAATAATCAACTCACGCATGCCTTATTCATCTGTCATCATCTTCCTAGCGTTATGTCCCGTGCTTAGACGGGGTCCGCTTAGACCATGATCCAGGATTTAGCGAGTTTGGTAATTACATTGAAGCGACTGCCGATCTGACCTTCGTAACCCTTAGATACGGGAACCAGACAATTATTGGATCGTGATTACAAATCCAAAGTTGTTTGAATTTGCAGGTTTCATCACGATGTTTTCCCTCACCGTCGAGCTAGTGGTATATATACGTACATAGATTTGAAAAATCCAGAGGTACGTGCCCGGGTTTGAACCCGCACTCCTTAGTTAAGAGGTGCGAGTCCTAAACATTGAGCTACCACCTTATTCATCTGTATATGCACATATTGCTTCTATGTCAAAAATGCTTTTGATATTGATTATCCTTTCGAAGTCTTAATTTAGAATAGAATAGAATATGCTTTTACATGAACTATTCGTTGAACGCGATCCACCAAATCCACCTATAGTATCTATAGATACTATTTCAAATGGATAAGTAGCAGGACCGAGATGAGACATCAATCCATATGTATGTTTTCCCCTAGATTTGTTCTTCACACATACCTCACAATTGTCACAGAACTCTTTTATATAATACTAGCTGTGCCAGCGGTGTCACCCGCGTTTATGGTTAATATTATAAAGACTATTTCAGTCATACATGATTTCTATGTAACTTTAACCATTAAGGCTGAACACGCGACGGAAGCTTAAAAAATGGAGTAACTTCTCCCGTTTTCCCAACATTTCCCTTCACTACTCTGCTCCTATTGATTGTAGCGTGATGCAAAGTATACTATAACCTGCCCAGGAGTATGAAGAATAATTGTACCAAGTTTCGTTAAAATCCGTCGAGTAGTTTTTGTTTCTATAAGGAACATACAGACAGACACACAGACAGACAAAAATTTTACTGATTGCATTTTTGGCATCAGTATCGATCACTAATCACCCCCTGATAGTTATTTTGAAAATATATTTCATGTATAGAATTGACCTCTCTACAGATTTATTATAAGTATAGATGACAAATTTTTTGCTGTATAGAAAGGGTTAATCTTTTTCTTCATTTGTTGTATACTTATATGACAGTATTTATAATGTATATTTTTTATAATTGCCTTGCTAAATTCCTCAGTTAGTAAAATCTTTTCTTTTTTCCCAATCTTATTGTAGTATATTGTATCTTTAAAACTTAACTTATCTATATTTCTTTTTATATCATCATTCATTATTTTATCTCTTAGGATATCATCTAGTTTTAGGAAATTCACTACTTTTAAAATCTCATCTTCATTTTCATGTGGCTCTAATACCGGATTTCTACTTAAACTATCTGCCTATCCAATTACTCATAGAATTCCCATTTGAGTCTATTAAACCTCTTCGATTGTATATACTTTTAGTATGCATGTTTATTTATTAAACAAATCTTCTTTGCACACTTTATACATGTCTAAGTATATTTCTATGGTATTTCATAGACTTGCGTTTATAAATGTTAATTATGCAGAATAAAATACATACATACATTAATGTCACGTCTTTTTTCCAAGGGGGTAGGCAGAGATCACGTACTTCCATTTGCTACGATCCTGACATACACCTTTCGCTTCTTCTACATTCATAAGTCTTTTCATACACGCTCGTCGGTTAAGGGTGCTGTTTACCTGACCTTTTGTTAACACATTACCAATCTGGTATATGCAGAATAAGCAGTAAATTTTATCAAATAAAAGAGAATGATCGACAGATTATTGCATCAGACACTTTCCTACTCTCCGATACATCTGGCATATGAGTTTGGCTTAATGAGATATATCTGTGAGGGGTCTACGAGCGAAAGTTTGGGGATCACTCTCATGATTCACTTTTGAATCATCTATACTTATAATAAATCTGTAGAGAGGTCAATTCTGTACATGAAATATATTTTCAAAATAACTATCAGGGGGTGATTAGTGATCGATACTGATGCCAAAAATGCAATCAGTAAAATTTTTGTCTATCTGTCTGTTTGTATGTTCCTTATAGAAACAAAAACTACTCGACGGATTTTAACGAAACTTGGTACAATTATTCTTCATACTCCTGGGCAGGTTATAGTATACTTTTTATCACGCTACAATCATTAGGAGCAGAGTAGTGAAGGGAAATTGGGAAAACGGGAGAAGTTACTCCATTTTTTAAGCTTCCGTCGCGTGTGCAGCCTTAATGGTTATAGTTACATAGAAATCATGTATGACGGAAATAGTCTTTATAATGTTAACCATAAACGCGGGTGACACCGCTGGCACAACTAGTTAAAATTAATAATGAAAGAGACAAAGCATTCCATTGTTGTATGTCAGATGGGTTGCATCATACAAATTGCAGATCTCAGGTGATTTGTTGAACTAATTCATACATACATATCGCGCTGGCTATCCCCGAAGAGGTAGGCAGAGTTTAAGGGGCAATGAGCTACTTTAAATACTTTCAATCATATATACAATGGAGTTGGGTTAGATGGAAAACTGTTAAAAAGTAGTGACATGTTACCAACTGAACAATAATAAAGTTTGGTTTTGAAATCCCGTTCCATAGAGGAGTTCATTCGGACCAAGATCTGGTGTCTGGACCTAAGTAGAGTCGTTTATGGCTAACGGAACGGAAATTGAATTGACAGTTTTAAAATCAACAAGAATTACATCTTCCTTTTTATTTAAGGTTATACCAATATTTGTTTCTCATTATTTGTCAAAAGGACATAGACACACACAACAAAAAGTCAGTAAACAGAAAAAAGGTTTCATTCGTTTTATTTTTTTTTTCTCGGCTTTATTTGCAGGGACTTCAATTTAACAGAAAAAAAAAACCGACTGACCCACCAATTCCCTAGTTCCAAACTAAGCATAAGCTTGTGCTATGGACACTAGGTGAACGGATAGACATACTTAAATACGGTTATAAACATGACTCGAGCACAAATGTGCATGTTCATCACACGAAATATTTACCCCTAGCGGGATTGGAACCCGCGACTCTTGGTTTCGTGGCCAGGGTCTCTGACCACTCGACCAACGGGCCTGTCAATTATACTACTTATGTACTAAACATACAAGGTATAACTCATTATTCTATGGAATCAGTTTAAAATACACGGACTATTAAAAAAGGAAGGACCCCGCGCCACTAACAAGACGTTGAAGCTCCTCGGGTGCTCCAAATTTGACAGGCAACTTACGTAACACATTGACATAATAAGCGCTCCAAATGACAGATATCCTATATCTGGTATCCATGAGTATCTCACTCACACATGCATAAACGTGGCTTCACGTTAGAGTATGACAGCGTGAAGTCCTTCTTTTTTTACTAGTCCGTAAAAGGATATCAGAAAATAAACAAAATTTTTTTTTTCTTTTCATACAAAAAAGCCAATCAGCTGATCAACTTTTGTATGGAAAGTAAAAAATCCTTTACTCAATTTCTAAAAACCCTTAAATTACTTCCTTAAAATAATGGATCAAATAAAAGGATTCGCTAATCAACTAAAAATATAATAAAATCGTGCCCTAACTAAACTAAAATGTTTATATCGACTCGTTATTTCACACAACAACAACATAACGTGTAAACATTATACAGTTCTACTTGCATAAAGCTTATTGCGAGTCATAACGCCCGTCGTCAGTCCATTGTGCTCTGTTTGTGCAGCCTCTGTCCGGCAGGTACGCCGAGAGAGACAAAGAATCGCTACATTTTACGCTTTCTTCAAATCGATATAACCGGTATCTATCCAAATGACAGCCATTTTAAACAGCTATACAACCGAAACGGACGACTGCCGGCCGCCGACGCCGCCACCGTCGCACAGATCGGGAAAAATTAGCCTAAATACGTGTGCAATATGGTTATAAAATGTTATGTGACCGCCGCACGGCCGATAGCTTAGGCTTTGAGTGGAGGGACGCGGGTGTAATCTGCAATCAAAATGGAAGCCATCGGTAACCGGCGTCCGCCATCTTAGGTCCGCGAGCGCGCGCGTTTCGTTCGGGAATTTGGGAAATTGGTGTTTTTTTGTTGTAAAGAGAGCAGTATATAAGAGGTTGGTTGAGGACAGGGGGGGAGGGGCATCTCGCACGGCCGCGGTGTGAAGGGAGCGGCGGAGTGCGCGGCGCGCAACGCCGAGACGCGTCGCGAGATATCTGTCTTTGTTTAAGAGCGGAGTATGGCTATACAAGGCAATAACTATTGAAACTAGCTAGGGACGGCCAGCTAAAGCTATGATATATCGATAATTTTATTCTTTCAGAGGTGAGTGAGGCAGGACACTAATAAATTCCCTACATTTTTTTTAATGTTCAAATAATAGTGTTTGGACATTTCTGTCATAAAAATAAAATTTATAGTTTACGCAATCAATCCTTAATGTAACTATACACGTACCAAATGGTATAAAGTTAAGATTATATAAAAAAAAAGCATCTTAAAAATTTGTTTTATGTCAGCTCAGTATCTACTATCCGACTATTAACACTATCACATTTACTACATCACTACATAAAACAAAGTCGCTTTCCGCTGTCTGTCTGTCCCAATGTATACTTAGATCTTTAAAACAACGCAACGGATTTTGATGCGGTTTTTTTAATAGGTACAGTGATTCAAGAGGAAGATTTTTTTAGTATTTAAGTGTGTTAAGTTTTTGCATACATTGGCTAAAATATAACGATATTTGTTGGAGGTGTCGAAAAAAATAAGCCGTCTGGGAGCTTTCAACGAAAACGCTGCCTAAACCCTTTGAGATATAACAAAATAATGTATGGTGGAATTGTATCTCCTATATAGGTCCTAATAGGTCATACAGTATGGATGTTTGTCACTCTTTCACGCTAAAACTACTAAAAAAAAACTTTACAATAATATAGCTTATACACCCGAATAACATATGGGCTATGTTTTATCGATGTACCACGCAAGCAAAGCCGCGGGCAGAAACTAGTACCTACATAAATATGTGACTCACTAAAACATAATTGGGTTACAAACATTAAATATTTCACATTTATAATATCAGTGGGATATACACTGTCAATCATGATCCAATTTGTTCGACATCTTTGTCTTAATTATAGAGAACAGCATAATTGTCAGCTTAAACAATATTAAGTACCAACCTGGATTGTTACTCAGGTATTTTATAATTTTACCAGGTGGCGTCACATCAATGTCACAAAACCGGGATCAATGACTGCTCGCTCACCAAGCAGCGGAAATATAAATCTGTCCGACGTATAAAATATTCCATTATGCTTCAGCTCAACTCTTGTTATCAAAAGGAAGCCTTGTCAAATGTTAAATATGATTCAAATCTAAATACGTTATTGTGTAAGTCAATCAATTTCTTCTTCTGTTATTAGGTAATTACCTCCTGTAATTAAATAAACATCGTGTTCAAATACTGGTTGCATAAAAAAGATAAAGAGATAAAACGGAAAATAAATCTCAATAAAAAAATGCTATAAGTATACACAAATGTGAACATCAAACCTTTTAATAAACATATGAAAAAAAAAATCCTTACCTTGAGGTAAGGATTTTTTTTTTTATCTTTGAAGATCAAGTTTACTCAATATGTTATCAAAATGAATGCAACGATTTAAATGTATAATGCAAACATGAATTTAAATATGTAGATAATTAAACTAAACAGTCCATTACTATCTTTTGCCCGCGACTACGCTTGCTTTGGATTTGATTTTTTCTTTTCACAGAGACTGGCGTTCGTCCCTGTAGATTATCATATTTTTTCCAGGATAAAAACTTGCCTCCTAATTCTTTCATATGGTTTATGCTTGAAGACGTGACATACAGAATATTTTTTTTATTTATAATATTAGTTGCCCCAGATTTCGGTCATGCAGAATTTAACAAAATTTTTTTTTATATTTATATAATAAAAGTAGCCTAAGTTACTTGTAATACCAGTTGTTTACCAGTGGAAGTCTCATCAAAATCGGTCCAGCCATTTCGGAGTTTACCCGGAACCAACAGACGGACAAAAACTTTTAAACCGTGTATGTACATTCATAATGTAATAAGCTATTATTTTGACATTATAAACAGACACTTAAATTCTATTTATCTGTAAAGATCATAAATAAAAATGTCTATCTATGATCTTATCATCATTGATAAGCAAAGATAAAGTTTGTCAAAGACACATCGTTAAACCCAAACTTTCGTTACCTTGTTCCTTCTTCTTTCTTGTATCTGTATGAATAAGTAAGAATAAGCATAGCCAAACATATTTTGTATCCTATGCTTAAATCTGTTAGATAAGTAAGGATTTTATTAATTTAATTTTTTGGCCGAATTTGGTAAAGTGGGCTAGCTACCCCTTTGACCCTGCCTACACATTCGGGGATTACGGGCGTGATGATATGGATATGTACATTACATATCATCAGGCTCGGGAACGCCAATGTGTATCCTTACTACATATTATTATGCATGTACTAAGTACAATAAACATTGGCGTTCCCAAGCCTACGCGCCGTATCCCCGGACAAGGCTCGCTCCGGGCGGCGCTTGTGCGTCCAGCGCCTATCTTTCATTGCACGTACATGCGGGGTGGGGGGGCCACCGCGCGGCATACGCGGGGCCGACGGAGCCATCTTGCCAGCGGTCGCCCGAATGCTCGCGTCTCGCGGCTCAAATCGCTCTTAATTCGCACTAATTACCCGTTAAAACACCTAAATCGAACTAAAAACACCAATAACAAGTGCTCAGACGATAATAAGTGGCGCAAAAGTGACTTTGTTGACATGGATCTTGTGTTGTTGATATAGATGTGTGCATTCCAACATTTTCCAACTGTCTAGGTGAGTAGTCACTACATTTTGTGCGCGACAATTATCATTCTGATCGATTCGGCGCGGGGTGTGCACTCCGAGCCCGTTTTGTATCTTTTGTTGTTTTGTAACGCTCTGAAATCAATAATTTTAGTGGCGAAGAGTCTAGCTGACCCGCGTTGGACGTACAAGTTGAGGTATCGCAAATCAATTGAGATTATTGGCCGTGTGAAAGTACTGTGACTGTGTTCGGACGATTGTGATAATAAGTGTGCGATCTGATCAACCGAATTGAGGTAGGCGCTGTTTTATGTAAGTAATGTTTGTCAAGTTTGTATTTGTGTTGTTATTGGCATTTTCTCAAATGCATTTGTGTACGATACCGCTTTCTTTCCATTTCTATTTATAGAACACCCGGAGAGCGTGTCTGTAATTTATGCAGCTGAAGTGATTCACGTTAAGACGTTTAATTTGTTAGTTCCCGAACCGGACGAGTGACAAAAATAGATTATTTTATTTAATTACCTGTGTAGCGTAAGCTTTATTTTTCTTTTTTTGATTTCGACAAGATTCTGTTTTTGAACGCATAGGTAGCTACTTATTAAATACGATAAAAAAAAACAATAGGTTGCACACTATTATTAATTGTTGTTGCTAAACCCGGACCACACAGCAATTAAAATAAATATCGTTCTGGTTTTATTATTTGTTTCCGCATAAACTAAGTAGGTATTTCAATTTGAAAAACATATAACCTCGGTTTATCTACATTGAAAAATCATGAAAACCTACTTAATATGAAATAGGTACTTACAAAATAAATGCCTACGCTTACCTAATAAGTACATACTAATACCTATAAATATGTATAGCTTGTATACGGAGTATAGAATGTTTATTTCGTAACAATTCCGACAAAAAAGTATGTTGTGCCTACATTTTCTTTGTTTGAAGTGGCTACTGCGAGCGAGCGTGTCGCAAGGATTTGCCTATAAAATTGTATTTATAACTGCCTCGTTAGAACAATCTACATCTAACATGTTTCTAACTGAGTAGCCTTCTGATTTCCATCGTGTTTTTATGAAAGTTACTAAGACTAATAAAATGAATTATACAATATTTATCATTCATTCGATGAGCTGATTAAACAAATACAGGATAGAAATCAATTGAAAATACAAAATGGCTGAACTTTGCCGTGCGTAGATCGGCGTTTTATTAGTTACTATCAGCGCCCCGCGGTTTCACCCGCGTAGCTCCCGTTCCCGTGGGAATATATGGGCACAATAAATAGCCTATTAATATACACCCACAAATAATGTGATCCAGAGATTCTACAAACCTTACAAACACACAAACTTTACCTCTTTATAAATAATTTCACCTGCACAGTTCCCGTTCCAGTAGGAATATGGGGATAAAATATAGCCTATGTTACTTCCAGATAATGTAGCTTTCCAATGGTGAAATAATTTTTGAAATCGGCGCAGTAGTTTTTGAGTTTATTCATTACAAACATACACACACACACAAAAATACAAATCTTTCCTCTTTATAATATTAGTATAGATAGATGAGTGAGTTGACTGATTAGCACGTATGAGGTAGATACGTACTTATCTTTCTACACAGGAAAACGCTTTGATAATCAATAGTTAGCAAATAGTCACGAAATTTGCATCCATAGATAAAAAAGCGCTATTTTTATTTTGCCTTGTTTTTGCTTGAATAGATTTCGAATTTTCGATTTATAGACTGTCATTGTGCAGATATTGTATAAGCCCGTTGATGTATTTTGATCCTCCCCTCTCCCTCCCCCTCCCAACGCCACCATTATGGCCCGTGTGGTGTAAGTATTTTCCATATTGTATTGTCTCACTATAAACCGTCACTATTATAGTCTCCTCTTTGTCTCTGGTAACGAATTAACAGGCAATAGATTTTTAAGGGTCCTATTACGTGGTTTAGAAACTCTGATTTAAGAGACGTGAGCTTCGAAAGGGAAGACCCGTCTAAAAATTCAGGCGAAATCCTATTGAATTTATGTCGATTTCCAATATTGAATGATAACAGGTCCCGTTTTACGATTATTTGTCCCGATGTCCTTCAATGAGAAGAGCTTGTCCCATTTGAGGAATTATCTACTATTTACCATATCCAACGACATTTGTACATTGAGAATTTGAAATGCAAATACATTTTGGATGTAATAGGCCTTTTAACAGTACTTAGTATACAGATGATTTCTCATTCACTCTTCATCTGCTTTTTTAGGAATGATACCCATTTTATTCTACAAGCAAAGTCGTTACTTTGTATAAGATACTGTATATATTTATACAAGATATAAACAAACATACATCACGATATGATAGTGTCTCGTTTTAATCAGATTAGATATAAAAAGGTCACGTTACGTTATTCGTAAGTATTTCATGAATCATGAATTTCTATGAAGACGAATGTTTTAATCCGAATGAACCGGGGATGAGGAATTCTATTAACACGTCACATTTGGTGATAATCTGAATGTAACTTAAAAACTAAATAACTAAACTGATAATCATAATCTGTATTACCCTTAAACATATACATACATAACATCATGCCCGTAATCCTCGAAGGGGTAGGCAGAGTCGAAGAGGCAGCAAGCCCTGCCAACCACATTTATTCAAAAAAATTAACTGAGATGGGTTAGATGGAAAATAGTGAAAAAGTAGTGATGAGTGGCTAGGTCGCCTACACAATCACACACCCAAAACCCGATATACCATTAGTCGCCTTCTACGACATGCTAGGCAAGGAACGCAGTTGGCACATTATTTTCAAGTCCTAGACCTTAAAGATTATACGTTATAAGGATATTCCGTTGATGGCAATGGGTGATGAACATGGTCATTTGTACTCGAGCCATGGATGTTTATACACGTATTTAAGTATGTTTGTCCTTAACTCGTATCTAAAGTGCACCCTATATGCTTAGAGTTAGGTAATTTGTTGAAACACGTCATTAACATTATATAAGTATTGTGATACATAGACAAAATGTTATAGTAACCACACGGACTAGTATAAAAGAAGGACTCCACGCCACTAACTACACGTTTAGGCATCTGCGGAGCTAGAGCTCCAACTTGACACGTATCACATATCGACATACATGCGTAGGGATGGCTTCACGCTATAGTATGACAGCGCGGAGTCCTTCTTTTTTTTACTAGTCCTTGAGTACCCATAATACAAATTTTGACTCATGGGGACTTGGTGTATTCGAAGGTTAAAGCAGTCGCTTTAGTGTAAACTTAAGTCGTTAAATCTAAGATCATAGTCAAATCCGACCCTAACTGGGAATAGGGCATCCTTAGGAAGAACTTATGCCCATAAAGTAATTTCAACTTATCTGTTACATACATAATGGACATTACATACATAATAAATGGACTGGCTCGATGGCGCATTCGGTAGTGACTCTGCCCCATGCGCCAAGAGTTGAGGTTCGATCTCCACCCAGAACAAACATTCGTATGACGAATGCTTGTGTTTGTTTTGTGTTAATATCCGATATTTAAGTATATATTTGTGTACACTGTTGTTTCTGATATCCGTAACAAAAAAGCTTAAGCTATTACCTTGGAGTCAGATCAATGTATGTGATTAAACAGATATACAATGCGAAAGTGGAAGGATGTAGGAACCGCAGAAGGCCCAGGCTAACCTACCACGACCAGATTAGTCGTGTATTAACAGTCATGATGTTAGGAGTCATAAAAGCCGTAGAGCTTGTATGAAAAGGATCATGAATGTTGAAGAGGCGAGTGAGGTGTGTAAGGATCGTGCCATATGGCGTTCGGTTCTCTCTGCCTACCCCGCTAGGGAAGTGGCGTGAAGTTTAGTTAGTTAGTTATATCATAGAAAACATATAAATATATATGAGTCTAAAATAAAATTGAGTCGGGTTAGATGGTAAATAAATTGTGAAAAAGTAGATACACAACCATAAGCCCAATACAACATTAGTCGCCTTTAACGACATGCTAGGCAAACAACACAGTACAATCTTTTAATTCCCAGACCAACATGGACAGTACTTTTTATCAAAGCCTATAAATTCTAGATTAAGTCAATATACCGAGAATCGTAAGATTAGGATTGACAAGGCGTTTAACAAATATTTAAGTGAGTGTCACGGATTATCTTTGTGTATTTTACTTATCTCTACGACACGGGCTTTCAAGCAGTTTACTAGTACAATACTCAACATTTTATGCATACTTTTAACAGCTATTGACTCTTAACCACATAATAAGAAGATTCATAAAACAAAAAAAAAAAAAGTTTATTTGACAAAAACTCAGAAGCCAGTATATGTCTAAATTCTGTAACCCCCGCACTAGACTGGGCCTGTACCGTGGGAATCAGTACAGGATAACAATGACAATACTGTGGCTTTAGTCGTCTACTTATAAAAAAGAAAAAAAAAAACAAATTAAGTTTAAACTTCAATTAAGTTATTTATATTCACTATCAAGCGAAGATAATCTTGGCTGTGTATACATAACGGCATATCCAGCAAGTTGTATTAAAGTACGGGGTAAGAGAGCTTTCCACAAATCTTTAATCCTGGTTTGATAAATTAAGTCCCATATTGGTCTGGGACTTAAAAAGAATGTGCCAACTGTGTTTCTTGTCTGGTATCTCGTAAAGGCGACTAATGGTATATCGGATTTTGGGCGTATGATTGCTCAGGCGACGAGCTAGCTTGTCACTGCTAAATCACAATGTTCCATTTTCCAGGGGCTAGCTGCCCCTTTGACTCTAGTTACCCTTTCGGGGAAGAAATCGTGATGTTATAAACAAAATTTAAAGAGCATATCACTCTTTGCATTTTACCTAAATTCATAAATTTAAGTGTTGCGTTTTGAATAAAAAAAGGAATCATAATATCGTATTTAACAGTTATCATCATGCTTGTTATTTAGCTATGTAAATGTTAGTTTCTCGCATAAATATCCTTGTCTTTACACGTTGAGGAAAATGGTATCAAACATGCCTACAATTTTAAATAGTTTTGTTATATTTCTGGTCGACTAGTGGCAGTGAAATGACGATTATAACTTCGTTACTGGCCCAAAATAGGCAAGATGACTTAAAAAAATCTGTTAAGTCGGTCAGTTAGATTATAAAAAATATTGAACACGTATTTTTTTATTTATTTGTCAAACAAACATTGACGAAGATAAAATGCATTCAAGTTGCGCGTGACGTCACGCATTCGCACAATTTTTACTAAAAAGTGACGTCGCAAGTCCGCACTCCAAAACTTTGAGGCTCTTTATCTTTGTTTTTTGTTAATTTGATAAAGCGAAACATATGTGTCTAGTATTTTTGTATAATCTTACCGACGGAATAAATGGAATTATAGTGTTTTAATGCAGTCATCATGCCTATTGTGGTAAAAGGGATGATGACACCATTTAAAAGTAATATCTATCATCATCAGTCTACATTCTTTAACTGCTGGACACAGGCCTCTTTCGGTGAACGTCTCGAGGCCCGGTCTTTGGTTTTGCTCCAGTCTAAACATAATTTACTCCATATATATCATCACGGCTGCTATCCCCGAAGGGGTAGACTGAATCCAAGGAGCAAGAAGCTCCTTAAACCACATTAAATTCTAAGAAATAGTACGTAGGTATCTTCACTGACCTGGGTCTTAACAAATCTCCTTTTTAAAATCCGTCCAAAAGTTCAGGAGACAGGTCTTTTCGCAAAATGGTTTCGAATATCCGGCACATTAATGACGTGCCAAAGATCCGCAAACATTTTACTGACGATAATATTAACAGTAGTATAATACTTTGTAAGTAGAAAGGCTTTGTTGTCTCTGGTCAGTCCCGACCAGGCCACGGTGCAAGACATCTGTCGCCAGCCCAGGCAGGTAGACAACTCTATTGTCGTCGATCGTCACTTAAATCTTGACCGCCATGTTGTGTGCGATGCATTATTACGTTGGCCACAAAGATTTGTTTATTTATTTATTTTTTTTGCTCTTTTTAAAACTTAAAATAACCAAATTCCTGTAAGTTTAATATTAATTATTCATTTTGTAAAAGTCTTACATTTTTATTATTCGCGATCTGTTTATAAAAGTGTTAATATTAGGTATAAAAATTTAAATATAAAATGAATAATATCATGAAAAACTATTAAGTAAAAAATACACATTAAGTAATTTAAATTAATTAAAAGTAAGTATATCTAAGTAATTATTTTCAAGTTATTAAGCAAGATGTTTAAGATTTTGAAAGATTCTCAATATGATACAAATGATGGAAATGTAATTTAAACGGAAACCCGTTGTATAATAACATGTAAATGAACAGGAAATATCCCATTACTCATGTTAGAATCTCAACGATTGGAAGGTCACCTTCATATTCCAATAAAAGTACGTTTATCATACGATGCTATAAGTTTTTAACGATTGCTATTCAAGAACATGTTTACACATAGAAACGGACGTTAATTTGTTGGTATTAATTAGGATCAAAAGAGAAATACATACCTACTTCAATAAATATATGTAAGTACCTAGATTACAAGAACGGGTCAATATACTACGGCATATATATAATTTACTTTGCTCTTGGTATAAATAAATCGTTGTTACAAGTAAATGTAAACAATGCCTATGTACATACGTAAAGTGTGTCAATTAAATTATCTCTCATTCATGCCAGTGCCCTCATTACGAGATTAAACTTATTACGACATCACATAGATAACCGTTACATCACCTTGATAAAGGCTAGAATAAATTAAAACAAAAACAAACGGAATAAATCCTCGTTTTAGAACGCGCGATTCGTCATTGTCATTGTCGTTGAAAAAAATAAACATTTCAAAATTCGAACTCGCCGCGCGTTAGCCCATCATGGCGGCCGGCACATCGAGCATGAAATAATTGCATTCACGACCGCGCCTTGTGAACCGACTTCATATTCGCTAGATACACCTAAGTACTTAACCAGAATTACCGCCTATAGTTATTACCCGGTCGTGTGAAACAGCGCTAGCTCCGCGACCATCTTAAATTTGTCGCGTTGCATTCCACAGACGGAGCGTACGGGTCATCTTGTTTTTTTTTGCCGGCAGACGCGAGGTGCTCAGACAGGCCTATTATGCGACCCGCGTGGAATGTCAGTTTCCACCAAGGCGGGTGCAATTATTGACGTCGTCCGTAAATCGTCAGCGTTAACTTATAACGCTGAGTCACCCATCTTTATGCGTCCTCCATTTTTATCGGCGAGTTTTTTCGACAATGACCGATCATTTGTTTATTGTAAGCTATATTGGCGTGGCTAGCCGTTTGAGTAGGTATGTAGTTGTAAGTACAATTGTGGGCTTAAATGATTCTCTTTATTATTGACTTAAAAGCACCTTTTCAATTTAGCAGAAATTGAGAGTATAACGTGTGTTATAGAGATTCCGTTCCGCGCCATACAATAAAATATCAATATTTTCTTTGTTTTGGCCTTTGGAAGGCAACATACAAAAGTTAAAAGGTATGTCTTCATATTATCTTTTTTTTATTTTGAAAATATAGAGGCCGCCAAAAATGCCCTACGATGTCAAAATATAATTTTATGATGATACTAGCTGGGCCCGCGGTTTCACACGCGTTTATGGTTAATGTTAAATAGCCTTTAGCCTTTAGCCTTCCTCGATAAATTAACTATACAAAGCAAAAATAAATTTTCAATTCGGGCCAGTAGTTCCTGAGATTAGCGCGTTCAAGCAAATAAACAAACGAGTACCTATAAGATTGTTATGCTACAAAGTCCTTACATTCATACATTATCTAAGCAATATATGATGAAGAGCATATTTTCTCGTCGGACTCTATTAAGGCTATTGGATTTTTACCAAAAAAATATTTGAATCGATGAGTACAAGCTACTTTTAGTCTCTCGACTCTTTATAGGATTTTAACCTAACCCTCTAACGTCTATTTGATGTTTAACGGAATTAAATTACCATCTGGGGTTTCAAAAAAAAAAAAGTCATAGCCCCGGCCCAACAGAACATTGCCATCCCACATACAACGTTGACATGGCCGCAAGACTGGACAAGCGGATTTATTACTATTACTCGTATCACTGATTGAATTATTATCTTGGGGTTAGCAAAAAGTTGGTCAGACACATTGACACATGGTGTAGCCTTATGTATGCTTGGCTGGACCGAAGTTCAAGTTAGTAATGTTTAACACTGCGTTGGGTAATTGCGCTAACTCAGTGTCGTAGTAAATAAAAAATTAAATACCCCAGACTGACACACCAATTCCCTAGTTCTAAGCTTATTAGCTTCTGCTACGGATACTAGGTGAACGGATAGACATACTTAAATATGTTTATTAACATCCATGACTCGATAACAAATGTCCATATTCATCACACGAAACATTTGCCTCTAGCGGGATTCGAACCCGCCACCCTTGGTTTCGTAGCCAGGGCCTCTGACCACTCGACCAACGGGCCTGTCTATTAACAAGTGTGCGTGTTCACTCACTTTTGCGAAATATGATGAAGTACAACTAGGGATTGCAATGCTTGATCCAGCAATCCAAGCAAAATTCAGCTGTGTTGGTTCGCTAAAACATTTTTTTTTAATAAATATCCGATGACATCACATACATTGATCTGACTCCAAAGTAAGTAACTTAAGCACTTGTGTTACGTATATCAGAATCAACAAATATATACTTAAATATTGTATTTTAACACCCAGACACAGAATAAACACAAGTATTCATCACACGAATGTTTGTCCTGGGTGGGAATCGAACCTACAACTCTTGGCGCATGGGGCAGGGTTACTGCCGAATGCGCCATCGAGCCAGTCTAATATGTGTTGGTTTAAATTCGCTGAATTTGAAACCTTACTGGAGATAGGAATGCGGTTCAAGTTGGGTTGGTTAAGATGAGAAATTGTGAAAAAGTTGCTAGCTTGGTGCCTATACATTCACAAACCCAATACCCTTTAGTCTATAATAGTTACAAAAAGGCATTTTTGACAAGCTAGGTAAGGAACACAGTTGGTTAAAGATTTTTGTTTTTTGACAAAAAATATAATTAATAAATATGTATATCAGACTACATCACATACATTGATCTGACTCTGAGCTTAAGCACCTGTGATACGGATATCTGAAACAACAGTGGTATTACAAATAAATATTGGATATTAACACCCAGATACAGAACAAACACAAGTATTTATCATACGAAAATTTGTCCTGGGTTGGGATCGAACCCACAACTCTTGGCTCCTGGGGCAGGGTCACTACCGAATGAGCCATCGAGCTTGTTGTTATGGGAATGAATATATCTTTAATAATGTAGGTTTTACAAAAACACTTATAAACCGTCGGCTTACAAAATGATTCGACCACAGTGATTGGAATAAAATCCAATACTTTACTATACTATCATAATATATACCATAAAAGCTGTAGTTTCAGACCTCCGGCTTTCATACTTTGTGCTCCAATTAAAAGTGCTGGCAACTGAAAAATGCCAAGCGAGTGACGTCATTACTTACACACAGGGCTGCCACGTCACACGTATGGTGGTTGGGGAAGTAAGTTATGAGAAGTGTATTCGTATCTATCTGTTCATAAAGGGTAACGAACGTCATTAACTAACTAACTAACTAAACTTCACGCCACTTCCCTAGCGGGGTAGGCAGAGAGAACCGAACGCCATATGGCACGATCCTTACACACCTCACTCGCCTCTTCAACATTCATAATCCTTGTCATACAAGCTATACGGTTTTTATGACTCCTAACATCATAATGTTAATACACGATCAATCTAGCTGGCCTAATCTGGTCCTGGTAGGTGAGCCTTGGCCTTCCGCGGCTCCTACATCCTTCCACTTTCGCATTGTATATCTGTTTAGTCAATCTTTCGTCATCCATTCTTTCCACATGTCCAAACCACCGGAGCATGCCTCTTCTTACCTTGACTCCGACGCTGTCCTTCAGAACGTCATTATTTACAATATTTCCTTGACAGTACGTATCAACTTTATAACAATGAAAATACAAATGTATGTGTACATAAATTTTTCACCCTTTTATAATACCACTAGCTTTTGCCCGGCTTAGCTCGCGTGGTACATCGATGAAACATAACCATGTGTAATAGACAAGGTGACTAAAACATCTGTTTAGTCCGTTAGTTAGCTAATAAAAAAATATTAAACACGTATTATTTTATTTATATGTCAAACAAACATTGACGAAGATACGATGCATTCAAGTTGCGCGTGACGTCACGCTTTTGTATATTTTTTTACTTAATAGTGACGTCGCCCACACTAAAACTTTGATGCTCTTTATCATTGTGATTTTTTGTTAATTTGATAAAGCGAAAAATATGTGTCTAGCATTTTTGTATATTCTAACTGACGGACTAAATAATAGCGATGATGACTGCATTAAAAAAATATAATTCTATATTTTTTTAATGCAGTCATCATCGCTATTCTAATGTATAAGCTATACTAACTTGTAAAGTTTCATTAAAATCCATGCAATACATCCACACAAACTTTCGCGTTTATAATGTTAATAAGATACCCAAACACGACTTTAATAGGTAGAAATCACATCATCTCAATCCAAGTGGTAGTTTATATGACTTGGAGTGGAGATCAGGACCTTGGGATTACTATTAAGAGTCCAGAGGTACAGGTATCACGCTGAGATTTGAACAACACCCGCCAGACGCTGTAAGTACAAAACTAGCAGCGCCCCGCGGTTTCATCCGCATAGTTCTTGTTCCTGTAGGAATATGGGGATAAAATATAGCCTATGTTACTTCCGGATAATGTAGCTTTCCAATGGTGAAAGAATTTTTGAAATCAGTACAGTAGTTTTTGAGTTTATTCATTACAAACATACACACACACAAAAATACAAATCTTTCCTCTTTATAATAAATATAGATAGTATAGACTACCACTGAGGTGACAATATTGTAGGCATTCGCCACCCCTGTGGTAGGGTACCTAGGATGAATATAAAACGTGATGTGATCTAGGCTATTCAGACTGACCTAGATTTGGGACAACCTTCCCAGTTTATAACAGGTGAAATTTCATGCTGGATTTCCGCATACACTGCGCGCCGGGCGGGGAGGTGAATTTTTTAACTAGTGTAATGTTAGCGATGGATGTCGCACATAAATCATTTGGAGTCAAAAGATTGTTGTGATACACGGACTAGTAAAAAAAGAAGGACTTCACGCTGTCATACTATAACGTGAAGCCACGTTTATGCATGTGTGAGTGAGATACATAGGGATATCAGATATCTGTCATTTGGAGCGCTTATAATTTCAATGTGTTACGTAAGTTGTGTGTCAAGTAGGAGTACCTGAGGAGCTTCAACGTCTAGTTAGTGGCGCGGAGTCCTTCTTTTTTTACTAGTCCGTGTTGTGATATTATGTTTTATATGATTTAAATGTACTGCAATGCCACATAAAGTAGAAATGTGAAGAGAAACATAAGCTTTGTTTAGTAATACTCACATTTTTATTGGATGAAAAACATTATCTTTTGTTTAAATTAATACATAATATTTATATAGATTTTTGATATGATGATGATTGTGCCTAAGTTTCATCACAACCTGATAATCAATGGTTAAGTAACACGTAAAAGGAAAAGTATACAAACACATACACTTTTATTTATATAGATTAATACGAATTATAGTAAAATGTCTGCCATCACCTGTTTCCTAAGAAAAATTACGAGTGACGTTCTTAATTGGCTTGTTTATCGCCCTATTGATTTGTCCTACGTTGGTGCGACTTGCAAATAATGAACCAACTGGTTTCCTCGCCTAGCATGTCGTAAAACGACTAATCGCTAATTGGGTTTCGTGTAGGTGACGAGCTAGCCATGTCGCTTCTAACAATTTTTTTTTTTTGAGTGGACGTCGGTTCGGCCTTTACTACCTACCGGGCTGGCGGGGGAGCGGGAAAGTCTCACCTCTAAAATTTAGGCAACAGCCTGAGGGCGCCCCCTATGGGGCTCGACCTCAGCTCAGGCCGTTGCTGAAGAGGGCAGACGTACGTAGGTTTGGGAATAGAAGCGATTTACGCGAATAAGGACCTAGCGGGGGCGGCGCGACGCGAGTCCTCGGCGGCGAGGACGGACCGACGGGCGACTTGAAGTGTTGAACTGTGTCGCGAGCTTTTGGAACATTACAAAAGATCGTGCCACCTGTGATCCTTGTCTAGCATGTAGTTAAAAGCACCTAATGGTATTTCGGGTTTTGGCTGTGTGATTGTGTAGGCGACGAGCTAGCCACTTGTTTGGTACTGGTTTTTTTTTGGCTGAATGTCATTATAGGGGCTAGCTGCCTCTTTGACTCTGCCTATCCCTTCGGGGATTACTAAATTGATATGATATGAATGAATGAATGAATGGTCCTGCCTATGTATGTATGAACTGAACATACTAATATCCATCCAACTGTTGGAAATTGGTCTATTAATAAAAGTAACATTATTCTACAGTTGATTTAATTATTTAACAATTATTGTCAAGCTTATTGTAACACAAATGCAGGCTACCGTTGACTTTTTTCCAAGATGGCGGAAAATTAGTGACGGTCAGACAGGACAGCTGGTGTTTAATTGGAACATTAATCAGCGGAATAGACAAGCGATGACATGTCGCGCGACAAGACGCATGATCTATCGCTTGAGGACGTAAATAGTGTTCTTTATTTAGCTCCGTGGTAGTTCATCTGGATATTTGTCGCTGGTCTTGTGTCTATGGTCGAGGGAACTCTATGGTTACAGAATTTCTCGTTATTTCCTTTTTTTTAATGGGTGCGCGCACCGTCTTCCAGCACGCGGGGATATAGTAATGTCTGGGACTTTTCGGGGCAGGCGCCTGTTTCCCACTGGGCACACGTGCTCAGATCCCCCGATCGAGAAGACACCCTACTGCAACGTTGCACCTGGGCTCATTAGGAAGTTAATTGTTCTATTGCCAAATAGATCAATTCAGTTCCTAATGTGCTCAGGGCCTCCAATAGGTTAGAGACGGCACCACCTCGGGGCCCTTTCTTGATAAATTGGTGAGTGACTGGGGTATACCGGCGACTGGTCCGCCTTATGCGCGGAAACCATTAATCCTCCCATCGGAGGGTGAGAATACTGGTACTGGGGTACCGAGCTATTCAGTGGTACCTCTTGTCATGTTCCTAGTGTTGTTTCGTTCTTTGTCGGGCACCGCTGAAAGTTAAACCATGATCCTGGATTTAGAATATTACATTGAAGCGATTGTCTTACCTTCCTAACTCTTGGACGGGGGAACTAGGCAACCAGACATTAAATATGGTGACTGACTCGATGGCGCATGCGGTAGTGACCCTGCCCCATGCGTCAAGAGTTGTGGGTTCGATCCCCACCCAGGACAAACATTCGTGTGATGAATACTTGTGTTTGTTCTGTGTCTGGGTGTTAATGTCCAATATTTAAGTATATATTTGTAATACCACTGTTGTTTCTGACATCCGTAATACAAGTGCTAAAGCTACTTACTTCGGAGTCAGATCAATGTATGTGATGTAGTCTGATATTTATAATATTTATAAAAAAAAATCCATTGGTATTTGAATGTATAGGTTTATGATGTTTTCGTCTGCCGGACAGTTATTGGTGCATCCTAACTAAGATTGGATAATTTAGATTCACCCATACAGAAACCATTCCGTTGGCATAGGCGTGACGTCACACATTTGTATTTTGACAGCTCATAAACAGAATATTTAAAATGATCGTTGGTGTGATCTATCATATCATCTGTCATATATATATTCTTTGCTGATGTGGTTAAAGGGGCCTACTGTCCCTTTGACTTTGCCTATTCCTTCGGGGATCACGGGCGTGATGTCATGTATGTATCTAGGTGATCTATCAACTCGCTTCCTCATTCGATTCTCGCTTGGTGCAATCGATCGCGGATCCTTTTCGCTCTATCGAGGGCAAGGCTGTTGACGCAACACGATGCTATTCGACGGACTATAAACAATTCGACACACGTGTGTTGTTCTTCTTCCGTCGTCGGTGATCTGTGCTCGAGAATGTTAGTACTGCATACTGATAATTCTGTCAATAGATACATACAAACATACATGGGGTAGGCAAAGTCCAAGTGATAATTCCAGGCATTTCATATTATTTTATAACCTAACTTAAGAACTAAACATAATTTTAGGTCATCTTGCCTATAAATGACATTTGTAGATCATATTAAGGTATACATACTACATTGACTGGCCCGTTGGTCGAGTGGTCAGAGACCCTGTGGCTTCGTGGCCAAAGGTCGCGGGTTCGAATCCCGCTAGGGGCAAATATTTCGTGTGATGAACATGGATATTTGTACTCGAGTCATGGATGTTTATAAACGTATTTAAGTGTGTCTATCCGTTCAACTAGTATCCATAGCACAAGCTTATAAGCTTAGTTTGGGACTAGGGCATTGGTGTGTCAGTCTGAAGAATTTATTATTTATTATTTTATTATTATACCCTCCTACCCGCAATAGCATGACATTTACGAAATACAAGGCAAGGAACACAGTTGGCACATTATTTTCGAGTCCCAGACCAACATAAGACATAAGTATACATCGCACTTCCTACCAAAAACTATACTCAAGACTAACAGAATATTGCGTTAGGCGACTTCAATTAATATCGCGCGTAGGTAGATCGCGATAGGTATGATGGATCAAACGAAGAAACACAATGTCGGTGCGAGCGCACCGCCGCATGCACTCGTAGGTCCACAATGCATTCGACCTAGATCTGCATACGCGTTTCACTTTGGAAACGCGGCTAGTGCATTTATCACTTTTGTGCTATGCACTCGGTGGTTATTGCAGTATTGACGAATAGGGATGTTGCGACTACTCATAGTTAATTTTGAAATCAATTCTGTAAAACAAATTATCGTAGTATGTTGTTGTTTATTGAATCTACGACTTTTTATTTTACAAGCGAGCGGTTGTAGCTCAATGGTAAGGACACGCGCCTCTTATCCGAGGAGTGCGGGTTCAAATCCGGGCACGTACCTCTGGATTTTTCAAGTCTATGTACGTATTTATACCACTAGCTCGGCGTTGAAGGAAAACATCGTGATGAAACCTGCAAATTCAAACAATTTTGGAGTTGTAACCATGATCCAAAAATTGTCTGGTTCCCCTATTATTGAAAATTGTCAAATTGTCTATCCCTTTATTACTGGGTTACGAAGGTCAGATCGGCAGTCGCTTTAATGTAGACTCGCTAAATCCTGGACCATGTTCTAAGCGGACCCCGTCTAAACACGGGACATAGCGCTAGGAAGATGATGTAGGAGTGTACCTCAGTTATTTATCGACAGAATTTCACTAGATTTTCTCCTTTCTCATCAAAATGATTTGATAATTCATTTCGAATTGTACAAAAGTTTGCATGCATTGTAGCTTTGTCATTGTTATTTTTATGTAATACACACATATTCAAAATCCGTTATCAGCTTTGAGATTATAATTAAAGTTTCTTGTGAAATTAATTAGGAGCTGTGAACTTTGTGCAAAATAAAAATAAAATAAAACGAAATGCATCGAAAGCTTAACATTAACACATTGGTTTTACAAAGCGTGTGGAACATGCCTCGCTTATTACAATAAATACTCGATAGCGACCTCAACGCAAGGTGGCGCCCAAGGTCGGGCAGGTACGCGGTAAAAACTTCATTGACATTTTAATAAGAGTAATCTATATGTGGGTCTACCATTTAGTAGGCGGATAGTGAAATCTGTCTTAGATATCTAAAATAATTAACTGACAGCGATTAAGGGAGATGGTTGTTATTTTTAAGCCAAGAAAGACGAATCTATCTTGCTAGCGGCTGTCTAAATAAATAAATTCTTCAGACTGGCACACCAATTCCCTAGTCCCAAACTAAGCTCATAAGCTTGTGCTATGGATACTAGGTGCACGGATAGACTTACTTAAATACGTTTATAAACATCCATGACTCGAGTACAAATATCCATGTTCATCACACGAAATAATTGCCCCTAGCGGGATTCGAACCCGCGACCCTTGGTCTCTGACCAATTGACCAACGGGCCAGTCGTCTGCGTGGATATTTTTTGTTGCAGCTAGATCAATGGAACGTACCATGGGGTCTATCATTTATTCCTGGATAAAATTTATTAATGAATAAATATAGTAAGTAGCTTAAGCACTTGTGTTATGGATATCAGAATCAACAGTGGTATTACAAATATATACCTAAATATTGGATATTAACACCCAAACACAGAACAAACACAAGTATTCATAATACATATGTTGTCCTGGGTGGGGATCGAACCCACAATATTTATATGAAAGAAATAAAGAATTAAATGTCAAAAGTATGTATTATGTTTCTAAAGGTTCAAGCTTTGAAAGTACCAAAATTAATCGAAATCGATTAAGCGGTTTAGAGGAAACGGAAAAGAGTTGCTTTTGCATTTATAATTATATTCACGGGAATGTGTATAGCTTTTTCTAACTTTTTAGTACTAAGAATGACGGAAGAACATGTAGCCAGCTTGATGGTAAGCGGTCACCGTAGCCTATGGTAATATACATAACATCACGCATATAATCCCCGAAGGGGTAGGCAGAGTCAAAGGGGCTGCAAGCCTCTTTAACCACATCCAGCCAAAAATAAAACTCGGCTGGGTTAAATGGAGAATTGCGAAAAAGTAGTGACAACTGGCTAGCTCGTCGTCTACACGTTAGGTTCCCAACCCTTGTTGGGTTACTGCCCCCCTTTTATAAAAAAAACATCCAACGCCCCCATCCCTTAATAATATACCAATTTCATATGTCTGTATATAATTACCTATTAATAATTAAAAATAAATTAGTCATCTCTCTGTAATCGTGCAATTCGTGGTTGTGGCTGAGGGATAAATATCTTAGACGGATCTAGATACAATGATTTTTTTAAAATAGAGGCAAGTATTTTATTATGTTAAAATTCTAATTAGGTTGTATCGTCCCATGAATTGTCATAACGCCTCCAATTTGCCTTTGGGCCCGCTACCGCTCCTTCGAAAACCTCCAGAACCTATAGTCTACACAATCACACGCCCCCGATATACCATTAGTCGCCTTTTACGACATGCTAGACAAGGAACACAGTTGGCGCTTCTTAAGTCCCAGACCAACATGGGACATATGCTACAACAATAATGCTTTTTGTCAAGTGATACCCGACAGACATGTAAGGTATCTTCTAATCATCTAATAAATAAAATTCTCGTGTCGCGGTGTTTGTAACCAAACTCCTCCGAAACGGCTTGACCGATTTTTATGAAATTTTATATGCATATTCGGTAGGTCTGACAATCGGTCGTAATCCATTTATCATACCCCTAAGTGATAAGGGTGGTCCACCATAGCTATAACTTGAGAACGGCTCTACTGATTTCGCTATTCGCTTTTAGTTGTGTTTGTTTTTGTCAAGTGAAGGTTCTTATGAAAGAAAAAAAGTTGCGCGGTAAATAAAAAAAAAATGGGTAATGAAAATCCGAGAACGGGGCGTTACGAAGTGCGCCGGGTCAGCTAGTTCAATATATTTTTTTGCAATACCACCAAACTTCTTAAACAAATTTTATGGCCATGTATCTCTTGATATACATTCATAAAATGTTGTTTATGTTTATCGACATATACAGCACCTGCAAAACGAGTAATTCGCTTTGAATGCTATTTTAAGTGCTTCGAAATAATTCTCGAAGCGGATAATAAGCATTATAGCATATTTTTGTTTTCGTTAATAATTTGAACTTCGTATATTCAGCGTTTTGTGTTAAGTAGCGGACCTCTATCGTTATAATTCTATAAATTAGCTTATATTGTATTGAATAAATAAATAAATAATGGTTTATTGCTCTCGTATTACATGATATATAGTAACAGTGGCATAATCAGTACATAAATAATGTTAGCAATTGGAAGTAGCTCAGCTTATACTGGCTCAGGCGGCTTGCACCCAGTCAGCGCTGTTTTACAGCTACTTCCACTTATATTTGATGTTATGCGAGAGGTTCAGTTTTGAGGGCTACAAATTAAGGAAAACACCATCCAGACTCAGAAAAACAAACATGTTGAATCTGGAAGATGAACTACTCTGGGTGTACAAGACAGGGTCACTACCAAATGCGCCATCGAGCCAGTCTAATATACATTCAAAGCGATCACCCATCAACAGTCTCGTTTTGGCAACGGTTAGCCTGACGATGCTAGGGCGATATCTCAGTCTGAATACCATATCACCATAAGGATTCTTAACGGAAGAAAGTTGGTACTTCGCGTATTGGATAGCATTGCATGATTATGAAATTGATTTTCTCTTTATACAAGGTAATTTTTAGTATATATGTATGTCTATTACAGAATAGCCAATCAGTTTTCAGATTGTCACACGTATAGCCTTTTTGTGCTATAGAGCTGTGGTAAATGATTGGTATACTTCTGACTGGCTCGATGGCGCATTCGGTAGTGACCCTGCCCCATGCGCCAAGAGTTGTGGGTTCGATTCCCACCCAGGACAAACATTCGTATGATGAATACTTGTGTTTGTTCTGTGTCTGGGTGTTAATATCCAATATTTAAGTATATATTTGTAATACCACTGTTGTTTCTGATATCCGTAACGCAAGTGGTTAAGCTACTTACCTCGGAGTCAGATCAATGTATGTGATGTAGTCGGATATTTATTTTATTTATATTTATACTTGAAAACTTCAATGATTGTAGTGCTAATGGTCACGTCTGTCACAGGAACATTAAAATTTGCCTCCAGCGGCATTCGAACCTGCTGCCTTGGATTTTGGGTCTTTAATTATTAAGAGTTTGCGGAAGAGCACCAACTTCTGTATATTGTGTACAATGATAAATTTTATTTTTGATTTTGTAATCTCTTGTCACAAAAAGATTAGGAACCATTACACTGGAAATAATAATGTCCTCCTAACCGATATCGGTCACGGCGGCCAATCTCAACGAGGAGGCCAACTGCGCAGGAGATATTATAGTGCACAAGTGTGTGCGCAAACACAGGTAGGCACTCTCTGTTCCTTCATTCTCATTGTCCGGTGAGACGGAGAGAGGTCAGGCGCAGGACCAACGGCTTAACATGCTTTCGGAGGAACGGGGGTGTATAAACCGCCAACTTCCTGACTTCGGACTGTTCCTGAGTAATTTCAATATTAAAATACCAAGGCACAAATTTTGCGCCGACCCGGGAATTGAACCAGGAACCCCTTGGTCCTTAGGCGGCGCATTCTACCACTAGACCAACGAGGCAGTAAATCCCACTGATCTCGGTTTACCAAACGTAACAAAATTGAATTGTCTTTTTATTGTTTCTTTTCTAACATTCTTCTTATCTTCTCTATGATTTCTACCTATTTATAATGTTGCCTTCTGCAACAATACCCCTTGCAGCATCAGACTTGGCGTCCGCACGCTGGCCGGCAGCCAGCCGCCACAAATTGATTAAACAATCTCTCACGGAAGCTCTGGGAAATTCTGTCGCCATTTTGCCAGGTGCCAATTCAATTTTTTTGGCTTAGGTAAACCATAGAACAAGGGCCAGAAGGGTTACTTTATGCCAGAATCTTGCGAGATTTAAATCAGTATGTCTAACTTGTGTGTAGATTTTGTAAGGACTTTATAAAAATATTGCTGACGTCACAAATGTCTATGTATTATTATTATTGACGTCACCAACATGTGTTATACCTGGTCAGGTATGACTGACGTCGCTAATAAATGTTATACCTGTCCAAATAAATAGCTGACGTCACCAGTATTGTGACTGTCCAGGTATAAAGCCAACGTCTTCATAGTTATTTTACCTGTAGGGTATATTGATGACGTTACCGATGGTTGTTATACCTATCCAGGTATTACTGACGGCACGAATAGTTGTTATACCTGTCCAGGTATTAAGCTGACGTCACGAATGGTTGTTGGCCGCACAGCAATTACATTGGCGCGTACCGAGCGGGCATTTCCGATGAGTGTCGCTACCGAGAAATGGATCGATGCTGTGAATATTGTAGCTTAGTGGAGGGGCTGGCCAGCGAGAATGATGTGTGGCGGTTTTTTTTTTTGTTATTTGTTACGCTAGATGGAACTCTGCTTTTGGCCACACTGGGAACGGGTTTGTGAGCCTGGAACAGTCACCACTGTTTCTATGTTTTAAATTTTAATAAAATGGTAAATTTTAATTATTTATAGCTTTTTTGCCTCGGCGCCGGTCGCTTGATACATCAATAAAACATCGTCTATGTGTTATTCTGCTGTATGAGCTATAATTATGGATTATTGCTATTATTGTATTTTTTTTAATCTTAATATTATATAGGCCTAAAAAAACACTTATAAATCGTCAGAACAAAATAAATATAAACCGGTTCAAAAAGCAAATTCTATCGAGAAAAAACCGGCAAGAAACTCGATAGTTACTCTTAAATACCAATTTAAAAGAGCCATTAAAATCCATTTCGTAGTTTTTGCCTTAACATCCATACAAACATTCGCGTTTATAATATTGGTATAGTAAGAATGACTAGCTTTTACCATCCTGAAAGCTGACTTAAAGTTAATCCAGGTCCACTCCCTGACCCTATGACTCCACTCTGATCTGCTCTTGACGTACACTATCCTCGAACAATACGGTCGTCCGTCTGTCTGTCCCCGGCACTAAGCGCATCAATTCAACGGAATCCGAACGCGGCGTGTTGCGGAATGCAATGCAGCTATTGATTCCGATGAGCAAACACGGGGCACCGCAGGCTAGCTTACCAGACAGCCACTATACATACATACTTGTCACGCTTGCAATCCCCGAAGGGGTAGGCAGAGACCAAGAGCAGTATCGTCCTTTAACCACCTACCCAAAATGGACGTGAAAATAAATAATATAAATATCCGACTACATCACATACATTGATCTGACTCCGAAGTAAGTAGCTTAAGCACTTGTGTTACAGATATCAGAATCAACATTGGTATTACAAATATATATTACAAATATTAGATATTAACACCCATACACAGAACACACACAAGTATTCATCATACGAATGTTCTTCCTGGGTGGGGATTGAACGACTCTTGGCGCATGGGGCAGGGTCACTACCGAATGTGCCATTGAGCCAGTCAATTAGTTTAAAGATTGTGAAAAAGTAGTAGTGACATGTGGCTAGCTTGTTATAATAGTATGTATGTTATTCAAGAGCGGTGGTAGCTCAATTGTAAGGACGCGCCTCATAACCGAGGGGTGCGGGTTCAAACCTACGTACCTCTGGATTTTTTAAATCTGTGTACGTTTATACCACTAGCTCGACGATAAGGTAATACCCTAACCTATCGTGATGAAATCTGCAAATTCAAACATCTTTTTGGATTTGTAACCATGATCCAAAAATTGTATGGTTCCCCTATCTTAGGGTTACGAAGGTCAGATCGGTAGTCGCTTCAATGTAATTACCAGACTCAAATCCTGGATCATAGTCTAAGCGGACCCCGTCTAAGCACGGGATTTTTCGTATCGCTAGGAAAATGAATGAATGAGTATTTATGTTAGTCTCAGTTTAATATTTCCGCGACAGTTCTCAATACGTTCGTCTCATTCACAGTACGAATCATTCAATCAGAATCAGTAAACATTGTTTTCCAAGGTCGGTCAGAACAGTTGGCTAACGTAGGAAATCTAGCTATAAGCGTAATAACGCATATTAACGCAACAGCCTACTGCACATGTAAATAACCAGCTAATCATATTATCGGAGTGTGTGATTTTAAATAATGAGCCTTTGTTATATTAGTGTGATAAAAAGCGGTCAAGTGCGATTTCGACTTGCATGTGAAAGGTTCCGCATCGTACAATCTTTAATAATACATACATAACATCACGCCCATAATCCCCGAAGGGGTAGGCAGAGTTAAGGGGTAGCACGCCCCCTCAGCCACATTCAGCCACATTCAGCCAAAAACAAAACTGGGCTGGGTTAGATGGAAAATTGTAAAAAAGTAGTGACAAGTGGCTAGCTCGTCGCCTACACAATCACATACCCAAAACCCCATTAACCATTAGTCGCCTTTGACGACATGCTAGGCAAGAAACACAGTTGGCACATTCTTTTTTAGTCCCCGACCAACATGGGACATCAACAACAAGGATCTTTATTAATTCGCGAAGCAAAAGTTTTGTATTAAAATTACGCGGACGGAGTAGTATGCGGTTTGGCACAATTAAAGTTTATATGGAGAGGGAGAGCAGAGGGCCAAATATTTTAATAAATATTGCATTAGATATATGTACATAAAATTAATAAAAAAAAAACAATTCGTTAAATTTCGACCGGTGAGCGACCACTAGTATAATTATTTCCGCAGTACTATATAGTTAATTTTATTTAATACTACATACATAGGTAATTTAATACTACTATATTCCTTCAAGCCTGCAATCCCCAAAGGGGTATGCGTCCAAGGAGCAATAAACTCCACATATAGTCATAAAAAAATCTATTGGGTGAGATGGAAAATGATCATAATTAAAAGTAGTACAAGTGACTACCTCGTCTCTTTATAAACCCAATACCCAAACAAGGACTAGTAAAAAAAGAAAGACTCCGCGCCACTAACTAGATGTTGAAGCTCCGTAGAGTTCCAACTAGACACGTAGGTTATATCACACATTGACATTAGTGCTCCAAATGACAGATTGCCGATATCTGGGTATCGCTAAGAATCTCACTCACACATGCATAAACGTGGCTTTATGCTGTTATATGACAAAGACAATGCGGAATCCTTTTTTTCTACTAGTTCGTGTACTCGATATACAATTAGTCGCCTTTTAGGACATTCTAGGCAAGTAACGCAGTTAGTTTGATATTTTTGAGTCCTAGATAAGTAGGACAGCTTAATAAACGATAATAATTAATATTAAAGATGAAAATACGTTTGTAGTATGAAAAAAATTTTTTTGATATAACTGCTATGTAGTAATAATATTTACACTTTAATTAAAAATTTCAAGCGCCTCAATTATAAATTGAATAAAACCATGTTTCTTGTTTATGGACCCTCGTTTGCATTTTTCATATAAAAAATAAACTGTGAATACGAATCGAAAACGACAGACAGACAGACGGAAACTCACTAATAGGCTGCTGTAGGCACCTTTTGCTACGGAACCCTAAAAAGTGACTGTCCTATACTAAAGAAACATAGGCCATCAACGCATTCCTTGATCCGTCGAAACGTAAACATCTTTATTATTGTCATAACTATTGACATGACAAGCTCGATGGCGCATTCGGTAGTGACCCTGTCCCATGCACCAAGAGTTGTGGGTTCGATCCCCACCCAGGACAAACATTCGCATGATGAATATATGTGTTTGTTCTGTGTCTAGGTGTTATATCCAATATTTAAGTACATATTTATTTGTAATACCACTGTTGTTTCTGATATCTGTAACACAAGTGCTTAAGCTACAAACGTACAAAAGAGACTTGCTCTTTATTACAGAAAAACCTATTGGAATGTCAACGCACTCCTACTGTGTCCGCCCGGTTAAATGATTACAATTAAAACATCATCTATTCGATGTTAAATACGAATCAAAATCAGTGATGAAGATGTTAGTTTACATTTACATCACTATCAATTAGGGTTTTTTGAATTAAAACATCCAAAAGATGGCGTAACTGTGACTTGCGGTCTTGTCACCCTCCTCATTGGTTAGTTGTCAGACCAAACTGACATGCTGTCAACAAGGAGCCAATAGTGACAGTGATAAGACCACGAGACTGCCTCGTGCCATCTGGCGGTTTTTGTATTTTTGAAAACCCCATGCATGATGACCTATTTTTAGACAGGCCCGTTGATCAACTGGTCAGAGACCCTATGGGTCGCAGGTTCGAATCCCGCTAAGGGCAAATGTTTCGTGTGAACATGGACATCTGCACTCGAGTCGTGAATGTTTATAAACGGCCCGCCCCGACTTCGTCCGGGTACATTGCAATAAAAAAATATTGCAACTATAAATTAAGATATAAATAAACTATCCTATCTTTCAAGTTGGATCAAACTGCACACGGTGTGCAAATTTGATCAAAATCGGTAAGTAGTTTCGGAGTCCATCGCGGACAAACAACGTGACACGTAATTTATATATATTAAGATTTAAGCATGTCTATCCGTTCGCCTAGTATCAATAGCACAAGCTTATAAGCTTAGTTTGGAACTATGGATTTTGTTTTGTATAAATAAATAAATAAATAAATAATAAATATCCGACGACATCACATACATTGATCTGACTCCAAGGTAAGTAGCTTAAGCACTTGTGTTACGGATATCAGAATCAACAGTGGAATTACAAATATATACTTAAATATTGGATAGATATTAACACCCAGACACAGAACAAACACAAGTATTCATCATACGAATATTTGTCCTGGGTGAGGATCGAACCCACAACTCTTGGCGCATGGGGCAGGGTCACTACCGAATGCGCCATCGAGCTTGTCAAAATCGGTAAGTGTATGACATTTATTTATATTTATTTATTTACTTCTCTAGTTCTTCTTTTCAACTAAGTTTTACGATCAGACGAGCAATCACTTCAATATAAATACCAGACTCGCTAAAACCATAACCATAGTTCAAACAGACCCAGACTAAAACGGGACTCAAAGCTAGGAAGACGATGATTATTTTCTCCCCACCACAAACCAGTCTTTACCAGTCATTACCAGTATTTACCGAAGCTCACGGGCAAATTAAATAATAATACACCCACACCCCTGCCCATCGATCCAGGTGTCAAAAATTACTGCACAAAACGTCTAGTTTGCATACACGATGCAATTGCCACGCGATAATCAACTCTATTACGTGTCATTAAAGCGCAACGTTTCCATAAAAGAGGGATTTAGTTGAAAAAAAAATGTTAAAACGCAGTCAATGTCCTTCGGGCTTGCAGTTCGTCTGTCTCTGTCCAGCGTGGGGGTTAGAAAGAGAAGGATTGGCGGGATCGCGACAAAAAATGATCGCTTGCGCACGAACGCTGCGTTCGTTAGGGTTGGCTAAAGAGACCTTTGATGAATATGGAGAAAGTATAGTGAAGAGTTCGTAAAAGTCGCTATTGTGTATCACGCAATGCTATGGTATATCGGGCTTGGGTGTGTGATTGTGTAGGCGACAAACTAGCTACTTGCCACTACTTTTTCACAATTTTTCGCCTGACCCAGCCCAGTTCTATTTTTTGGTTGGATGTGGTTAAAGAGGCCTGCTGCCCTTTTGACTCTGCCTACCCCTTCGGGGATAACGTTCTGAACCTGGCGTTAAAATCACTTACCTATTTGTATAATAACTATTCATAAGTGCTTTCGTTAGGCCTACATGAATAAAGATATTTCTATTTCTATGAATGTTATAAAATAGCTTTTTCTTGCGATGTACATACGTCGATGGGGTAGGCTGAGTCCAAGGAACCACATTTAGCGTATTATTCCCAGTCGGGGTAAAGTTTGACCATGATCCTTGATTAAACTTACAAAGATGAAGGTCACAAAGGCTGCATGAATGTTAGTAGACTAATTTAGATGTGTCCCCTGTGACCTTATTACCCATATAAATAGAGAACCAGACGAATAAAACAGTGTGTTTCAACCATAGAAACCATCTGTCAACCATAGGAATTAAAAGTGCATATTTTCTCCCATTATGTACCATCCATATAGCAATGGGGTATTTACTCAAAAAAATTTAAAGCCCGTAACTTAAATTATCAAAAAATATTGAATACGTATTTCTTGCTTTATCTAAAGCTCGAAAAATTACAAAGATACACCGCTTTAAAGATCCGAAATTGGGCGCTTTACGTCACTCGGACGGTAAAAATTTACAGACCTAGTGACGTCACGCGGTACTTTAACGCGGTGTATCTTCATAATTTTTAGTTCGTTGAACAAAAAAACACGTAAGCATTATTTTTTTGTAATCTCATGTTGTACAACACAAAATTTGTGAATAAAATCACATAATAGGCTAATAATTAACATCACGCCTACAACCCCAGAAGGGGTGGGCAGAGTCTCAGGAATAACGAGCTCCTTGAACCAAACTCAGCCAGAAATCCAGTTAGGTTAGATAGAAAATTGTGAATAGTAGTGACAAGTGGCTAGCTGGTCGCCTACACAATCACACACCCAACACCCAATACACCATTAGTCGCCTTTTACGACATGCTAGACAAGGAAAACAGTTCCTTTTTTCGAGTCCCAGACCAATATGGGACAAATATTTAAATATTTGTTATACCGTTGTTCAATCTGATATCCGTAACATAAGTGCTTGAGATACATAAAAATTTATAAAATTTATTTAGACACGTTTTAAAGTTGAGACTTACCGCAGATCCAGATCAGTATGTGTGATGGATGTTGTCTGATATTTATTTATTTACTGTATAGTGGTCTATTACTTTAGGGTAGCCCTAGTGGATCTGCTAAAGCAGGAATGATTGAAATCGGCCCTTTTTATGCCGAGCTCGTCGGCTCAGGATCTCGGCTCGAATGTTTTAATTAGCATTTTCCTGCGGATTCACCAGAAAACTGGCTATTTAGAGACTGACGGAAAGAAGTCTTATGTCACGCGAGACGCTCCTCCTACCGAATTGACAACGTTTGGTTGAGAAAGTCTCACACTTGTATCTTAGGTGTAAGCTACACCTCACAGAGATTCCATAAGTTATATTAGATAGAATTTATCGACCACAGACCTGACGATTAAATAATAAATAAATAAATATTCGACGACATCACATACATTGATCTGATTCCGAGGTACTTAAATATTGTATATTAACACCCAGACACAGAACAAACACAAGTATTCATCATACGAATATTTGTCCTGGGTGGGGATCGAACCCACAACTCTTGGCGCATGGGGCAGGGTCACTACCGAATGCGCCATCGAACCAGTCAAAATAAGATGACACTGATGATTTAGTGTCTTTCTAATCATCATTCCCTCTTACTTAGACTTAGCTAAGACTATTGTATCGATTGGACCTTGGTTCCTGTCGAAAAAAGTTTCCAACAAAATAATTCTTATTATTTTTTTAAACTGCAACACATAGTAGTCACCCTTCCACTTCTCATCCATCAGTTCCATCACACATCACACAGCTAAAAACTGATTGATTAAATACATTACCCCACTTTTGCCAGTGAAATTTAAACCTTAACAGCATTGATACAGAAGTCACCAATAGATATAAAACTCCCCCTAACTGGACGTCCGAGGGATGCCATGGGAAACAACAGGCTTTATGGTGGTAAATTATTGTAATAATACGGTGTTTTTGTGTACGAGTGTGGTGTCATAGAGTAGATGTATACAGAAGGTCTACCTTTTTTATATTGTTTATGACAATAGGAATGATGACATAATTTAAATATTATTCTTTTTGTTCAATAACACGATTTGAGAAATTACATATTTGCTATCTTGGTTTTTTAAATAAGTTTGAAAATATTTAGTGGACAGTTAGTTCAGTACGTGATATTTGGATGTCAGCATCTATGAAAATATTTCGTTTTGATAGCTATAGAATTATGTCAAATAATTGGTGTTATCATGTGCCCTATTAATGACACAATAAATTTAGCTTGACCTACTTAAATATTTTTTTTCTGCCTTCCAGTTTTGTCTTGTCGTTTTAGGAACATTTTGCTCCTAATATGTATGTATTCTATGGTATATAGGGTTTTAGCTGTATGATTGTGCAGGCGACGAGCCAGCCAGTTGCCACTACTTTTCCACAGATTTCCATATAACCTAGCCCAGTTAAATTTATTGGCCGAATGTTGTGGTGGTTAAGTACCTTGTTTCGTCTTTTACCTTATAAGTAAGAGTGTGTTGAGGAAGAGTGGCTTCCTCTGGCACAGGTGCTCCTTGCACTTAATAAAAGAAGTCAACCCTTATCTAATTGATGTACTTGCAGGTATATGATGAAATAAATTATTATTATTAAATTATTATTATTATTGTTAAGTAACTGTGGCTGCAGGTCGCGCTGGTGTATTAGATAGTGGGCTCACTCCACAAGCGAGTGGTCCGGGTTCGATTCTTACTTCGAAAGAAACCTGTGGCTGAATATGATATTTGACACATCAAATTGACAACATTTTTGTGAATGTACAAAACGTTTTCCAAATACCTAATTAGCATTGTAGAACATTTGTTATTTATAACTTGCCCTTTCTGAATGGATAAACAAAGATTATCCGTACAGAGTTGCCATGTTTAATTAATGCGTTGTGCTATTGTATTAATATCTTGATTTTTAGATGTTGTTTATTTTATTAAGAATAGTTTCTAAGTTTTAGTCTTGTTTATTGATTTAGGTAAAATATTCATGTTAATATATACTTAATATTTTTTTTCGTTGCCGAAACGTTGACGAAAATAATAGCTACCGAATTTCTTGTTCATTCTAACCGGTGCATTATAAGCCTTTTCCATATACATTCACGATTTTAAGTGGTTTCCCGAGCCAATGTAAGCACCGTTCATTATTCCCGCTTTAAGTCAGTTAACTCTAAACAAAGAAAGGTCTAAGTGTTTAGCCAGAGGCGAGTAGGAAAGATGTCCCCAATGAAATAAAGCTACCCTGTCATGTGGTATCGATTCGGGCCCTTATCCCCTGTCCTACTCTCGCGCAGGTCACTCCCGCACGCGTAAGCGAGACAGGTGACACATCTTGGCAAGTCGCCGGTGGATATTTACTTGTGTGCAGATTACGGGTAACGCCCTGGGTGATATGGCGGGCAGTTTTCTGCGTCTTGTGGCGCCACTGTCTACGCGGGCTGTTTGACGGATCGTAGTTCCAGTTTTGTCCGCTGGTTGACGTTTTCTTTCGTAGTTGGTTTGTACGTGTGTTGATTTGTATGTTGATCGCGGTAGTGGGATGGTACCTAACTCATAATGTTGAAATATAATTTGAGACTGCGTAATTTTTAATTATTTTATTTGAGTGTGATATAAACTTGATCATTATGAATGGCTTATGTTCAGTACTGGACTATTAAAGGCCGATGATGATATTAAAACGTACAGATCTCGACTGGAAACTTCATAACGTTATGTCAGGTTTTGCTTGAACATTGAAACTTGATTTCTGAGTGAGGTTATAACGACTTTCATATGATTTTTGTAACCGAAGGGGAACCAGACAAATTTGATCATTGTTACTCATGCTTAATTTATATAAATGAACAGGTTTCATCTTCTCGGTGTTGTTATAACGTCATTGCGACTTTCATATGATTTTTGTAACCGTAGGGGAACCAGACAAATTTGATTTCATGCTTAATTTATGAAAAAGAACACGTTTCATCTTCTCGGTGTTGTCCTTTATTATCGTTAAATATTGTAATTACATTATATTAGTTTTAATTATATTAGAAGTTACAGTCTTTTAAGACAGATAACCAATGCAATTAGGCCATGATTTTGACACTTTACAAAGAAGTTAATATTTTGTCTCGTATAATCGAGTTGATATGATTTATATCTATCCATTACTTTTTAATTATACTTATTTTGTGATACTCTGAAGTAATGTTAGTTTATTGGCAGTACTTTCTAAGCGGGTTTAGTGAAAACATCAAAGTTCCGTCAATCAATAAAAAATACACGGCCCTTAAATTGAGGTGTCTTATGTTTTCAGGTATTTGGTTGCTTTGTATAATAGAAAGGGCTGCTTGAATATTCCGTAGCCGGAGAAATTTAAAACCATAGGCTTTTGCTTAAATTATCAGTGAATTTTTTTTTTATAAATTCTCCACACCGACCCCAATTCCCTAGTTCCAAACTAAGCTATAAGCTTGTCCTATGGATACTAGATGAACTGATAGACATACTTAAATACGTTTATGAACATCCATGACTCGAGTACAAATGGAACATGGATCATCACACGAAACGTTTGCTCTTAACGGGATTCGAGCCTGCGACCCTCGGTTTCGAGGCCAGGGTGTCTGATCACTCGACCAACGGACCTGTCAGTTATCAGATGACTTATCTTTGATGTTAGTAATTTCCTACTTATTTTTTTTATTTAAGCTTTTGTTTTGTAATAGGGTTTATAGATGTGGAAGAAGCAAGTTAGGTGTGTAAGGATCGTGCCATATGGCGTTCGGTTCTCTCTGCCTACCCGTAAGGGAAGTGGCGTGAAGTTTAGTTAGATTTAAATGTACTTAACATAACTTATACATTTAAAGATTATTATTTATGAAGTTCTAATAAACTTTACATTACCATAGTATTAAATACATTTCATATTATTATTATTCGACAAATATTACCTAATTAACAGTTCGCTATGAAATTTCGCACACCTAAATTTAAACCATGACAACGGACTTATCTTACTATTCATTATCTCAGATAAATGTATAGATCCCGCAGGATGCACCATACAGTCTTTAGGTCAAACCAAATCTATTTAGTACCTTACATACCTTAGCAGACTCTAGTTAATAACTAGCTGTGCCCGCAGTTTCACCCGCTATGGTTATTGTTATATAACCTATAGCCTTCGTCAATAAATGGGCTATCTTACACTAAAATAATATTTCAAAACGGACTAGTAGTTTCTAAGATTAGCGGGTTCAAACAAACAAACTTTATAGGTAATATTAGTATAGACGATTGTTTTTTTTTTTTCAATAGGGATGATGACTGCATTAAAAAACTATAATTCTATTTAGTCCGTCAGTTAGATTATACAAAAATACTAGACACATATTTTTCGTTTTATCAAATGAACAAAAGATCACAAAGATACAGAGCTTCAAAGTTCCGGAGACGGACTTGCGACGTCACTATTTAGTAAAAATTTCACGAAAGTGTGACGTCACGCGCAACTTAAATGCATTGTATCTTCGTCAATGTTTGTTTGACAAATAAATAAAAAAATACGTGTTTAATATTTTTTTATAATCTAACTGACGGACTAAACAGATTGTTTTTTTGTCATCTTGCCTATTTATTTGAATTACACACGAACATTGCAGTTAAATAAAACCTTACAAAAACCGTTCACCAAACTACACAACAGTAAATCAGTCGCCAGGATCTGGCATTTGGCATAATTTGCCAAACTAGCGACACCCCCACAGGGGTGACACCCCTCTCGGTTGTAAATCAATATAAACAGAGTGACCGGCGGATAGAATTATTTCTGTTATAACTTGTAAATTGTGCGGTAGTTAGGTTCGGTCGTTTGGCGCGGTTTGTAGGTTTAATTGTCAAATTCAAATTCAAATTCAAATGTTTATTGCATGTCACATTGCATAAAGTACAAAAGATGGTCAGTGTCATTGGCTAGTTATTACGAAACTGTCAAGTTTTTATCACATTACGTTGTATTATGACTATGGATGATACTGTAATCATCCCTAGTAATTTCCTAGACATACGTTCTTTAAAAGAACGTCCTATTATCTAAGGCACTATATATATTTTAATACATAATATAATGGTTAATTAATAATTGCATTAAACAGCAATTGATAATATCAATTACCGTCACACTTTCGTATTTTCAATATAAAATGTATGGAAGAAGCATGGAATTTCGACAGTTAATAAAGAATATGTCAAGTGTTTGGTGGGTTCAACTAACGTTTTCACAATTATCTCGAAATTAACATAAATAACGCATTTATTTGCATAAATTTATTTAATTATGAATCCATTTATATATCAGACTTGAAATAAAATACATACAATGATTTTATATATTTTCATGTTACCTGCAAATCCCCGTAGGGGTAGTAGGTTTAAGGAGCAATAAAACTCCTTAAACAGCATTTAATAAAAAAAAAAAAATTTTATTTTTTATTTTATTACGCAAATTAAATAATCTCGTAGAAACTTTCATAATTAACCTGTAAAATCTAGAATACTCCTCATAATACATTTAACTTAATATTTTAACTAATTCGACCATTATAGTCGTCGCAATAAAAACAGCCCAAACACAATACTAAATCCGCGTCTCTTCAATCCATACGGCCGAGCGAGACAAATATACACTTATTAATGGGTGCGAGAGGGACGCCCTCAGCAGGGGTGCGAAAGGTCCGTAGGGTGATTCTATTGTCGCGAACAATACCGTGATTCGGTGGACTGTTATTGAAATACTTGGTCTTGATTCGGATGCTATTAATTTTGGACAAAGAAATCTAGTTATTCGTTTATTGTCGCTGTGAATAGTAAGTGCTGTGGAGTATTTCGTTGGAGTGAATCTTGCATTTAAAGAAACTGGCTGGCTGACCGATCGACGCATATATAAGCTGAAAACGCAATCCATTGCATAAACTTTACTTAATGATGTAAGTGAATATGAGAGCGGATGATGATGTAGAGTGGTGGTAGCTCAATGGTAAGGACACGCGCCTCTTCCGAGGAGTGCGGGTTCAAACCCGGGCACGTACCTCTGGATTTTTCAAGTCTATGTACGTATTTATACCACTAGCTCGACGGTTGGGGAAAACATCGAGATGAAACCTGCAAATTCAACAACTTTGAATTTGTAACCATGATTCAAAAATTGTCTGGTTCCTCTATCTGAGGGTTACGAAGGTCAGATCGGCAGTCGCTTCAATGTAATTACCAGACTCGCTAAATCCTGGATCATGGTCTAAGCGGACCCAGTCTAAGCACGGGACATAACGCTAGGAAGATAATGATTTAATTTATAATATATATTATCTATGAAAGCCCATTCCATAAATTTTACTTAACACAACAATAATAATTCAAGATATTAAAAAGGGTACGTTCAACTTTAATTTATGCGAACTACTAGAGCGCTTACATGAAAATGATATATTGATTACTTTCATCACACCAAATTCCTTATAAATTATGAGATTATTTATAACGAACACGTTAATTATACATTTAAAATAAATATTTAATATTTATGTAGATATTCAAATTACAATTCGTGTTGCACATTCTAAACGTCTTATCTTGTACTAATTGATTTTTTTTTTGTTTCCAGGTACTTCATTTGGATGTGCAATGTGTTGAGTGATAAGTGCAGTGAAGTGAAGTGAAGTGAGTGCAGTGGCATGCAGTGAGCCATGAGGCGCGACGGAGGCGTCGGAGCTCACACTGCGCTGAGGTCCTGAATGGTAGCTACGGAAAAAGGTCAGTTCTGATGAAAGCGGTGAGGGTCAGATTCCATTGCGGATCATCATTGACATTGACAGGCCTGGTGGTCGAGTGTTAAGGAACTGTGACCACGAAATCGGTCGCGGATTCGAATCCTGCTAGGCGCCAATGTTTCGTGTGATGAATTCATTCGTACTCGAGTCATGGATGTTCTCTACCAGGGAAGCTGAAGATCATGAGAAAGAAATATGATAAAATATAAAAAAAGTAGCGGAAAGAGTTCAGTTCTGATGAGGGTTCCTTGAATCATCCTTCATCATCCTCTTGCCCTTCTCCCAGTTCATCTGGGGTCGGCGCAGCATGTCTTCTTCTTCCATACGTCCCAGTCAGCCGTCATCAAGCTATCCACCTCCATTGCACTCATATCATCTTTCACACAATCCATCCATCTCTTATTTGGCCTTGAATCATCCTTTTGATCTGATATTTAGTCAACATCACAATACCTGAAGGGATATATAGATAGGTCATAGGTTAGATAGGAAATTGTGAAAAGTTGTTACAAGATGCAACCTCGTCACCTATACACACTTACAAACCCAATACACAACAGGGATGATGACTGCATTAAAATACTAATTATATTTAGCCCGTCAGTTAGATTATACAAAAATACTAGACACATATTTTTCGCTTTATCAAATGAACAAAAATCACAAAGATAAAGAGCATCAAAGTTTTATAGTGGGGGCTTGTGATGTCACTGTTTTGTAAAAAAAATACGAAAGCGTGACGTCACGCGCAACTTTAATGCATTGTATCTTGGTCAATATTTGTTTGACAAATAATTAAAAAAATAAGTGTTTAATGTTTTTTCATAATTTAACTGACGGACTAAACAGATTATTTAGTCATCTAGCCTATTAATCGCTTTAAACAACATGCTAGTCAGAGAACACAGTTGGCACATTATTCTTAAGTCCCAGACTAACATAACATAAGACTTTACTCCACTAGTTATTTTATACACAGCTCATTATCCAAAGGCCACAATTAAGTGCAATCAATTGATTTATAATGATGGTGTATGCTCATTTAAAGACCCATTTCCCTACAGTTGGCTCATCAGCTTGTTCTCAGTTTCAATAAGGGCTCCTCACACGACCGGCTCGTTAACGGCAGAGGTGACTGCAGTCGACGACACCTGTCGGCAGCTAGACATCGACAAAGGATTGCAATCCAGGACAACAGGCTATTTTTACTAAATTTTTTTATAACTACCTACGTCTATTATTGAGATTACAAAAAAATATTGCTTAGGTATCTTTTATTTTGTTCAGCAAACTAAAAATGATGAAGATACAGCGCGTTGTAGTACTGCGTGACGTCACTAGGTGCGTAAAATTTTACCGTCCAAGTGACGTAATGCGCCCCATTTCAGATGTTTGTAGCGCTGTATTTTTAAAATTTTTCCAGTATAAGATACAGAAAACAATACGTATTCAATATTTTATTACAATCTAACTTATGGACTATATTTTTTTTAAATAGCCCATTGAGTTAACTTAAAGAGCCTGAGTTACTGTGTTAACGCAATTCTTTTCTGAGTCATCGATGTCTGAAGCGCAACACTTAATCAAAGAGGATCAAACATTATGTTAGCGCAAGACATTCAAATGAGGTCACGCGTCGAAAGTTATCTAACCGGCGGAGTAGGTTAGGCCTCTCCAGGGTCATGTCTTAGAACCAGCAAAGCTAAAATTGTGCTGGACCCAGCTGGATTGCTTGTTCCAGCATTGTAATCCCTAGTAGAGATGGCAATCCAGCGGCATAGAACCAGCTAAACTCGTGTTAGATCTAGCTTGACATGTCGACTGCGCGCCACAGACATCTTTAGGGATTGCAATGCTGGATCAAGCAATCCACCTGGATCCAATACAAATTTAACTGTGCTGGACAGATAAAATTGTAGCGATATGTGCTGATTCCTACTCCTACTAGGGATTGTCACTCCTTTTTCACAGCTTTCCATCCAACCCAGCCCACTGTCCCATGTTGGTCTGGGACTTAAAAAGAATATGCCAACTGTGGTTTTTGCCAAGCATGTCTTAAAAGGCGACTAGTGGTATATCGGGTTTTGGGTGTGTGATTGTGTATGCAACAGGTTAGCTGCTTGTCATTGATTTTGCACATTTTTTCATCTAACCCAGCCCGGCTTTATTTTTGGCTGAATGTGGTTGAAGGGGCTTTCTGCCCCTTCGACTCTGCCTACCCCTTCGGGGATTATGGGCGTGATATTATGTATGTGTGTATGTATGTACTACAGATTGTAATCAAGATCAAGCAATCCAGCTGGGTCGAGTACAATTCTAGCTCTGCTGGGTCCAGCACATGACCCTGGATCGCTATTCGACATTTATCGTCGACTGCAGTCACCTCTGCCGTCGTCAATACACCGCTCGTGTGTCAGAGCCCTAACCGGCCGGTTAGGTAACTTCCGACGCGTGACCTCATTTGCACATCTGGCGCTAACTTAGTATTTGATCGTCTTTGATTAAGTGTTACACTCCGACCGGGTCCAGCACAATTTTAGCTGTGCTGGTTCCATGACGCTGAATTGCAATACCTACTAGGGATTGCAATGCTGTAAGGCAATCCAGGGTCCAGCACAATTTTAGCTCATGGTGCGTTCAAGTATTACGTAACGCAATTTGGGGGGAGGGGGGGGTGGTCTTGTTAAACGATACGATGCGTTACAGGGGCGGGAGGCGGGTGTTAGGACTACTTGAAAACTAGTGGGGGGGGGGGGGGTCAGAAATCTTCAAAAATTGCGTTACGTAATACTTGAACGGTCCCTCTGCTGAAGCCAGCATATGACGATGGAGAGCCCTCTAACCCACCGTTTAGTTAACTTCTGACGCGTGACCTACTTTGCACATCTGGTGCTAACTTAGTGTTTGATTGTCTTTGATAATGTGTCTGCTTCAGGCATAGGTGAATTGCGTTAAAACATTAACCTTGAGTTAACTCAATCACGCCATGGCGCAAATTGAACTTGCCGGAAGGACTTTTTGATCGAAGAAGAGGAAATTTACGATTGACGGTATAAAACCATTGTCCCATGTTGGTCTGGGACTAAAAAATATGTACCAACTATGGTCTATTGAATAGAATGGTCATAAAAGGCGACTAAGGCTTTATAGAATGAATGCGTTGTAAGTTAGTGATGTTAAGCCACAGTGTGTGATGAAAGGAGCTTATTGCTTGAATTCTTCCTTCCTACCCCTTCAAGGATTGCAGACTTGATAGTATGTGCAATTTAGCAAAATAATGCAACTGAAATAGCCTTCAATTACGCCCCTTCAGCCATGTTAACAATCAAACCACTGCGAACATGTTGGACATTCTAAAATCTAATTACACGCCTTAAAAATGGCTAAAACCGATAAGCGTTGGAATATACCGAGGGCGTAATTGGTTAAACAATCATACTATGGTTAGGCTTTTGTTCCAGTGCAAGTAGAAAGCTTGTCACTACTTTTTCACAATTCCATCCAACCCAACTCTATTTAACATACATACATACATATCATCACGCCTATAATCGCCGAAGGGGTAAGCAGAGTCGAAAGGGCAGCAAGCCCCTTCAACCACATTCAGCAAAATAAAGCCGGGCTGGGATAGATGGAAAATTGTGAAAAATCTGTGACAAGCGGCTAACTTGTCGCCTACACAATCACACACCCAAACCCCTAAACCATTAGTCGCCTTTTACGACATGCTAGGCAAGTTGGCACATTCTTTTTTTTGTCCCAGATCAACATGGGCCAAGTCCCAGGCCAACATGGGACAACTCTATTTATTTAAATAAATGTTGTTTAAGGACTCTGGACTTTGTTTACCCCTTTGGGGATTACAGGCGTTATGGTATGCAATTATGTTTGTATTTACAAGTAGAAAATAGCCGATTTTTAAATTTTATATTAGTTTTGCGATTTCGAAAGAAAAAATAAAAGGTGGTCATTATGACACCAGCTAAGTGCGATTGTACATTTCATCCCAATTATGATTTAGCTAAATCATCATAATTGTTTTAGCTCTAGGTGGTAGGTATTTGTTTGAGTCTAGGCATTTTCCAGTTGTTATTTAGTATTTGTTCAAGTAATTTGTAAAACTGCTAAGAGAGGGCGCTGACTGTCGATTAGATCGCGCTATCGTTTCGTTTTTCGGATTGTACTAGGGTCGAGATGCATAATTAATTAAATAACTATTATACAGTCTACGTAGGTTTTATTTAGCTGTACTAGTTCAGACCTATTCAGTATTATTACAAGTTGTAGTTAGTTGAGGTTTGCCACACTGTCACATTGTTGTTAACTGTAATGATAGATGTAAGGTTTTTTGTGAATAAATAAATAAATACCTTTAATCATGATTCATTGAAAGCGTTTCAAACCAAATTAAAACGTATGTTCAGATCGTGCTCATTTTGTGTCCTTTCCGTCTACGTTAGTAAAAAAATTAACTATTTTACTTGTAAAAAATATAGCTCTACATAGCATATCTTTGATACGGCATCCGGCTTTACGTTGGCAAAAGAAATCTGCTAATACCTCCACTCAACTGACCATATGTCACGATAAGCTAACTAAAGTGAACTCTATTGTATAGCAATAGAGTACAATTTAAATACCAGTTCGCCCAAGGTATAGTAAATTTATTTATGGCGTTTGTTCAGTTTATAATGGTCAGAGTATGGTGTCAATAAAAAGTGATGTAAGTATGAAAAAATGGTCAAGTGTTAGTCGGTCTGCAATTCAGGTGTTCCGTACTAGTATTTTGTAATAGGATTTAGTATGTCATATTCTTTGTTCATGTGGTCGTCATTAATTGACAGACCCATTGGCCGGGTGGTCAGAGACCCTGGCCACCAAACCGAGGGTCGCGGGTTCGAATTCCGCTAGGGGCAAATGTTTCGTGTGATAAACATGAACATTTGTACTCGAGTCATGGATCTATTCGTTCATCTATTAAAGTATAGCACCGGCTTATAAGCTTTGTTTAGAACTAGGGAATTGGTGTGTCAGTCTGGCGAATTTAATTATTATTTTTTTTACGTTTTGCTATTGTTAAAAATACGAAAGTTTGTAAGGATTTTTGAATTATTGAAAACGGCTGAATGGATTTAAGTACTTAAAATTAAATTTGACAAATATTCATTATATTTTGGCATTATTGCACATAGAGTACATTTATCCGGGGCAAATAGAAAGATTCCGCGGGGTCCACCATAACGCATCAAAATCGGTCCAGCCGATTGAAATAAACGATACCAAAGACAAACACTCAAATTCACATGTTAAATTTATCATTATACTTTTTGCGAAGGGGGTTAGAATAATAATAACAATATTACATCGACGATAGAGTACATTTATCCGGGGCAAATAGAAAGATTCCGCGGGGTCCACCATAACGCATCAAAATCGGTCCAGCCGATTGAAATAAACGATACCAAAGACAAACACTCAAATTCACATGTTAAACTTATTATTATATTTTTTGCGAAGGGGGTTAGAATAATAATAACAATATTACATCGACTTTACTTTTCATTAGGTTTACTTAAGTAATGTAATAGTTAATGTAAATGTATTTTATTAGTCAAATTTAAATACAAATATTAATGGATGGATGTGTGGATGTTTGTTACTCTTTAACGCAAAAAGTACTGCATGGATTTTAATGAAACTTTACTATAGTATAGCTTATACATTGTATGAAAAGGATTATGAATGTTGAAGAGGCGAGTGAGGTGTGTAAGGATCGTGCTATATGGCGTTCGGTTCTCTCTGCCTACCCCGCTAGGGAAGTGGCGTGAAGTTTAGTTAGTTAGTTATACATTAGAATAAAACATAGGCTATGTTTCACTGATGTACCACGCGAGCCACGCCGCGGTGTCATAAATGACACATTTGTACTCGAAGGTTTATGAGTAAGTAACCTCGGTTTTACTACTTTTCGCGGAACCCTATTATCTATGAAATTATATTATTACTCGTGTATAAAAAGGAGATGGTTTTATTGCTCCTTTACTATAAATATTGCTTTTATTTCTCGGCTGGTCCGATGGTCGAGTGGTCAGAGACCCTGGCCACGAAACAAGGGTCGGGTTCGAATCCCGCTAGGGGCAAATGTTTCGTGTGATGAACATGGACATTTGTAATCGAGTCATGAATGTTTATTAACGTATTTCCTAGTATCCATAGCAAAAGCAAAAGCTTAGTTTGGAATTAGGGAATTGGTGTCAGTCCGGAGATTAATTTTTCTATTAAATATAAAACTTATTTGAATTTTTTTCTTATTGCATATGTACTTGACGAATTCTCTTCTTCTTCTTATTGCATATGATTTTGTTAACCATTCAATTATAATAAAATAATAATATCCAAACAGTCTCCAACCACACAAGAGTACAAACACTCGCTATATAACAGTCGGTTATGAAAGAATCCGAAGATGCATAAGTAAGCAATACTGCAACTCAATGCAGTCGTGATGAAATGCATTAGTCCGCACTTTTGGTAGGTCGCTACTAAGAACTGGGTCAGCGTGTCTCATTTGCAGATATGAACATAATTCGATTGTTCTACTTGATATTAATACTCGTTTGCGCCTGTGACTCTACTCGTATTAAATTTTTGTTAAGACTTTGAATAGTGTTATAATGCCTTTTTATTAATTGAGGACTAAAGGTAATTTTAAATGTAGTAATTAGCTAATATGTATGTATTAACGCTAAACTCTAGGGATATTGACCTTGACTACGAACGGGACATAACAATTATGTCCCATACGCGCGTTGTCCCAATTTATTCTCGAACGGGACACCAACTGTCCCTTTTTTTCAACTCTATAGACTGTTTTAGTACGTTAACTTTGTTAGAAGACATGAATAGGGTATTATTTTCACAAATCATTTTTAGTCTGTAAGTGAGATTATCAAAAAATATTGAATATCCCATGTTGGTCGGGGACTAAAAAGAATGTGCCAACTGTGTTTTTTGCCAAGCATGTCGTAAAAGGCGACTAATGGTATATGGGGTTTTGGGTATGTGATTGTGTAGGCGACGAGCTAAGCACTTGTCACTACCTTTTCACAATTGTCCATTTAACCCAGCCAATTTTCCCATGTTAGCCTGAGACTTAAAAAGTATTTGCCAACCGTGTTTGGCACCCTGACACCCTGGCCATAAAACCAAAGGTTGCGGATTCGAATCCCGCTAGGGGCAAATGTTTCGTGTGATGAACATGGATACTCGCATCATGGATGTTTATAAATGTATTTAAGTATGTCTATCCGTTCACCTAGTATCCATAGCACAAGCATAAGCTTAGTTTGGGACTGGGGAATTGGTGTGTCAGTCTGGAGAATATATTTATTTATTTAAACGCCTTGTCTAAAATAAAATTCTATTTGATACTATTTTTTTCAACATGTGAAAGCATATTAAGAATCAGCATAAGCATATTTTGACAAGCTCGATGACGCATTCGGTAGTGACCCTGCCCCATGCGCCAAGAGTTGTGGGTTTGATCCCCACCCAGGACAAACATTCGTGTGAACAATACTTATGTTTGTTCTGTGTCTGGGTGTTAATATCCAATATTTAAGTAGGTATATATTTGTCATACCACTGTTGTTTCTGATATCCGTAACACAAGTGCTTAAGCTACTTACTTCGGAGTCAGATCAATGTATGTAATGTCGTTGAATATTTATTTATTTATATTTTATTAAGACGAAATGTACCACCTTTTAGTATTCCACGCGTGATATCATCTATTACATAACCCGTTTTTCCGCAATCGGTTAAGCGTTCTATGCGGACGTGTAAGAATTATTGCTTACCTGACCTAGTTTTTGGGTATCATTTGTAATCGTTATACATGCCATCTTTCTCAAATCACTACATATAAAACAAAGTTCTTCGCTGCGTCGGTTTGTCTATTCGCGATAAACTCTCATACTTGACTGGCTCGATAGCGCATTAGGTAGTGACCCTACCCCATGCGCCAAGAGTTGTGGGTTCGATTCTCACCCAGGACAAACATTCGTGTGATTTGAGTTTTTTCTGTGTCTGGGTGTTAATATCCAATATTTAAGTATATATTTGTAATACCACTGTTGTTTCTGATATCCGTAACACAAGTGCTTAAGCTACTTACCTCGGAGTCGGATCAATGTATGTGATGTCGTCGGATATTTATTTATATTATTATTATTTATTATATTTATACTACTGCACGGTTTTCACCTATAGATAGTGATTCTTGAGGAAGGTTTACGTCTCGTCGCCTACACAATCACATTAAGAGTAGTGATTGTGTAGACCAGCTGACCACTTGTCACCACTTTTTATAATTTTCCATCTAACCCAACCCAGTGTTGTTTTTGGCTGAATGCGGATGAAGGGGTTTGCTGCCCCTTTGACAGCCTTCGGTGATTGCGGGCGTAATGTTTATGTATAAATGTATGACCATCGTCAACATCCGCTCGTTAAAATCCCCTACAAGTACTGTTCAAAGTTCTTTGTTGTAGCGGCCATAGCAACGCATTCTAGGCGGAAACGCCTACTAAGTGAAATCTCTATATGCACACCAAATTCGGCGCACATTAGTATGGTGCGAACAGTCGCGACATAGATTAGAAAGCGTGAGAGAAGGGTAACACCAAGACGAAAGGTTTAAATGCGACACTAATAAGAAGGGTTATGATTGGTCCCGTGTTGGTCTGGGACTTAAAAAGAATATGCCAACTGTGGTTCTTGGCTAGCATGTCGTAGAAGACGACTAATGGTGTATCGGGTTTTGGGTATGTGATTGTGTGGGCTATAGTTTAGCTACTTTTCACTACTTTTTCACAATTTTCTATCTAACCCAGCCCAGTTTTGTTTTTGCCTGAATGTGGTTAAAGGGGCCTTCTGCCCCTTTGACTCTGCCTACCCCTTTGGGGATTATGGGCGTGATGTTATGTTACGTAACAATGGGTATATCTGTCTGTTTAACAGATTTTTACGTATTTTCACTTATTTTTATATAAATTTGCTACGTCAATAGTTGAAACTATACGATAGTTATTTACATCTCGCGCGATCGTGCGACTTGGCGCCAATAAATTTTACCTAATATTTTTGTCGGCAACTCGCACACATGTACAAAGTGCAGCCAAGTAATAAAATATTTAATCCAAATTCTCTAAACGGTTACGAATAAACAATCATGTACAAAATCTTAAATTTAAGCTACTGACTAATATTTGTTGTTTGCGATCTCAAATTAGTACTTAGATACCTATATATAAAACATAGAAATACAAAAATGATTCCGGCAGCACACTGTCGGAAAGAAATCTAAAATAGCGCTTTATTCTTTGGCGAGCTAAAATTGTATGACAAGTTTAACATTTTGTGATTATAAGTGTACAAATAAGTGCTTTTATTTTTGTGATGTTGATATGTTAAATATATTTATGACATTTTTTTTTTTAATAATTATAGCAGACTACATAGACCTTACATTTTCATGATCGTGCGAGTTGACGATAAACTATAGGTAAAATCGAATGATGCCAAGTCGCACAATGAATCGTGCTAGATTTTTTGCGATGACGAACAACTCCTATTCGAAATGTACTTATACTACCCTTATTAAGCTATATAAGATGTGACAGAGATGACGAATTCGGTTTTAGCCAGTTACGGCACTAACAGAAAAGGCTGTTTTTGGCAGACTATCCTTGCTAATATGTAATTTATAAATTCGAGTGAGCGTCTTTTACTTATTCACACCTATAACACTTGAACATATCACTAACTGTTTTTGACTTAATTGGTTGCGCCAAAAGTTTCAACAATATAATACGACATACAAAACTTTTTGTCTGGCTCGATGGCTCATTCGGTAGTGACCCTGCCCCATGCGCCAAGAGTTGTGACTTCGATCCCCACCCAGGACAAACATTCGTGTGATGAATACTTGTGTTTGTTCTGTGTCTGTGTGTTAATATCCAATATTTAAGTATATATTTGTAATACCACTGTTGATTCTGATATCCGTAACACAAGTGCTTAAGCTACTTACCGCGGAGTCAGATCAATGTATATGATGTAGTCTGATGCGATAGACCCTTGGACATAAATACTGAATAAAACGCGGGCAAAAGATAGGTAGGTATACAAGCATTAGATTTAAATACGGCATTCTCCAATAAGCTACAACTTATCTAGCAAGATAAACGCATTCGCTTTTAGTTAAAAGTACCACAGGGTCATTAGCTGAAGATATACGGTGAGAGAGCTTACAAATTGAAGGCAATCGCCAATAAAGATACTATCGAGTGCCATGGGAACCGAATTTAAAACAGAATGGTTGCTTCATGATCGGAAATCTGTAATTAGGGCTGAAATGCATTATCTTCCTGGCGTTTATCTCGTTCACTCGGGGACCAGACTTAGCTAGCCTGATACTACCTTTCGCGTTGAATCGACATCTCCCTAGCGTTATGTCGACCTAGTGGTAAAACGCACATATTTTTTCCAGAGTTCCCGAGTTTGAACCCGCACTCTTCGGGTGAGCCCTTGTACCACTGACCTATGCGGACAGTCACAAATTCTTATTTACTAGTCATTAGGACTAAAACCCTGATAATTAAAATGTAGATGGGCATTAGGTAGAAATAGGGGTTTGGGGGTTGGAAGTTGTTCCCCAATATCCGGAATACATATTATCATCTTCATACACTGACAAGTTATAAATATAAATAAAGCTCAGACTACATCACATACATTGATCTGACTCCGAGGTAAGTAGCTTGTGTTATGGATATCCGAAACAACAGTGGTATTACAAATATATACTTTAATACATCAGATATTAACACCCAGACACAGAACAAACACAAGTATTCATCACACGAATGTTTGTCTTGGGTGAGGATCGAACCCACAACTCTTGGCGCATAGGGTAGCGTCACTAATAAATGCGCCATCGAGCTAGTCAATTATTTATCAAACGTTCTTTCTTTGAATAATCATTCCACTAATATTCATTCTTCACTCCGTTACTAATCAATATTCACTCGTCACTCACTCTCGTCATATCGTTTCAAACGTCAATATTCTACCTACAGCCCCCTCTGCGGTGTGGCCACTGGTCAACAGTGGTCACGGGAAGGTCGTTGACCTCTCATTGTCTGCGATCGCCTAACTATAGCAGATTTAGAAACCGATTCCGCAGTCTGATAAATGTCAGTGAGATGATAGTTTGTTCGTAATTTGGGTTTTTTGAAAGAAATAATAAATTTATTTATTTGCGTAATGTAATTACCAGACTCGTTTACAATCAATATAACATTCTTCAGGAAGACACATTCACCAGTAATTGGTATTCAAATAATAATGTTACAATTTTAATGCATATTATATTATATTCTAGTCTGTAATGTTTCATGAATGTTCCTGGCAGTGTTTTCGTAAAAGAGTGATAAAGCTATCAATACTTGCAAACTATTAAACGTGCATTATACCTGACAAACATTCGCATTTATGAAATTGCTACAAGTTTAACTATAATTTATACAATGATATGGTAATAAAGAGTTTAATTGGTCATTTATAGGTGTACTTGAAAAATAATCAAAAATGTTGTGATTAATTATTGAATTATCAATTTTTTTTTTGGTACTTTATCTGGGTTTTTCACTAAATCGACACAAGAGACTGGACACACGTGTGTCTTGTTGGTGAAACTCAAAATTAATATAGCTTATTATTTCGTCATCTGGACACGCTAAGGTTTGTTTGTACGTATGTGGACATACCGCATAGTGAAACTTAAATTAAATTACTTTTATGTTTTCGCTAACTGGACACACTCAGGTTTTTTTGGAAAAAATGTACAGTCAGGTTCTTAATTGTCTTCTGATACCACATCAGTTGTTATGTACCAATAATTGTGCGGTGGACTGTGTTTTTTGTAATTAATAAATAAAATCTCGTTCCAAAAGTGCCAAATGATAGTGTAAGTTTGAATGTTCCTACCTTTCTTTTGCGTTTTTTTTTGTTTATAATAATTTGCATTTTGTAATAGTTCATTAAAGGATGTTCTAGTGTTTAGTGACCCTGACCATGCTAGGTGAAAAGTTACAAAGCATTAAGTTGTCCAAATGAGAAAGCTTTTGGGCATTCTAGAGCCCCTTTAAAAATAATTCAGATATCTGTCAAACAGAACTATGAATTACAATTTCCCATGCTTAGACGGGTTCCGCATAGACTATGATCCAGGATTAAGCGAGTCTGGTAATTACATAGAAGCGACTGCCGATCTGACCTTCGTAACCCTAGAGAGGGGAACCAGACAATTTTTGGATCATGGTTACAAATCCAAAGTGGTTTGAATTTGCAGGTTTCATCACGATGTTTTCCCTCACAGTCGAGCTCGTAGTATAAATACGTACTTACATAGATTTGAAAAATCCAGAGGCACGTGCCTGGGTTTGAACCCGCACTCCTCGGTTAAGAAGCGCGTGTCCTTACCATTGAGCTACCACCGCTCTTACTGTATCTCAACTATACTGTGCCAATTCGGGTGCCCGTGAGAAAGACGAATCGCGACGTTTAAAGGCATTTTAAAGGAACTAGTTACACCGGTTTCGGCTTAGGTATGTGTTGACATTTTGCAAAAACGTTAGTCCGAGTTAATTGTGTGTAGTGCTGAGGTTAGATAAGATAGTTAGTAAGTTTTTTATCCCAAAAAGTTATTCTATTCAAATTCAAATTCAAAATGTCTTTATTTTATTTATGTAGGCTTCTTAATCGTCCAATTTACATAGGTGATCCTTAAAGCTACATGAATCTACCAACGGTTCGGAATGTTGATTCTACCGTGAAGAAACCGGCAAGATACTCGGTAGTTACTCTTTTCAGCGTCAAATTAAAATATTCACCAGGTGGCGTTAGTTGTCTTAATTTGACATTATTTTTTTTAGTGATATGTGCCCTGCTTAGTTAGGGTCCTCTTAGACCGTGACCCTTTTAGCGAGTCTAGTCATAGCCTCATAAGTAAGTATAGTCCGGCAAGAACTTACTATATCCGAAATCTGGATACGTACATACATAAATATATTTTTTTTATTTTACATAAGATCTCGCCCGACATCCCCGAAAGGGGTAATCAGAGTTAATTAAGTTTACGTATTACGTTAAAACTGGTTAAGGGCTCCTTGGACTCTGTCTACCTTTAACTGATTGCTTCGTTGGTATAGTGGTAGCATGCGCCGCCTAAGGACTAAGAGGTCCCAGGTCAAATCCCTAGTCGGGTCAAACATTTGTAGCTGTGTATTTCAATATTAAAATTACTCAGAAACAGCCCGGGGTCAGGAAGTTGGAGGTTAAACACCCATGTGCCTCAGGCAGCACGTTGAGCCGTTGGTCCTGCGCCTGACCTCTCTCCGTTCATGCCGAATTGCCGTCTCACCGGACTATGAGAGTGAAGGAACAGAGAGTGCATCTGTGTTTGCGCACAGTCTTTTTTTAGTCCCAGACCAACATGGGATTGAAAAAAAATACATTTAAGTAATATATAAATTATAATTTATAACCTTTGACTACGATCCCGCTTGAGCTGTAACCTTAAGTGCATACATGAATAAAGGTTAGGAAAATCTTAGTCAGACTTTCACAAACTCGTACTAAACTAGGCAGTACATGGTTTACTACTGATGCTCAGGCGCACTTTCTAAATGACGGGGATCAGCGGTTCTCAAACTTTTTTTGGGACCGTCCTGTTTTGACTACGTTTCGTTTTGTTACGCCCACAAAAAAAACAAGAAGTGGTATTTCAGTAATTTCGTCGTATTTTAAAATAATTGTCATTTAGGTAAGTACATACATGATAATTTTGCGCTACAATTTTTTTCGGTGACATCAGCGGTACAATGTTGTGAATCATTGGGAATGGCAAGGTTTGAGTGAGTTCAATCTTGACATGTATGATCGCGTGCCGCTGACTATAAAAAACAGTATCTATATCTCTTCGATTCCGTATTTAAAGAGTTTGAAGTTTAGTACAGCACGCTTTAAACCAAATCCCTTACAATAAACTGGTGACCCCTTAGTCCTTAGGCGTTATTAGTCCAGTTTGAGAATCCTGACACGGAATAACCTTTTAGACCTTTGTCGCTCTCAGCTTATAGCCACAGGCAGTATGCACTAATCCTATTAGTGCGATAGAGAGCTATATCTGGCTCAAAGGACCATTATGAAAGGCAAGCATCGTTTGCTTTAGCTAAGAAATGGATAGGTAATCTGAATCAGAACGTTTTATATTGCTTATTTAGAATAACGTACATTATAAGGATAGGCTTTTGACAAATTAATCAATGTCCATCACACGCGCAATCCCCGAAGGGCAGTAGGCAGAGTCAAAGCCGCCTTAACCACATTCTGCTAAAAAATAAAATTGGGCTGGGTTCGATGGAAAATTGTGAAAAATTTGTGACAAGTGGCTAGCTCGCCGCCTACAATACCTACACAATCACATACTCAAAACCCGATATACTATTAGTCTTCTTTTACGACATGCTGGGCAAGAAACACAGTTGGTACTTTCTTCTAATGTCCCAGACCACCAAGGGATATTTAACTATATTTAGATAAAAATAATATATCAAAAATTTAAAATAATAGTGACAATTGACTAACTCGTCCGATACCCGATATACTATTAGTCACACATTGAAAACAGTCGGTACATTTCTTTCCAGTCCAGCATGGGACAAAAATAAAAAAGTAAATATTTACTAAACAATTATCTCTTTTTAAACATAAATAATGATTAACAGCAATGCGAATTCAAAACATACCCCACTATCGTCTAACTACCTACCATGTCTATAAATAAATTCATTCATTCATGTATGTACAGACGCGGGCGAAATACGTTTGGCGTAATAAGGTCTATAATCGCTTGTACTTATCAGAGGATAATGTTGACATAGTATAAAGCCAAGTCGGTCGGTCTGTTCATTTTGATCTTTTAGACTATGCTACGATGCGGTTTTTACCAATAGATTGTGATTTGAAGGGAACATTTATTTAAATACCATTGTTTTGTGCTCACCTTACAATGCCGGGGTGGATCGTTGAGTCATTTAATAATTCGTAATGTTGGTTTTGATGGTGTAATAGAAATCTTATTTAGGTAATCAAGGAAAAGTAGTCGATTTGGTGATGGCAGAAATTATATATTTGGTCGTATCTGAAATGGGACGAGTTTTTATTAAAAGTGTAAGTCTATGCAATCGCCCATGAATTATAAGATTGTGATGGATGTTTTATAGTAAAAACCACTTTTTTATTGAATACTAGCTAGTCAAATATTAATTCGACATAAAAATCTATACATGAGAATACTTAATTACATAATCTTTTCATTCGGTAAGAGTGATAATGAGTATCATTACCATTTAGTGTATCTATACATAAAGTGTGTATATTTTTAAGTATAAGACGATTTAATTAAAAACATTTTGTATACAGGTATATATTACCCCACTGTGTATGACGTAGCACGCAGTGACGTCACTGCCCGACCTACTCAACTCCACATACAATATTCAAATACGCGTATAGCTTTTTCGGGGCTACCTTACCGTTATCCTAGTTTCTGGGAGGTGCTGGAGAAAAAAAAACAAAGAAAATATACGCTTTTTTTTTCACGTGGCACTTTGTGTATATTTGGGACAAAGTTTTTAGTAAAAGAAGCCTGACCATAATTACTTTATATAAAACAATATAAACATCTTTACCCTCCACTGTACATGACGTAGCACGCAGTGACGTCACCGCCCGACCTACTCCACTCCACATACAATATTCAAATACTCGCACAGCTGTTCGGGGGCTGCCTTACCGCGTTATCCTAGTCACTGAGATGCTGGTGAAAAAAAAAACTTTCGTTTTCTTTTTAATTTAATACGACTGTTCGGTTATTGAGTCAAAACTTTTTGCGCCAGAATTCTATGTACATAGCCTTCTATTAGTTTTTTTTACTATTGAGATAGCATCTTTGTTTTTTTTAAAGTGCCAGTTAGTCCAGTGGTTAGTATCTGGCTACGAAGTCGAAGGCCGTGCGTTGGATTCTGAATTGGGGGAAATGTTCGTGTGATGGTCGTGGAACATGACATTTGTACGCGAATAATTAATATTGAAATGTATTTAAAGATGCGTCTATCTGTTTCCTAGTACCCAAAGTATTAGCATAAATTATATTTAATTAATTTTAGATAGAGTATTTCTGACATTGTATAAGCTACATATCGATTTTACAATCTACAATGATTTCAATTGTCGAACCAATTATATCTGATGATGGGGCCATGAGAGAGCGGTAGTAGCTCAATGGTAAGGACACGCACCTCCCAACCGAGGAGTGCGTGTTCAAACCCGGGCACGTACCTCTGGATTTTTCAAATCTATGTACGTATTTATACCACTAGCTCGAGGGTGAGGGAAAACATCGTGATGAAACCTGCAAATTTGGATTTGTAAACATGATCCAAAAAAAAAAAAAAAACTGTCTGGTTCCCCTATCTTAGGGTTACGAAGGTCAGATCGGCAGTCGCTTCAATGTAATTACCAGACTCGCTAAATTCTGGATCATGGTCTAATCGGACCCCGTCTAAACACGGGACATAACGCTAGAAAGATGATGATGGGGCCATGAGATGGTTAGTGGAAGACTATCGATCGATATCTTCAATATATGTTGTTATAGGCAAGTGTCACAATTTATTATTTTTGTATATTAAAACCTTGACGTTAAAGTTTAAAGTTTCGATATTTAATTTCATTACTTACATAAAACAATGCCCAGTTCTGTTTAACATTAACGTAGACGAAGCCACGTGTAGTAACTAGTAAATAACGAACTGCAATATCCCCACACCTATACAAGATGATTCATGTTTTAATGAAAAAAAAAAGTTTCCCCTCCATCTTCACCCCCCTTTCATTGAGCAGGGTGAACGAGGGGTGGCACCATTCATGTTCCAACGGGGGGAAACACCCCCCGAAAATGGTTCAGCAGATCTTGTGTGTAATATGCTCTGTAGGTTTATTATTTTATGTGTTAAGTGAACGTAGGTTTGGGGCTGAAAATAATTTACCAATTGTGTTGTTTGCCTAGCATGTCGTAAGTGACTTATAGTGTATTGTATATTTAGTTTGAGTATATAACGTTTATACTCTTTATATATATGACAAGCTCGATGGCGCATTCGGTAGTGACCCTGCCCCATGCGCTAAGAGTTGTGGCTTCGATCCCCACTCAGGACAAACATTCGTGTGATGAATAATTGTGTTTGTTCTGTGTCTGGGTGTTAATATCCAATATTTAAGTATATATTTGTAATACCACTGTTGTTTCTGATATCCGTAACACAGGTGCTTAAGCTACTTAACTCGGAGTCAGATCAATGTATGTGATGTAGTCTGATATTTATTTATTTGCTCTGATGTGTAATGGGTTTGTGATTGTGTAGGCGACGAGCTAGCCACTTGTAATCACTTTTTCACAATTATACATTACATAACTGAATTTAATTTTAGGATCAATAAATACCAGCGCTCCTGCGACGTTAACGTAACGCCGCAGTAGCTTAATGAGACAGGGGCCAAATTGGCGCCAATCTGTTGTTTTTTGTTTATTTTTATTCTTCTTTTTGTACTATTATAATAATGATTGCATTAAAAAGCTACATTCTTTTTAGCCCGTCAGTTAGATTATACAAATATACTAGACACATATTTTCTCTCTTTATCAAATTAACAAAAAATCACAAAGATAAAGAGCATCAAAGTTTTGGAGTGGGGGCTTGTAGCGTCACTATTTAGTAAACTGTGTGACGTCACGCGCAACTTGAATGCATTGTATCTTCATCAATGTTTGTTTGACAAATAAATAATTTTTTTTTTTTTATAATCTAACTGACGGGACTAAAATGATATGTTTAGTCATCTTGCCTGTTGCCAATTGTCTTACTTGTTTTTCTGTGTATGTATAATTTTGTGCGTCCAATAAACGTTTCTTTCTTACATATCTTTAAAGGTCGCTATTGAATTCCTGTTCTTGCCTTGACGTCCCGTCAGTCGAGGTCCGCTTGGAGCATCCTGGATTTAGATTTCTGTTAGTGTTGGAGCGACTGCCTTCTGACTTTCGTAGCCTATAGTCAGGGGAACAGGATGAAATGCATAATTAAAACACGTTCTTAGTTATTTCTATGGTCCCTCACAATATTGACCCTCACAACCGAGCTCGTGGTATAAATACGTTTATAGGTTAATCTAAAGGTTGACTGGCTCGATGGGGCATTGGTAGTAACCCTGCCCCATGCGCCAAGAGTTGTGGGTTCGATCCCCACCCGGGACAAACATCCGTGTGTTGAATTCTTGTGTTTGTTCTGCGTCTGGGTGTTAATATCCAATATTTAAGTATATATTTGTAATACCACTGTTGATTCTGATATCCGTAACACAAGTGCTTAAGCTTAAGCACCTCTCGCGTATGTGGCCCCTTTTCTTGTTGGGTGTTGTTTATCTTTATGTTTTACACACACTGTTCAGTCCATTATTTAATTTGATTTAATTAGCTGTAATATTGTCAATATTTAACTCTTTTTGTATTTAATTTCAGACGTGGTATGGACAAGGAGAATGGCGAGGGCGCCGAGGCCGCCGGCAAGCCGCCGGCCCCGCCCGACGGGCTGCTCGACGCCGCCGGACTCTTTGGAGGTGAGGATCTGACAACCCCCACATACCCTTAAAATCGAGTGCGCAAGACTCGCAACATAAGCTTACAAAGATATCATCACTCCTGTAAATCCCCGTAGGGGAAGGCAGAGACAGTAATCCTGTGAAAACACATATAAGCTAGTATATCTTAAAACTATTTAATTTCTTGTCATTTGTAAAACATCAACAACCTCGCAGCAGATTCTAGACATTATAAACAACAACGTTTGTTCTACGACTTTTCCTAAATCGACAATAAAAAAAAACGGCTTTCCATCCTAAACGACCAAAGAGCTGATGTAGTTTCGTTTTTTTTGTCCATTTAATAATAATAGTAGAACAAGTGTTGTTTATAATGTCAGTAATCTACACCAGCAAGGTTGTTGATGTTTTACAAATGACCCTGTATATGTCAGTATAAGTATATTAGTGGTAGGATGCACAGGCCGTCTGTGACGTAATCTTAATATATATAAATTACGCGTTAAGTTATTTGTCCGCGATGGACTCCGAAACTACTTAACCGATTGTAATCAAATTTGCACATCGTGTGCAGTTTGATCCAACTTGAAAGATAGGATAGCTTACATCTCAATTTATTTAAACCGATTGTGTCATTGACTGTTAGGCGGAACGAAGTTCGCCGGGTCATCTAGTATATTATAAACAAACATAACATCACGCCCATAATCCCCGAAGGGGTAGGCAGAGTCAAAGGGGCAGCAGGCCTCTTTAACCACATTTAGCCAAAAATAAAACTGGGCTGGGTTTGATGGAAAACTGTGAAAAAGCAGTGAAAAAGTGGCTAGCTCGTCGCCTACACAATCACACACCCAAAAACCCCATATGTATTATAGGAGTGTATTTTTTCTACTCACTATTAATCAGCCATTAGGTATCCTGTCTTCACTAAACCGTGGCTTTAACAAAAACCTGTAATACTGTAACAACCGATCATTCAGCGTTCACGATTTCTATTACTTTACATAATCGATAATAGTCTTCAATCGATGCGTGACGATGCCTACTCGATTCGCGATTATCATAATCGTAATCACAAGCGATATAGAACCACCAACAGCATAGGTATAACATCACAAGCGAATATAACGCCTATTACAATGCAGGAACAGCTACATTCTAAACACTTGTTGAAGGTGACTGTACTGTGACGAAATCAGGTTATTTTCTAGTTGATACTGGATCAGCTGATTTGACCTTAGCAGTTCAAAGTCGGTTCAAGGTCAGTGGAAAGACGAGGTTATTGTGTGATGGAATAAGGACTATTTTTGGCTGTAGCATGTTAATGGACGGCGACACATAATATGAAGGATTTATAAGTGGCATGACAAAACTTTGTTTTTCTTGTCGTATGAGCAATATGTAGCTATATTAGATTATATACTAGATTCGTGTCGGTAATTTCGGCCTAAAATTGTTCTTATATTGGTCTGGAACTTGAATAGAATGTACCAGCTGTGATTCTTGCCTTTGATATCGTAAAGGCAACTAATTGTAAATTAAGTCATATTCCTATTCATCATCTTCATAGTGGTAAGTCCCGTGTTTAGTCAGGGTCCGCTTAGACGAACTCCATTTACTAGGGTAAGTAATGCACCCCTCTTGGGAGGGGGCAAGTGGTGCCCGCCGTCTAGGGCGGGCCGGTCGCTGGAGGAGCCGTGGCTGTAAAAGCTATGCCACTACCCACACCTCCTCCGATCAGCGGTGTGGGGTACCACGGGGTTTAAGTAGGTATACCCCAGCCACTACCACCTTGACCGGAGCAGGGGCCACCTACTCAAGGGCCCCCGGGAGTCCCACACACCACCCTGCCCCCTGGGTAGGGTGACGGTGCGTAAAGCAAAAAGAAAGGGGATAAGTATTGCACCAAATAAATTTTATTTCCTCTCTCTCTTAATTTAATTTTTGTCTAAATGTGGTTTAGGGAGCTTATTGCTTAGGACTTCGCATCCCTGCCTGCATCTTCGGGAAAGCGGATGTGACGTTATGTATGGTTCAAGCCCATTCTAGGTACAGGATAATCGCTAGGAAGACGAGTAATTATTGAGATATTAGCTGAAGCAATGTCCACGGAAACAAATAAGCCACAATAATATCCATTCTAATGACAGATAATTGCAGCCGTGCAATATTGCGTACTGCGTACGTCTTCGTTCGTAATTGGCATTTACTTGACATCCGTCGCTTTGAAATGCGTTGCGTTCTGTGTGCAACTGTGTTGTGTAATTGCGCTAACTCTATGTCACTGCGCCGGTAGTGTCGACTTAATTCTGAATGTGCTCTGGCGCAATATGCTAGATGACTAAAAATGTCTGTTTAGTCCGTCAGTTAGATTATAAAAAAATATTGAACAGCTATTTTTTTATTTATTACATGACTAAAAATTTCTGTTTAGTCCGTCAGTTAGATTATAATTTTTTTTTTATTTATTTGTCAAACAAACATTGACTACGGTACAATGCATCCAAGTTGCGCGTGACGTCACGCTTTCGTACAATATTTACAAAATAGTGACGTAGCAAACCTCACTCCAAAACTCTGATGCTCTTTATATTTGTGATTTTTTGTTCCTTTGATAAAGCGAAAAATATGTGTCTAGTACATACATAACATCACGCCCTTATCCTTATCTCCGAAGGGTAGACAGGGTCAAAGGGGCTGCATGCCCCTTTAACCACATTTAGCCAAAAATAAAGACGGGCTGGGTTAGATGGAAAATTGTGAAAAAGCAGTGACAAGTAGCTAGCTTGTCGCCTACTCAGTCACATACCCAAAAGCCCGTAAACCATTAGTCGCCTTTTACGACATGCTAAGCAAGAACCACAGTTGGCACATTCTTTTTTTTTTGTCCCAGATCAACATGGGCCAAGTCCCAGACCAACATGGGACATAGTAATAATAGTATATTCAATTATTGATGAACACAACTTACTAGAACTAACTAAACTTCACGCCACTTCCCTAGCGTGGTAGGCAGATAGAACATGGTTGTGTATTATTGTTCAACTAGCTGTGCCCGCGGTTTTATCCGCGTTTATGGTTAATGTTATATAACCTATAGCCTTCCTCGATAAATGAGTTATCTAACACTGAAATAAATTTTCAAATAGTCGGAATTTAAAATTTTTACGCTTTTCGGACTTGTAATTCCTGAGATTAGCGCGTTCAAGCAAAGAAACAAATAAACAAACTTCTGCTTTATAATATTTGTATAGATAAGATATGAATTCCGTGAAAACTATTCTTCCGTACGAGTAGTAGTAGCAGGTTGAAGACGTCATGGGGTCTGAAGCAAGTTGTCCGCGTGTCAAGGCACTTGACATTCCATGCATGTCCCAAAAGCGAAATATTTCGTTATATTCAACGAAATCACTTTAAAGTAAAATTAGATATAGAATAGATCGAATAAGTGTTCCGGTATATACCAGTCTTCACGGAATCCAAATGACCTTCCTTATTCGTAAGTCGTTCAATTTTGACAGCGCGTTCCAAATTCAAGTAAAAAGAATCATCGGGCCTACCCAATAACATTGTAATTCTCGACCAATTCACAAATACAAACGCAATCCAATTACCACTCTAAAATTAACGCATTACGATTTACATTCGCAACGAATGTGTGTTAGTTCACATCGCTCTGGGTGCTCGGGCACTGACCTCGGTGTTGCCACGCGCGTTTGCACACGTACACGTCCTTATTGCGTTGACTTAAGGTTTAGTTTCGTTTGAATTGTTGCGGGTTGATTTGTTCCGTATATGGTACATATCATGAGTCGCATCAGCTTTACGACAATAAGTCGAAGCGAGGCGAGATTAAGCGTTCTTCCTTGAAATGGTCAATGATCGGTAACCAATATGGCGGCGTTATGGGTGGCGTAACGCACCTTCTATCCGTCTACTTTGGCTTTGTCTTCACTCGTACGTACATACATAAGTACTTATCTGATTGTGTAGGCGACGAGCTAGCCCCTTGTCACTACTTTTTCACAGTTTTCCATTTACCCAGCCCAGTTTTATATTTTGGCTGAATGACAACGTGTTTAGCAAGGAACACAGTTTGTAAATTATTTTTGGAAAGCAGACCAACATGGGTTTGTTTTTATTTAATTGGACCACTGTCCATTGGACCTTTTTATCATGGACGAAATACGTCGCAGCAGATAACGAATTACATTTCTCAATGTGCAAGTATTTTAATTTGAGTGAAAGTTTGGAATTTTACGATTGGGTCCTCTCACGACTGATTATTATCTACTAGGTACTTTAAATTAATTTAAGAATACTTTGTGAATCATCTTTAGGAAACTTTGGTTTGTTAAGTGAATCGAAGGAGGTAAGGAATTTGATCGGGTTTTTAATCACGGCGAAGCAATATAAACGCAGTGTTAGACATACATAATTCAAATTCAAAATATCTTTATTTATATGGGCTTCAAGAAAGCACTTATAAATAGTCAATATACATAAAAAAAAGATAAGAAGTAATACTACCACCGGTTCGGAAGGAAGACTCTATCGAGAAAAATCCGGCAAGAAACTCGATAGTTACTCTTTTAAATGCTAAATTGTACAAATTTGTATTGTACTTAATTAATCTATACTTACACTAGATATCACTGCAGGTGAACACTTCATTATGAAGTTAACCATAAATCCTTGTCATTAAGGTAATCATGTATCTTGTAATAACCCTTACACATTAAAAATGATTTAATGCAAAATTTAAATTTATGTGGGTAATGTTATAGTTACATTGTGGTAGTTTATTAAACATTTTAATACTTAGACCAATAAATCTATAACCACTTTTTTGGAGTCTATGATTAGGAACAGTAAGTTTGTGTTTATTTCTAGTATTAAAACTATGAGAGTTGGACTTTTTAGGAAATAATTCAATATTTTTCATACATACATAACATCACGCCCGTAATCCCAGAAGGGGTAAGCAGAGTCAAAGGGGCAGCCAGCCCCTTTAACTACATTCAGCCAGAAACAAAACTGGGATGGGTTAGATGGGAAATAGTGAAAAAGTAGTAATTACACACCAAAAAGCGATATACCACTAGTCGCCTTTTACGACATGCTAGGTAAGGAACACAGTTGGCACTTTATTTTTAAGTCCCAGACCAACATGGGACACGCGTCTAAGATAAAGATGTATAACAGATGACATAATTACCTTCTCACAGTTGTAACAGCTCAGTTGTTAAAGGACTATCCGGTGTGAATCACATAATCAACATGCGCAAGAGTGGATAAGGAGAGATATGAATCATTATGTGATCTGCCGACCTTATGTACTATACTTAACGTAACCATTTTTGGTATAAGCCAAAACTGCACATTATCATAATTGAACAGAAAGGAGGATTTACATCAATCCGACGACATCACATACATTGATCTGACCACGAGGTAAGTAACGTAAGCACTTGTGTTACGGATATCAGAATCAACAGTGGTATTACAAATATATACTTAAATATCGGATATTAACATCCAGACACAGAACAAACACAAATATTCATCATACGAATGTTTGTCCTGTGTGTGGATCGAACCCACAACTCTTGGTGCATGGGGCAGGGTCACTACCGAATGCGCCATCGAGCCAGTCAAAATATTCAACTTGTAATTTGTACTACACACATACTAACCTATCATCACGCCTATAATAAGGGTCCACGATAAATAAAGAGCAGCAAGTTCAATTAACTTCTTTAAAAAAAAATATTCCGATTATTCCATTAGTTTTACGAAGTATATTTAAGTTAGCGTGACGCTGACGTTCCCTCATCGCTTGGTGTCACTGAAAACCAGCGTTTTGGTGATTTATCATCACCTCGACACATGCTGAGTGGGCGCCATTTTGGTCCAAACTAACTAACTAAAGTTCACGCCACTTCCCTTGAGGGGAAGGCAGAGAGAACCGAACGCCATATGGCACGATCCTTACACACCTCACTCGCTTCTTCAACATTCATAATTCTTTTCATACAAGCTCTACGGTTTTTATGATTCCAAATATTACTAATTGATTGTTTTTTATATTTTCTTTATGTATTTACTCGATAAGTGATATAGATCAAATAAACTATTCTTATTCTTATTCAATAGTCCCATGTTGGTCTAAGACTTAAAAAGAATGTGCCAACTGTGTTCCTTGCCTAGCATGCCGTAAAAGGCGACTAATGGTATATCGGGTTTTGGGTGTGTGGAGGTGTAGGCGATGAGCTAGCCACTTATAATTACTTTTTCACAATTTTTCAATCTAACCCAGCCCAGTCTTATTTTTGGCTGAATGTAGTTAATGGGGCTTGCTGCTTTTTTACCTCTGCATACCCCTTCGGGGATTGCGGGCGTGATGCTATGTTTGTTTGTTTGTTTAAATTACTTAATAATAAAACACTTAAAACGGAGCGATTATACATCGAAAATCATTTTAACGACACGGATTACAGCTCAATAAAGGGATTGGATTCATACGAGGGCACCTGCAAGGCCGAACACTCACTTGTGTTGTTGTCTTAAAGCTTATCATCAGCCTGAATGTGTTAATTACAGCCTGAATGTGTAGCGCCCCGCGGTTTTACCTGCGTAGTTCCCGTTCCCGTGGGAATATGAGGATAAAATATTATTATAGTTACTTCCGGATAATGTAGCTTTCGAATGGTGAAAGAATTTTTGAAATCGGCACAGTAGTTTTTGAGTTTATTCATTACAAACATACACACACACAAAAATACAAATCTTTCCTCTTTTATTATAGATTTGTCGCCTATAGTGATATAGAATTCAAAATAATGTTTTATTGTGTGTGACAAAAGGTTGGTGACGTATAATTTACATAGGATCCAACAGTTACCCATATCGGGTACCTGTGCAATATACCTACAAGTTTAAATAAACTTTTAGTACTAAAATAAAAAAATGAATACAGGATCAAATAAATAAATTGTTGTCCCATGTTGATCTGGGACTTAAAAAGAATGTGTGAACTGTGTTTATTGCCTAGCATGTCGTAAAAGGCGACTAATGGTATAGGGCTTTGGGTATGTGATTGTGTAGGCGACAAGCTAGCCACTTGTTACAACTTTTTTACAATTTTCGATGTAACCGACCCCAGTTTTATTTTTGGCTGAATGTGGTTAGAGGGGCCTGCTGCCCCTTTGACTCTGCCTACCCCTTCGGGGATTATGGGCGTGATGTTATGTATGTAAATAAATAAATCAATTAATAAATCAAACCTTGCTTTATGACTTTTGGCTCTGGCATAAATGACTTGTACATTTATTTTGCTGTCGATTTCTACGTGCTTTTTAGTAGCTCATACCAAAAGAGTTGATTTTTATATCACGCCCATAATCCCCGAAGGGGTAGGCAGACTCAAAGACGCTACCTCTTTGATTTTTATTTTACTGTATATGACTTGTATGTTACGGATATCGTGGAGGGAAAAGAGAACGAACAAATCTATTCTTAAACAGCTAAATATTAAGACCAGACTCCACGATTTGCTACCGACGCATTCTCGGTTACTTCGGCCACATAGCTCGGAGACAACCGGATAACCTGGATAAGCTAATGGTTGTGGGCAGGGTGGACGGGAAAAGACCCCGGGGTCGATCACCAAGACGATGGTCGGACTCTATAAAAGATGTCATGGGGCTCAGCATAGCAACTGCGCTGAGACAGGCCGACGATAGGGCGATGTGGAGGCAGCTGGTCAACTCCTCCACTATACAATTTCAGGACGGGCACAACCTTCAGCAATGAAGAATACGACTAAGAAGAGTATATGACTTACCTAATCCAAACACGTATTTTTCCAGCATACTGGGGTCGCGACGGCTCGGGCGCCGGCGGCGCGGCGGCGCAGGCCCAGGCGCAGGCGCAGGCGGCGCTGTTCGGCTTCGGAGGCCGCTACCCGCCCCCCACTACCTTGGGGGTCGCAGCCAACCAGGCTGCGTCGCTGTCCCTCCATCCTGCTGCCAGTATGTATTGACAAGTATTGAAAAATACTTCATTGTACACTTTTTGAAACCCTGATCTCTGACCATTAGATCAAGGCCAGGGTCTTAGGCCGCTCCAACCATAGTGTATCTCCACAACATCTCCCCATTCACTAACATTCACACTCATAGGTGATATTATCCAGGTGAAATATTGTAATTCGACGCGAAATCCTTTGTTCACCTCTAAATTGTTTCACCCAGGTGAACAGATGATTTTTTTATAAATGTGATGGACTTTCATCACTTACATCGCTTGTCCGTCACCATGCCTGGGTTTGAACCCGCAGCCTTCGAATATGAGGGTGTGTGACCATTGGATGGATACTATTACCATCACATAATGTAGAAAAGAGGTTTCTATGTTCTGTGATCACCAACTACTATCAATAGGGTTGCCACCTTTTTTTTGTTCAAATAAAGTATATTGGCTATTTAATGTAGGAAAAAAAAAGTACATTCTGTCTAAATAAAGTACGATTTATTTTACTTTGTCGTTATTCTTCAAAATATTTTTTGTATAAAGTACTTTTAGCAACTTTTAACACTGCCAATCAACCCCGTAACTGCTGTAAATTTTTCAAAAACATTCTAACCAACATATTTCTTTTCGTATATTGGGTATACGTAAAATATATCCCAAAGAAATCAAATCGTGCAAAATAAAGTATTCTCCCATCTTTTATTTTTGTTATAAAGTATAGCAGCCAATTGCCCTAAATGACGTACAATACTTTATACTAAAGTACGGTTGGCAACCCTAACTATCAATAACATGTCTCGTTATTTTATATTTATATATTCTTCCTCAGGCGCAGCATGGTGGTCGATGGCGTCGCACCTAGCGGCCCAGGACTACCTAGCTCGGCTGCAGGCCTCCGGGCTAAACTTCCCGCCGCTAGCCGACCCGTACTCGGCGCTGTCCGCGCTCTCCGCCGCCGGGGTCAAGCAGCCGGCGAAGCAACCGAAGCAGCCGTCGAGGAATGACAGGTATAGAGGCTTGTATGTGTTGTTTTAGTTCAGATTAGCTATGCTTATTTTGTTGAAAGGAGTATCTGTGCTTTTATTAAAAATTATTACTAATTCTTAATTTCGGCAATGAGGAAAAATGGATCGGGTTTTAGTTTATCAAACGAAGGGATATCAATAAACTATTTTTGAACTTGACTCCGATATAAGAAAACATTACTTTTTTTTTAACTGGCTCGATGGTGCATTTAGTAATGCGTCAAGAGTTGTGGGTTCGATCCCCACCTAGGAAAAATATTCGTATGATGAATACTTGTCTTTGTTCTGTGTCTGTGTTAATATCCCATATTTAAGTATATATTTGTAATACCACTGTTGATTCAGATATACAGATATCTGAATCACAAATGCATAAGTTACTTACCTCGGAGTCAGATCAATGTATGTGGATGTAGTCTGATATTTATTTATAACCATTACTGGCTCAACTTTGTAAATTAGTAATTTAATAATAATTATCCTAAATAGAACATTATATAACTGTTATCATTATGTTATATTCTACAGTACCATAAAAGCCATTTTTACCTCAGTTCGTATTTTTTGCTCACAAAAAAGCATTAACTACGACTTTATTTTTAATTTGATTATAGATCGATACGCCTTCTTTCACAGTTTGCTTTCTTATATATAAAACAATCTTTGCATATTGTCGTATATCTAAATTAGCACCTTGTCTCAGGTCGGGCCGCAGCAGCACTTCCTCCAGCGCTTCAACGAAGGAGAAGAGTCCCTCCACTAGCAGCTCCAACGCGCAGCCGAACATGAGTGAGTGGGGCACGTATCAACTCGCTTTGTAGTCGCCGCTGACCACACTCGCATACTCACACGAACAGATGATTGACTAACGACCACGCTTGCACACTAACTCGGAGGGATAATAAACTAACGAGTAATAATAACCACATTCATACGTTAATCTGGTTGGATAATTAGGTGAGCGACCACGCACGCACGTTAACTCAATCGAATAGTATATTAGCGACGCAAGTTAGCTCGGTCAGATATAGATTAGAGACACTCACTCGATAACTCAGACGGATAATGGACCTGCGACCACACTCGCAAGTTATCTCGGACGGATAATAGCTTAGCGACCACATTAGAATGCCAACTGGGACGGATAAGAAACTAGCGATCGTATGTTAACTCAGTCATTCGCAGGTAAACTCGGACGGATAAAAGATTACGACCACGAGAAGAGCCTCAGCAGCAGCAAAGCGCAGCCGAACATGAGTGAGTGGGGCTCTTATCAGATCGCTTTGTAGTCTTCGCCGACCACGCTTGCACACGAACTCGGAGGGATAATAGTTCAGTTCACACTCTCGCACGTTGATTCAGACAGAAAATTAGATTAGTGATCATTACACATTAACTCGATCGGATAATAGAATAGCGACCACTTTCGCACATTAACTTGGACGGATGATAAACTAGTGACCACGTTTGCATGTTATCTCAGTCTGATAATGAATTAGCTACCACATTCGCGTTTTAACTCGGACAATAGATTAGCGAGCAACACAGGTGGATCATAGCTTAGCGGTCTCCCTAGGAGGGGATCATCATTCAACCCCGACTTGAAACGGGACATAACATTAGGAATATAGATAAATGCTTGCATAGCATACTTAGATCATTAACATGTTCGTAGTTTCATATAGTGCCTCCCCATACATCCCTAAGTAATGAATTACAAAAATTTTATAAGAAAAACACTAGGATTCGATTTTATGCTAGAGGATAGGCCCTGGTTGGATAGGGCTCCCACTAAACGGGGGCCCGTGGCATTTCGCCAGTCCAATAACCCTTTTTTTTGTTTTTTGTTGTCGGGAATTTCGAAAATGCTCGACTTCTTATTAGGGGAGAAGAGAAGTTATGTGTATTTTTTACAAACTAAGCTCATGCTTGTGCCTTGGATACTAAGCGAATGGGGAGACATACTTATATACGTTTATAAACATCCATGACTCAAGTACAAATGTCCATGTTCATCACACGAAGCATTTGCCTCTAGCGGTATTCGATCCCGCGACCCTTGATTTCGAGGCCAGGGCCTCTGACCACTCGACCAACGGGCCAGTCAAAATCGTCAAAGTAATATTTTTGAGGGAAAACAGACATATTATCGGTTCATCAGAGAACCCTGAGAATAGGGGGGGGGGGACGACATGTGCCCTTATGGTAAATAAGATATTGTTAGCAGAAAACTCCGAATCACGCCACCGTTTCCTGTCTATGATAATAAATAAATAAATATCTAACGACATCACAAACATTGATCTGATTCCGAGGTAAGTAGCTCAAGCACTTGTGTTACGGATATCAGAAACAACAGTGATATTACAAATATATTCTTAAATATTGGATATTAATACCCAGACACAGAACATAAACAACTATACATCACTTCAATGTTAGTTCTGGGTGGGTATCGAACCCACAACTCTAAGCGCATGGGGCAGGGTCACTACCGAATGCACCATCGAGCCAGTCAAATATGTATATATAAATTAATATTAAAAATCAAAGGTTTCAACTCTAGAAAAGTGTACTGATTGCTGTTTTCCCCCCAGGGTCGAGCTACGGCTTTCCGAAGACCTCGTCTCCATCAGCGATGCACTCGCAGGCGTCGCTGTCCAGCCTGGCCTCGCTTAGCAGTCTGGTGTCCGCGCCGCATCAGCCTAAGCCGAGTGCGAAGCAGCCGCAGCATTCCAGTTAGTGCCATCATCATACCTACTGTCGGTTCCGATTTTACAATGTAACACTAACCATTCACTTCGAATTTACCCTACCGGGACGATAGGGTAAAAAAGTGTACGTCTAATTTTAATGTGGTAAAAATTTTCGTATAAATCGTTTTATAGAAATAGGTATGTAAATACTCATGAAAATCATTATATTTCCTTCGCATATTGTTATGTCAAACGTCCTTTACAATGTTTCAGCAGAGTAGAGAATACTTTTTTTTATTAATGACGGTCTTCAAAAAGTGCAGTGACCATTGCAAAAGTGACCAATTTCGTTGTTGGATGCAAAATCCTAACTTTCATCACCATCGAAATACTTATCCACACCAAATTATTATCAACAAAACAACGGAAATGATGATGAGTTTGACTTTTCACTAATTGAGTTTGATTCAACCGATGATTATCACTTCTATTGTAATCCCATTATATTCATAATCTCCACCTTCATCAGCATATTATTTGGTCCTTCCTGCAGGTATAAGTCAAGGCTAGTCCTTCCTTCAAGGCATCCTTGCTCACGCCTATATCAGGCATTGGGTACGATGAATACATACCTAACTATCCTCCCTCAGGTCGAAAGCCGTCGTCTTCAGCATCATCATCGAAGGGCAAGGAGCGGGACCTGGCACTGCTGCGGGGCGACCTCATGCTGGCGCAGGCGGCGGCGCACGGCGCCTACCACGCCGCCGTCGCCGCCGCCGCTAAGGGGAAGGTATGGCTGATGAGTTACTAACTAGCTACTACAGCACGACCTGACCTGATGCTGCAACCCCTTAGTTGCAGCATCAGGTCAGGTTGGTTACTAAACCTAGGGAATGTAGGGCGTCCCATTCGCATTGTACGTGACCTAATGCTGGTAGGAGTGCGATCTGATCCTAGCGCAGGCTGCTTAGGGGCCATCCATAAATTAAGTCACACGTTAAGGGGGAGGCAGGGGGTCTACGAGTGCGACATGGTGAGACAAGAGGTGGGAGGGGTCCTATGCTTCGTGACATCACTTTTCAAAATCTAACATATAATAATTTTATGGATGGTTCCTAAGGGGACAGTACAACAGTGCTATCGTAAGTATCAACCATATCAAACCAAACCGTAAGTATTACATATTTTAACTAATGGTGTTATTGATCTGTCATTCAATAAACAAATAATAATTTACCTAAAGACATTTTTAAGTAGTTTTATTTATCACATTACCTATATATACAACATCTAATGCTACTTTCCAAAGTTACATAGAACCTAAATGGACAAATATTACAATACTAGCTGTGCCAGCGGTGTCACCCGCGTTTATGGTTAACATTATAAAGACTATTTCCGTCATACATGATTTCTATGTAACTTTAACCATTAAGGCTGCACACGCGACGGAAGCTTAAAAAATGGAGTAACTTCTCCCGTTTTCTCAACATTTCCCTTCACTACTCTGCTCCTATTGATTGAAGCGTGATGTAAAGTATACTATAACCTGCCCAGGAGTATGAAGAATAATTGTACCAAGTTTCGTTAAAATCCGTCGAGTAGTTTTTGTTTCTATAAGGAACATACAGACAGACAGACAGACAGACAAAAATTTTACTGATTGCATTTTTGGCATCAGTATCGATCACTAATCACCCCCTGATAGTTATTTTGAAAATATATTTCATACCTAACATAACATCACGCCCATGATCCCCGAAGGGGTAGGCAGAGTCGAAGGGGCAGCAAGCCCCTTCAACCACATTCAGCCAAAAATAAAGCCGGGCTGGGTCAGATGGACAATTGTGAAAACGCAGTGACAAGCGGCTAACCTGTCGCCTACACTATCACACACCCAAAACCCGATATACCATTAGTCGCCTTTTAAGACATGCTAGGCAAGAACCACAGTTGGCATATTCTTTTAAGTCCCAGACCAACATGGGACAGTGGGCTGGGTTGGATGGAAAGCTGTGAAAAAGAAGTGACAAGTGGCTAGCTCGTCGCCTACTCAGTCACATACCCAAAAGCCCGTAAACCATTAGTCGCCTCTTACGACATGCTAGGCAAGAACCACAGTTGGCACATTCTTTTTTTGTTGTCCCAGATCAACATGGGCCAAGTCCCAGACCAACATGGGACGATAAAACGAAAATATATTTCATGTACAGAATTGACCTCTCTACAGATTTATTATAAGTATAGATGAGTAAATCCACCTACACAAACTCGAAAGTGCCGACCCTAATGGGGCAGAATACACTAAATTATAAAGTAGGGGAAACTGTAGATTCCACTACAAATTTAAGGCGATCCTCTTTGCTCCACTAGTGGGGCGGCTTTGTGGGGCAAAGTGGAACAATTCAAAATTCCAGGGGTTTACTGGAGTCCAGTCTGTGACAAACGGACTCTAAAATTATATATTTTAGATTAACATTTCAAATCCATAGAAACCTTATGAATGTGATACTTCTTGTAAATATATAATCTATGTGTACATCATGATCCAATAATTGTCTGGTTCCCCTAGCCAAGCTTAAGATTTGCAGATTGGCAGTCGCTTCAATGTAATTACCAGAATCGCTAAATCCTGGATCATGGTCTAAGCGGACCCCGATTAAGCACGGGCGGGTAGGATAACGCTAGGAGGGTGATGTGTGTATGTCATGTGCTAATAATAATATATTTCATGTTGTTTCAGAACATATCGCCGCTGTACCCTTTCGGCATGCCGGGCTCCGAGAAGGACCGTCACGCGGGCATCGACTCGCTCACCGGCCTGCCTCACAATATACTCAGGTAGCACTTCAATGTAGCCCACTACTATACTATACTGCACTGTAGTCTAACATAACATCACACCAGAAAACCCCGAAGGGGTAGGTAGAGACAAAGTGGTAGCAAGCCCCATTAACCACATTCAGCCAAAAACTTATCATGTGATGTTCCGCCCTGGGTTTTAGGTGGTAGGCCCCCCTTTTTAATGGGGGGAGAGTCCCACATAACCACTTCACCCCCCTAGTGCCGTCTTTAACCTATTGGAGGCCCTGGGCACATTAGGCTGTTAATTGTTCTATTTACCGATAGAACAATTCATTTCCTTATGTGCCCAGGTGCAACGTTGCACTGGGAAGCCCTCTCAATCGCGGGGCCCTGGGGCCTGCACCTCCCCGTGTAGAGTGGTATGCGTAAGGCATTTCCCAGTGTGAAAAAAAGGGGTCCGCTTAGACCAAGGCTTTTTTTGACACTGGAAAACGGATTGCACCCGTAATATACACAATATTGTATTGATTATGGTGTTTGGCCTGGTGAGTGAGAGAATGCCAACTCCTTAATATGTTGGTGACACATTGAGATTGCCAATGTCTTTAGACAGTGACAGAGTAATATCAGGCCATATACTTGTTGTCGCCTTTAGTGGTATAAAAAAATGCACTTTCAATCAATTGAAGAGACGCAATTCTTCATAGATTGCGAATGACTGGTTTAAATTAATATTGATTGATGTTCATTGCAATAAAACGACTTCAAATCATATTTATTGCACAAGCTCTATTAAAATAGCCAAAAAATAGGTTCATGATAGCTTTCATACTGCCTTACATACCTACTCACCATCCTACTAAGTACTTAATGGTAATATTCCGATGATCGCGCCAGCACTCAATTAAGGGGAGGCAGATTCCAAGGAACAACTAGCATCATACGAAAATTTAGTTGGTTTTGATGGAAAATTTTAAAATAGTGGTGACAAGTGGCTAGCCCATGTTGGTCTGGGACTTAATGTGCCAACTGTGTTTCTTGCCTAGCATGTCGTAAAAGGCGACTAATGGTATATGGAGTTTTAGGTATGTGATTGTGTAGGCGACGAGCTAGCCGCTTGTCACTACTTTTTCACAATTTTCCATCTAACCCCGCCCAGTTTAATTTTAGGCTGAATGTAGTTAAAGGGGCGTGCTGCCCCTTTGACTCTGCATACCCCTTCGGGGATTATAGCTAGCTAGCTTGTCGCCTGCACAATCACATACCCACAACCCAATATACCATTAGTCGCCTTTTACGATATGCTAGGCAAAAGACACGGTTGGCACATTCTTTTTAAGTCCCAGGGACCCAGACCAACATGGGACTTACTATCTTTTAATAAAATAAAATCTACCTACTCTTCATTAACCTAAAATTAAGCTAATTATGTGGAATTTTCATATTGTACATAGTATATTATTACTCTGTGGTTATAGACTGCCTTTATATTATACTAACAATATATATTTTCTTCTCTTATAGTGCTGCTTTGGAAGGAGGGTGAGTCATCACATTTCTAACACTAATTCCATTGGTTTATTCAATCGCGTATATTTAAAAGAAAGAAAGAAGGAAAAAAAATGTTTATTTGATACTAAAAATACAAAGTGAACATGAAATAAATGAAGTAACAATACAATTTACAGAAAATAGGAACTTATCAATCACAAAAACGGTATTGAAATGGTCTCAGCTCAGTATTTATCCAAGACCAGCAGGGTGAGGGTGATATTCGACTCTGAATTTAAAATAACAGACTCCCAACAAAGTGAATTCAAAATATCTTTATTTGTATGGGCTTTAAAAAGTACTTACGTACATATAAAGAAAAGAAATACTACCTGTTAATAAAAAAAATTACTTATATTCATATTATACTTTTGTCACAATACAAATTTTACTTTTAATGACGCTTTTCAAAAATACATAAACCGCCAGATGGCACGAGGGAGTCTCGTGGTCTCAGCCCTGTCATTATTGGCTCCTTGTTGACAGCATGTCAGTTTGGTCTGACAACTAACCAATGAGGAGGTGACAAGACCGCAAGTCACAGTTACGCCATCTTTTGGATGTTTTAATTCAAAAAACCCTCATTAGTTTCGTTTCAGTCAGTGTTTTGGTGTCACAAAAAGGTTACATCTTAAGGAAATAACTTCATTTACTTTATAAGGAAGAAATATGCTTTTATAGTCTTCCTTAAGTTTAAAAAATTCACGATTTTTAAACTTATCCTGAATTAAATTTGACAAGATCGATGGCGCATTCGGTAGTGACCCTGCCCCATGCCCCAAGAGTTGTGGGTTCGATCCCCACCCAGGACAAACATTCGTGTGATGAATACTTGTGTTTGTTCTGTGTCTGGGTGTTAATATCCAATATTTAAGTATATATTTGTAATACCACTGTTGTTTCTGATATCCGTAACACAAGTGCTTAAGCTACTTACTTCGGAGTCAGATCAATGTATGTGATGTCGTTGAATATTTATTTATTTATTTAAATAAGAATAACAGTATGTTTATTAAATATCATGTTTGTTTGTTCCAGTGACCCGTCGTCGGTGTTAGGAGGGGTGAGACTGCCGCCTGACACTGAAATCATCAAATATACCTCCTCTTTGGCGGGACCCAAGGTAAACACTAAGCATTCTGTCATCTGTACCTAAGACACCTTATATCTATTTGGTTAGTGTTTCTGTGAATTCCCATATTGGTGTAGAAAACAAAACAACAACATAACATCACGCCCATGATCCCCGAAGGGGTAGGCAGGGGCAGCAGGCTCCTTTAACCACATTGGTGTAGATATTAGGCTTTTATAACATTCCTGTCGAAGTTAGTCACAGGTTAATGTGTCCCTCTCTTCCTCTCCTCTGTTGTTAATCGTCTTAATCTATTGCCGCAATTCCCCTCTCCCTCTGTCTATCTCTTTCCGCTTTCTCGTCTTCATCTTTTATCGTACCCTTAACTGTTTCTTTCTTTCTCAAGATTAAGTACTTAATAATAATAATAATGTTATAGTAAATTCTCCAGACTGACACTGGCACACCAATTCCCTAGTTCCAAACTAAGCTCATAAGCTTGTGCTTGTGAACGGATAGACATACATAAATAAGTTTATGAACATCCATGACTCGAGTACAAAAGTCGATGTTCATCACACGAAACATTTGTCCCTACCTTAAACTTGTTACGTGGCCAGGGTCTCTGACCACTCGACCAACGGGCCTGCCGAGTCGAGGAAGTAGGAGTATTAATCTCCATCTCTTTTTGCTGTTTGCTCTCTTTATTGTTCCTAATACTTTCCCCAATGTCTCCTCTCTCTTCCCTTCTACATTTCTTCTATCTTCCAAACTGAAACCAAGCTACAAATGTGACTATACCAGCTTCCTCTTGCCCAGGCGCCGCCCGGCACGACCAACCGAGGCAGGAAGAAGACGATCTCGCTGGACCCCCCGCAAGTGTCCGTGCACCCGTCCTCAGGCGACCGGAGTACTCCCGTGCCGAGCAAGAGGCAGAAAGTGGTAAGTGTTATTAACTTCTGAAAATTTTTGTGTACATACATGTGCGCTTGACTTTTGGAAACTGCTAGAAATATTTTAAAGATTACTTTTAATGAAGGGTTTTAAGTAAAATTACCACTTTTTGTTATTTTATGGTGAAATACTAACTAACTAAACTTCACGCCACTTCCCTAGCGGGGTAGGCAGAGAGAACCGAACGCCATATGGCACGATCCTTACACACCTCACTTGCCTCTTCAACATTCATAATCCTTTTCATACAAGCTCTACGGTTTTTATGACTCCTAACATCACCTTCTGTTAATAAACGACCAATCTGGTGAAATAAACATTAATTTCAAATTTTGAAAGGATTTTATGTTCGAAAACTTTTATTGTCGACTTTTATTTTGCTCCATAATCCCCTTAGGGGTAGGCAGAGTCCAAAGACAAGCTTTTTTAACCAATTTTATATACTCTGGCCAGTTCTCCGCCTGCTCTTTTACTAAAGCGAGACAAAGCTATACACATGAAAAAGATAAAAAACAATCTACTTAACAGTCCCTTTCCTTAATTTCATACTATTCTTCCCGCAGGATGAGTACGGCAACTCCCGGTCGTCAGTGGAGGTGATCCGGTTGCCGAACAAGCCGGAGAGAGGGCAGAACTCCCTCTCAGGCACTCCGCCTCCGAATCTCTCCGATTACGCAGGTAAGATGCAGGGTGATACATAAGCAGTGCCGTAGCTACCCAGGGGCAAGGCGGGGCAGTGCCCCGGGGCCCTAAGCTTGGGGGGCCCTAAAACCTGATAAGCACACCTCTTCATTTGAGGTTGATTTGACTCTGTCTAACGTAGGAACAAAAATGTTATTGCCCTCCCTGCAGTTGGGGGGCTGGACCCAAAGTTGCGTACGCCCATGGGCCCTAGTTTCTTTTTTGCCCCAGGGCCCGTCACCTAGCTACGCTACTGTACATAAGCCGACTTTATTTACTAATTTATTTGCTTCTGCCCGCGGCTTCTCTTGCGTGGTACATAGATAAAACATAGCCTATGTGCTAAACCAGTCTATAATCTAAGTCCGTGATTAATTTCACCGTGAACCATTCGGTAGTTTAGAAGTTCATTCGTTGCAAATATACAATAATATAATATCCTAACTATATAAGCAAATGTGAGTTTGTATGTTTGTTACGATATTCGATTTTCGTCATTACTGTTTGTCCGATTGACCCGACTACGACAAACTGACAGACAGGCAAAAGCCACATTTCTACTCGCTAATCTAAGTATTAAATAAGGCATCATACGACGTGACTGATAAGCGATTACGAGCCTGTAATAATTTGCAACAACAATTAGTTGGGCACCCGCTGAAAACCAGCGTCGGGATCTGCCGTCACGTTGCTCGCTACTTAAGTTTTATCTGTTTGTTGTAAAATGTTGTAATTGTTTTTTTTTGTTATGTGTCAAAATAAAGTATTTATTTCTTTCTTTTTGGGTCACTGTTTAAGTAATGTCTGTTAAGCCTTTGCAACATCAACGTAAATGTATATTCTGTTACAGGTATATCGCGAGAGCTGCTGCAGACCATTGCTAGTCAGAGCGGCGTCAGCCTGGCGGCCTTGGAGAGGCAGCTGGCTGGCTCCACCAATGCTACAGGTACATATATTTGTAAATGCTTATCACTCACTGACCCGACAGACGTGAAAGAAACATGCTCTGCCGACAGACCGACTTCCTCCTATTACGTCATGCATGTAAGGGGGCGTTCAAGTATTACGTAACACAATTTGGGCAGGGGGGGGCTTGTTAAACGTTACGATGCGTTACAGGGGTGGGAGGGAGGGTTAAGACTATGTAAAAACTACAGGAAAACGTTATAGCGCGTTACACAGGGGGGAGGGGGGTCAGAAATCTTCAAAAATTGCGTTACGTAATACTTGAACGGCTCCTAAGCCGCTCCCGCTCGCTGGCTCATTGAGCCTCCCGATTGGTCTCACCCGGTGAGTTCGACCGCGCCGAAGGTGCGCTGGAGTTAGCGCAAGACAACAATTATTCTACCGAGAGGCCTAGAATACTCTGCGCTCGAGAAGGGAGAAACTGTCCGGGCAATGAGCTCCTGCTTGGCGCGTGTAGTCATACAATGTGTTAATCAATATATATATAAATCAATGCCACTTTTCGTTGTAATTTTATAACGGACTCACCTATCCAAACCAAATGTTTAGGCTTTGTTTGGACTATGTAGTAGATGATTTATGTGAAGTTTGCACAAAATCGGTAGCGATTAAGTTTTATTTATCACATTTTTTGTAACAAATGATTTCAATAGATGGCGGATCATTATATTTTACTTTATACGTAGCGAAGCACGTACTGGGCCGCTAGTGTTAAATATAAATATCTACATATCTGTCATACATCTCTATATCTCCATTCTTATCACCAGATTCCGGTCTAAACCTGAGCACGAAGGCGGCGAGCGCGTCTGAGGACGCTCCTCTGGACCTGGGTGTGAAGCCTTCCTCCATGGATGAAGACGCGCCGCTTAACCTCTCGCTGAAACCTACGCCTCGTGAGTACATCTTCTAATCTGGGGTTTCATTAACTTTTGCAGTCACAAATTATACATACATAACATCACGCCCATAATCCCCAAAGGGGTAGGCAGAGTAAAAGGGGCAGCATGCCCCTTTAACCCCATTCAGCCAAAAAATACAGCTGGGCTGGGTCAGATGGAAAATTGTGAAAAAACAGTGACAAGCGGCTAACCTGTCGCCTACACAATCACACACCCAAAACCCGATATACCATTAGTCGCCTTATACGACATGCTAGGCAAGAACCACAGTTGGCATATTATTTTTAAGTTTCAGTCCAACATGGGACAGTGGGCTGGGTTGGAAGGTAAGCTGTGAAAAAGGAGCGACAAGTGTCTAGCTCGTCGCCTACTCAGTCACATACCCAAAAGCCCGTAAACCATTAGTCGCCTCTTACGACATGCTAGGCAAGAACCACAGTTGGCACATTCTTTTTTTTTGTCCCAGATCAACATGGGCCAAGTCCCAGACCAACATGGGACAAACATGGACATGCAACTTGACTAATTCCTTTTATTTATGTTTAAAGCAAGCACCCAAGCGTCAGACGCGCTGTCGAGGCTGACGTCACTCAGTAGTTCCCTCAGCGCTTCCGCCGGGAACGACAGGATATGTGAGTGACATTATCATACTACCGTTTTGTAAGTTTACCTTTAGACTGGACGAGGAATGATAATTTGATAGGCTTAGTTGCGTAGCCAAGAATTAGATGATCGTGGCTCGAATCCTCTATAAATTGACTGGCCTGTTGTTGGTTGTCAGACACCCTGGCTACGAAACCAAAGGTTGCGGGTTGAATCCCGCTAGGGGCAAATATTTCATGTGATGAACATGGACATTTGTACTCATGGATGTTTATAAACATACTAAACTATCTGTTCACCTGATATACATAACACAAACATAAGCTTAGTTTGGAACTGGGGATTTGGTGTGTCAGTCTGGAGAATTTCTTATCTATACTAATATTATAAAGAGGAAAGATTTGTATTTTTGTGTGTGTGTATGTTTGTAATGAAAAAACTCAAAAACTACTGTGCCGATTTTAAAAATTCTTTCACCATTGGAAAGCTACATTATCCGGAAGTAACATCGGCTATATTTTATCCCCATATTCCTACAGGAAAAAGGGAAACGCGGGTGAAACCGCGGGGCGCTGCTGTTTACTATATTTGAATACTGTGCTTAGATAATAAACGTTGTTTTTGTGTTCAGCCCGCCGTAAGCCAGGGGCGAAGCCTCGCCGCGTGGTCCCCGAGCTGAACTCGCAGGTAGCTGACTCCCCGAGGCCTAAGTCCAGTGGCAGCGAAGACAGCGAGTGTAAGTATCATCATCTTCCTAGTGTTATGTCCCGTGTTTAGACGGGGTCCGCTTAGACCATGATCCAGGATTTAGCGAGTCTGGTAATTACATTGAAGCGACTGCCGATCTGACCTTCGTAACCCTAAGATAGGGGAACCAGAAAATTTTTGGATCATGGTTACAAATTCAAAGTTGTTTGAATTTGCAGGTTTCATCACGATGTTTTAAGTTAAGTATCATACAAGATCAATAGTTTTGTGCGTTTCTATTGTAATTTTTTATAAAAGATTTCTTGGAAAAATACCTTCTTGATATAAAGATACCTTCTATAGTACGTTTTTTTTAGAATTAGAAATTATGTAAACAAAGAAGCAGTGGTGGCCAAACTTTTTTTGGCTAGCATAAAAATGTTAAATCTACCTCTTGTACCAATACTTACCTACATAGGTAAAATTTGCAGGGTGAAAGCCCAATGTTCGACATTGCCGTTATTTTATTGTTATTGCCGTTATTTAATTTGGGGTTGCTGATTAAGTAAATAAGGTCATTTTGATTTCTTAGATGGCGAATAGAATATAAAGTTGCGTAAACTACATTACCTACTCCCACAAAGCTCGAAAGACATTCGAATATCAGGACGCTCCGTCTTGATGTTCAAATGATCAAAGCGGTACTAGCCCGTCGTCCCACAGTTTTAGTCCCTCATGGGGTAGGATGAGCCAATTTTCTCCTCCTTGGTCAAAATTTCTTCATAGTAAGTAGAGACCCTAGGGAGGACTTACACGGTGGAACCACGAACAAGTACAGTTACTCCCCCTGTGACCGTTTGGTCATGAAAGTACGGGTGATTTTGCAAAGGTAATGGGTAACTCGACGTGACGCTGACTGTAGAGTCATCGTCCTACTGTGATAAAATTGAAATTATGGATCATAGTAATAAAACAAAATAGATTCTATATAAATATTTAATCATCATCGGAAGATGAATAATCGGATGATTCCCCGACATTAATTACAAATTTTTCTATAGTATTATCTATTAATGTGTCTAATTTAAGCATTTTCTCTTCTTCCTTTATTACATGCTGAATACAGGACACCCAATTACTTGCTGTAATTTCTGAAAAGGCAACTGGTACTAAAGTTATGACCGTTGTCATTTTAAAATCTTTATTGTGCTTTGCAATATACCCTTTCACTTGAGACCAAATTAATTCGATTGGATTAAGTTCACAGTGATACGGGGGTAACCGCACCACTGTAAATCCCATCTCCTTTGCCATTTCATCGATGACATAAGACTGGTATAAATGCTTATGTATTTTAACTTTTGACAATAGCTCCGCTCTTACTTCATTTTCTTTGAATGGAATGTTTTTTTCCTTCAGCCAATTTTGAATGTCGGCTTATCTCGTTTTGGTTGTAGGGATTTAGTCTTTTCTCCTCGAATGATACGGAGCGTTATCCATCACTATTACTGAGCCTTTTGGTATTTTATCTGAGAGACCCGAGAACCATTTTTCAAAATTGTGGGCATCCATCTCAGAATGTTGCAAATGGTGGTCATATTAAGCGACCATTTTAAAAATCACATAATATGGTACGTATTACAACATCGGCATGTACTTTTTAATTTTGCCGTGTCAAACTGACAACGTTTCGTTCCACAAGTTTGCAACTTCTGCTTCTTAAGGTCTTTTTTAGTGTAAACTTTTCACGCTGTTACGTTTTATTTGTTAAATTAATGTGTACCATAAAATACTCAAATTTTGTTCTTTCTAATGCTAAAAAAAATGGACTATAGACTGTGACGGAAAATCTTCATAATAAGAATAAAGTGCAATAAGCAATCTCCCAAAAGGTTGGTAGTCCGAGAAATAATAGGCCTTAAATCGCATATAAGAAAAAATTAAATGATTCGAGTTAACTATTTCTTTTTTTCATTTATTTAATTAATAAATGAAAAAAAAAATAGTTAAAAAGTTAATAGATGGAAAATTGTGAATTTAAATTACATTTAATTCGATCCCTTTAGCCGCAAATGCTATATTGAAAGAATAACGATTTGTTTGTATACAGCGGTGTCGGCATGGCCCACGCGCGAAGGCCGACCGCGCAACCTCGGGCGAGGCGTCAGCAAGCCGAAGAAGAACACCGTCGCCTCGCTCCTCGCGCAGAGCCGCGCGCTCGGCCTGCGCCCCGCGCTCGCGCAGCAGCTGCTCGGCGAGACCGACCTGGTGAGGAGATGCGTACATACATACATACGTATATACATACATACCTACATACATACATACCTACATACATACCTACATACATACATACATACATATATACATACATACATACATACATACATACGTTTGCAAACGCCGTCGCCTATAGCCAAGGAGCAATAAGTTTCTATTATTGATATAAGTTCTGTACAAATCAAAACTGACCCAAAAATTATCTCAACAGGAAAAACTCAAAGCCCTCCTCGGCGAGACCGCGAGCACGGACTCCGAGTGTCCGTCGGACAGCTGTCCGTCGGACTCGGACGCGAGCGACACCAGTTACGTGCGCCGCTCCAACGACGCGCAGCTGCGGCTGCCGATAGAACTCGGTAAATAAAACCAGCAATGTATACTCGAAATTGTGACTAAACAAATGTTTAGTCTTTCTTTATACACCTCTCTCGCTATTTATATTAACCGCAATACTTGAGGAGTTGATAAATGGGGTTATTGTACATTTGCCACAGATTAATTCGCCACAATGTAAAACATTCCATACATTGAAAGTTAATTCGTCACAAGCACCTACACAGTATTGTAAATTTGGCACAATTCTAAAGACGAGTGCATAAAATTTACTATACAAAAATATAATTATGACGAATGTACGTACATGCATTTTTTTGTGACGAACTTTGTGGCAAATGTACAATAACCCGATAAATGAAGTGAAAACAATACATCTTCTGTACATTACCACTATTAAGTATTTTACGTCTATCAATCATAATTCTTGTCTGTCGCGCGCAGGGCGGATGCGGGTGGGAGTGATCAATGCTGTTACTACACTTTCTACGTATACTGAAACTAACATGGAATTTGCGCAGGGTGGACGCGGGTGACGATAGTCAATACTATAACTATTAAGTTTCGTAACTAAAACTAGAATGTACTTTGTGCAGGGTGGAAGCGGGTGACGGTGATCAAGGGTCTATCCCGCAACTGCAGCGTGAAGGGCGACGTGAGCTACACCCCTCCGGAGCCGCACCCCCCCACGCCGCTCAAGTCGATGCACGAGCTGCAGACGGTATGTACCCCCCACTTTACATACATACATACATTACACAAAATAAACTAAGCAAGACATCCCCCTGAAGGGAGAGGCATACTTGCTTGAAGTATATTCAATGACGTTAAAAATTTAAGTCAAAAAAATCGCATTACCGCGAAAATAACTTTCAAGTGTTAGTTACATTAAAGACAGCCCTGGTCCACACTAACAATAGTATCATTTGAAAGCCTAATAAATAAGTAAAAAAAACACATAATATTACATTAAAAAAACTTGCTACCACTTAGACGACTTATAAAAAAATTAAACATTTACTACTATAATAGGGATGTTTACTGGCTAGTCAATTGAGATACTTTTTAAGAGCTGTCAAAACGAAATCACTTCATAGATTTTGTATGGGCTTGTCAACGTGTGACGTCACTAGTTTGTATAGTCAACTGACGTAATATTAAGCAGTTTTTGTAAAATGAAAAATCTTAGACTCAATATGATACAAAATCAATAAGTCTTACCTTACCAGCATACTACGATACTTTCTTTTTCAGAATTGATATTTCAAAATTAAATATAAATGGTGTCAACATCCCAATTGCAGTTCCTGGAATCGAACCCGTGGCCGGCGCTCTCAGCCGACAACTTCAGCTTCAGCGCGCGCACCGTGCTGGGCGAGTATGTGCAGCCGGCGGGCGAGCTCGCCGAGCCGCTCGTGTTCAATGAGCTCGAGATACTCAAGAGGTACGTACTGTACCCTGGGGTCACCGAGCCGTTGTGATTTTTTTTTATTACTATATAAATATAAATATCAGACTACATCACATATATGATCTGACTCCGAGGTAAGTAGCTTAAGCACTTGTGTTACGGATATCAGAGCATAGTAAGTATAACTGCTTGCAAACCCGTGACGTTAAATACTAAGATTATTATTATGCCCAAATTAATTATTAATTAAATGTGATTATAATTTTTTAAGTTAAGACCTAATTAATGTAATTTTCTTTTGTTCCTTCTTTTAATTACATAGTAATCGCCCATTGTTCGAAATTCGGCCATAATTCGTTTAATTTTTTTTATTAATTTAATGTATTTTTAATTTTCTATCCTAATAAAGTATAAAGTTTTTACTTGACGTATTAATATATAGATGTCGTGTCTCCCCAGGTTGGAGGAGGCGCGCGCCCTGGCGGCGCTGGGCGGGCCGCGCCCCACGCCGCCGCCGGTCGACCGCCGCATCGAGCTGGCGCGCCGCCAGCAGGCCGCGCGCGACGCGCGCCGCGACGCCAGCGCGCGCTCGCGCGACCAGGTACATACATACATACATACATACATACATACATACATACAACCGGCGCTGGGCGGGCCGCGCCCCACGCCGCCGCCGGTCGACCGCCGCATCGAGCTGGCGCGCCGCCAGCAGGCCGCGCGCGACGCGCGCCGCGACGCCAGCGCGCGCTCGCGCGACCAGGTACATACATACATACATACATACATACATACATACATACAACCGGCGCTGGGCGGGCCGCGCCCCACGCCGCCGCCGGTCGACCGCCGCATCGAGCTGGCGCGCCGCCAGCAGGCCGCGCGCGACGCGCGCCGCGACGCCAGCGCGCGCTCGCGCGACCAGGTACATACATACATACATACATACATACATACATACATACAACCGGCGCTGGGCGGGCCGCGCCCCACGCCGCCGCCGGTCGACCGCCGCATCGAGCTGGCGCGCCGCCAGCAGGCCGCGCGCGACGCGCGCCGCGACGCCAGCGCGCGCTCGCGCGACCAGGTACATACATACATACATACATACATACATACATACATACATACATACATACAACCGGCGCTGGGCGGGCCGCGCCCCACGCCGCCGCCGGTCGACCGCCGCATCGAGCTGGCGCACCGCGACGCCAGCGCGCGCTCGCGCGACCAGGTACATACATACATACATACATACATACAACCGGCGCTGGGCGGGCACGTGTGTTACGGATATCAGAATCAACAGTGGTGTTACAGATAAATACATTAGGGGTGAGAGCTTCTCGCTCAAATAACAAAATGTTTTTCGACTATACACTAGAAATTTTCATTAAATCATGTTATTTTTTCAGGCTCGCCTAGTCAGAGAACTAGAGAGGAACGAAAAAGCGGAACTGGTGAAAAGGGAAAAAGAGGCCAGGAGCCAGCAGCTACTGGAGGTACGACTCGCATAATGTCCTAACGGGGTCTTTGTGTATTGGTCTATATGTTCAGTAGTTCATTGGGAATTTGTATTTGTATTGTGTTTATAGAACTTATCTCCCGTGTTACAGTAAAAAAGATTTAATTTTTTTTAATTATTTGTTATAAAAATATCGCTATGAAACTGTAATGCGGGATTTTTTATTCTATTTATGTTTTAAACCATTTGTGCTTGTGTTTGTTTTTATTTTTATATTTTTTTATTATCAATTTGAAGCTTGGCAACATTGTGCTCACATACGTATTTTTGTAGATTATTTTTTAATATTTTTTCTTGTAAAAGCAAAAAGTGGCTTAGGATTTTAATTTTGTAACAAAAAATAAATTGGTACCTTTTTGCTTTTTCGTAGAGCGTTAGAATTCTTAGCTTTTTAGTTGGTAGTAGCTGTGTGTCCTATATAGTATTCATATACATATATCTTTTATATTTATCTATGTAAAACCAACTTCCTGGGTCGAGAATCTAACACAAAACCGGAAATTGACAATGTTGTCAAAAATCCAATTGATAATAAAGATACCGAAAATGATACCACAAAAAAAGACTAACTACACCCGTAATACACAGCATATCAACAAGAACCGTACGCAGCTGACGATCGAAGCTCTGCCATCGGTACCGAAATCGGGTACCGATACCAGTGAGTGGAAAATACCGGAAATCGTGATGGGCCCCGCTACTAAGCCGAGCAAAGAGCGGGTCATGCCGCCTATTAGCTTGTCCTTGATACCAGTACCAGGTCCCAAAGACACTCTGAACTCTCCTATTAAAGCAATCAACTTCGATCAGAGCTATAGGGAGGAAGAATACAACGCTTTAGACAAAATGAAAGATTTCGCTGAAAAAGCAGCCTTTGATCTCCCTAAGCGGCCTAAAGACAATAAATACTTCGACTTTTCGCTGTTGAAAGCAAACGAAAAGCGACTTAAAGTCCCAGACAAAGAGAACAATTTGGAGAAACTCATAGAATCTTATTCTAGAATAACAGAATTCATAAACGGTTGTGATTGGTCAAAGCTGCAAGCAGATAAAAAGACTGAGGACGCTAAGGTGTTGGAAAAGAAATACTTAGACGCGAAAAACGAGTTTATGACTCAAAACTTAATGTTGATGCCCAAAGACAATCACAAATCTGTTCTGAAAGAAGTCATAGACTTGAGCGAAGATGACGATAACATACTGACTGATATTATAACTAAAAAGATTAGCAAAGGGACTTTTAATATAGGCAAGGACGGAGCCTTATCGATTTCGGTCCATCCGTTCGGCAGTAAGGACGCGTTTGGGCCGGTACGTGGAGAATTAGAGATATTTACTAACATTTCGGCTAAATATATACTAATACACTAATACTGGTTGTCTGGTGTATGTAACATCACTAATTTGTCTTCTAGTGGTTCAAAGGTCACTTCCTTATGCTAAATGTTCACTATACAGGTTTCGGAGATGTTTGTGTATCTAGGAACTTTACTAAAAACATTTTCTTTTCAAAATAGGCTACCTAATACAAGAAGATACTTTCAAATCGGATATTACTTCCTGAGATTGTCGTGATCAAACAGACAAACGTATCCGTTAAATATATTGATATTATTACGTATCCATATTTAAAACCAAAAGGGAGGGCTATGATTTTAGCTGTCTATGTATGTATGTATGTTTTTATTAAATAAATATCAGATAAATATAAATAAATATTAAACTACATCACATACATTGATCTGAAGCCGAGGTAAGTAGCTTAAGCACTTGTGTTACGGATATCAGAAACAACAGTGGTATTACAAATAGGTATATACTTAAATACTGGATATTAACACCCAGACACAGAACAAACACAAGTAGTCATCACACGAATGTTTGTCCCTGGTGGGGATCGAACCCACAACTCTTGGCGCATGGGGTAGGGTCACTACCGAATGCGCCGTCGAGCCAGTCTGTTTTTATTTACATTATATATTATATTACGTTTCATATCATAGTCCCTCAACCACCTGTACAATTTTTATAGTTGAGTTTTTTTATGTTATCGTTATGTTATTAAGGTCCAAGAAGCATAGACACATATTTCAACTGATCTCCAAAGCTTTTCATTACATGATGTCCCCCGATTCTGAATTTATTTTTATAAACTTATCTCTTAAACGTTTTTGATACTATTACAAAGTTCTGAAATGGCTGATAATTTAAATTGCCATTTATGTACATATAAACAAAGTCTTCTGATGCTCTTATTATAAACAAGCTGTGCCTGACGTTTCATCCGCGTTTAAAGTTAATATTATATAGCCTTCTTCGATAAATGGGCTATCTCTAACACAGAAAGAACTTTTCAATTCGGGATAGTATTTCCTGGTGAGCTGGGAGCGGTGGTAGCTCAATGGTAAGGACACGCGCCTCTTAACCAAGGAATGCGGGTTCAAACCCGGTCACGTACCTCTGGATTTTTCAAGTCTATGTACGTATTTATACCACTAGCTCGACGGTGAAGGAAAACATCGTAATGAAACCTGCAAATTCAAACAACTTTGGATTTGTAACCATGATCCAAAAATTGTCTGGTTCCCCTATCTTAGGGTGACGAAGGTCAGATCGGTAGTCGCTTCAATGTTATTACCAGACTCGCTAAATCCTGGGTCATGGTCTAAGCGGACCCCGTCTAAACACGGGACATAACGCTAGGAAGATCATTTCCTGAGATTAGCGCGCTCAAGCAAACAATCTCTTCAGCTTTTTAATATCAGTAAGTATAGATTTCTGGTTAATTCTTTGGCTGCCTACCTTCGAATTAATATGGTAAAGAGGTATATTGTACTTGATAGTTCACCGTGAAGCTAGTTAAAATGGTGGCAGGTATACCTGTTGCGAAATACTATAGCGTTCGGATCTCTGCTTACCCCGCTAGGGAAGTGGCGTGAAGTTTAGTTAGTTAGTTAAATACTTAGATTTAGGTTAAAGGTCTAGATGGCAAGCTAGAAGTTAGTAACATGGTATTGTGAGATTGGAAACGGTTTTAGTTTTAATATTGGTAGTGGTATCTCGACTTGTGAGCTTCAAAGTATATTACATCTGTCTCACTCACTCTTTCTTTCTGTCTCGTGTCTTAGTACATTCAAACATATGTTGGATTACCCTTGAGGCTATTGTAATTTGCAAAAGGGTATAATATGTTTTTGACTGTACTTAATATCACTTTACTAACTCATTTGATGACATCTACTACTCATATGTAGATACTTCATATCAATATTATGTGTTTGTGATTTAAAGTACAAATACGGAAAAGAACAGTAATAAGTATAACTGGTATATTTTCTGTATATGTACTTGCAAACTTGTATTCATATTATATAGATTTTATGTATAATATATCTGTAATAAAATAGTATTTAGTACCTTAAAACATGCAGTTTATCTATAAACATACTCATTTGAAAGTATTCATTTAAAGTATATATATGTACGTATTTTTAATGAAATATATGAAATAAATAGTTTTCATTTTGTTTCTAAAGTTAAACTTTTTTTTATATTTGCAAATGACAAGACGTTTATTACAATTTGCGATATTTTGTTCCATGTGCGCTGTTTCTATTATAATTTGCTGTACCGCTTTCGATGTTGTTGGCACGATTGTAATGAAGGCTAAGAGGAAAAAACAGGAGGAGATTGAGAAGCAGAAGATCGAGGACCAGGCTAAGAGGCAACAGGTGAGATGTTGCGATACATGTGCTTAGCAAATCATTAGGTCTACAAGCTCAGCTGCTTACCAACATACTGGTTGTATACTTTTGTCACCTTTAATGGGATATAAAAAATAATTATAATCTGGCCCTGGACTGGCTCGTTGGCGCATTCGGTAGTGACCCAACCCTATGCCCAAAAAATAACAGACAACATTAACATTGATCTGACTCCGAAATAAGTAACTTTTAATTCAAATTCAAACTTAAGCACTTGCGTTACGGATATCAAATTCAGCAGTGGTATAACAAATAAATTCTTAAATATTAGATATTAACACCCAGACACGGAACAAACACAAGTATTTGTCCTGGGTGGGGATCGAACCTAAAAAACTACCAAACGCGCCATCGCTCCAGTCAAAAAAGTTGCATCTATGACTCACTAGTGCAAGATCTTTTGAACCTGTAGCCTTTACTTTCAAATGTTAACCAGTACTTCATCTGAGACATTGCTGACCACAAAAGACTAATTGTTTCCTTAGCTTATTGCAGCTATACTCAATCTGTGTTCCGCGGAACCCTGGGGTTCCGTGAAGCCTATCTGGGGGTTCCACGAAAATTGGTACTGATCATAAATATCATAACTCCTGGGGGAAAATCCGATAAAAGTCGATTATTACCCCCCCCCCGCACTGCCGCCCGCGCTGTTCTAGGGTCCCGTCAAATACTCCGCTTCCTAAAAGGGTTCCATAGCATAAAAAGTTTGAGAAGCACTGCTTATTGAATAACGTTTGTTGCAGGAAAGAGAACTGAAAAGACAACAGGCTATACTTCTGAAGGAACAGGTGAATATAGTATTATTTATACATATTTGTGTGAGTGTGTGCGTGAATGATTTTTCATCTGGGCGTTGTAACGATTAGTGTGATCCTAATTTGTAATTGACTAACAGATGTCATGTAATTGTTTTACTTTGAGTTTATGAAAACAAATCCATATTTATATATACAAGACTAGCTCTAAGATACTTTATTGTGTATCCTGTGTGATCTATAATTTTTGACGGTTAAATAGCAGCCTATGACCTCTCATTGATCAAACTTTATGTCTGCTAAATTTCATCGTAATCAGTCAAGTTAAGTCGACCCTTTAGATTAAGGATAAATATGTAACTGACAGACAGTTATCTTCGCATTTATAACATTTGTAAGGACTAGATATTACAACAACAACATACAACATAACATTTCACTAGCCAGTTGGTCGAGTGGTCAGAGACCCTGGCCACGAAATCAAGGGTCGCGGGTTCGAATCCCGCTAGGGGCAAATATTTCGTGTGATGAACATGGATATTTGTACTCGAGTCATGGATGTTTATAAACGTATTTAAGTATGTCTATCCGTTCACCTAGTATCCATAGCACAAGCTAAGCTTAGTTTGGGACTAGGGAATTGGTGTGCCAGTCTGAAGATAGATAGTTAGATAAATCGTTTAGAATTATCTAAGAATTTATTATTATTATTTATTTTATTAACATCACGCCCATAATTCCCGTAGGGGTAGGCAGAGTCAAAGGGGCAGCAGGCCCCTTTAACCACATTCAGCCAAAAACAAAGCTGGGCTGGGTCAATGGAAAATTGTGAAAATTGTGTGTGGCTAACTCGTCGTCTACACAATCACATACCCAAAACCCCATATACCATTAGTCGCCTTATACGATTGCTAGGCAAGAAACACAGTTGGCACTTTCTTTTTGAAGTCCCAGACCAATATCGGACAAAAACCGTTTCGGTCTTCGGACTAGTCAATATGACTGCATTAAAAAAGCTATAATTATATTTAGTTCGTCAGTTAGATTATACAAAAACACTACTCATATTTTTCGCTTTATCAAATGAATAAAAAATCACAAGATAAAGAGCATCAAAGTTTTGGAGAGGAGGCTTGCGACGTCACCATTTCGTAAAAATTGTACGAAAGCGTGACGTCACGCGCAACTTGAATGCATGTATCTTCGTCAATGTTTGTTTGACAAATAAATAAAAAAATACGTGTTCAATATTTTTTTTATAATCTCACTGACGGATTAAACAGAATGTTTTAGTCATCTAGCCTATTAAAATTTTGGCCTATTTTTATTGACTGTTTCTGTGTGTCTGTGTGTGTGTGTGTTCATGTCGTAATTGTGTATCGCTATTACATGTGTGTTTTTTCCTATTTCCCGTATGTCACACCGGCGCAGCAAAAGTATATAACGGAGGTAATACATAGCAGACGCAAATTAAATAGACTCGCTTTGTAGATACGCTAAGCCAAGGCTGCCCAAAGGTCATCACAGGTTATCAATAATGCACCTCTTTATAGGGGGGAGACACACATAACTTCGTTTTCTCGAGTAAAGCAGTTTTTCGGATCACGAAAAATGGTATTAAAATTTCCAATTCCATTATATTTAAAGGGGTTATGTACTTGTATGCGAAAGGGGTAAGCTCTTTGTTGAAATATCTATTCTGGAATGGTTTGAATAGACGTTTTATTACTGTGATGTAATGCGTCTATGAAAAACATAGCTGTCTAATCTTAGAACCCAATTTGGTGGTATCATCACGGACGATGAAGGGTACCGCGGGTTTAAGTGGGTATACCGCGGATTTAAGTTGGTACAACGTGGTGGGTATATTGCGGGGTTTAGTCGGGTATACCTCAGCCATTCCATCTTGATCAAAAAGGAAATCTCTAATTCAGAGCTACCGTGTAAGGTGTGTTCTTTCTATTCAATATCAAAGGCGCCATAGAATTGCTTTGTATAAATTATAGCAAACTTTGTAAACTGATTGGGCAGCCTTGTGAACTTCACTCTGCGGACGTAGGTTGATCTTGAGCTGTATAAAGTTGAACATAATATTTATAAACAGTTGCCACTGTAAGTAAATCCAAATAATATGATGGCGATATCAAAGTTCTCTTTATTTATATAGGTTTGAAACAAACACTTATAAAACGTCAATTCAACAAGAAAATCAACTAATAATATGAATCTACCACCGGTTCGCAATGTTGTTTCTACCGAGAAGAAACCGGCAAGAAACTCGGTAGTTACTCTTTTCTTCATTTCAACATTGTATCATAATAATTATGTCACGTCCTCAGCCAGACTTCGCTAGATCCATGACCGTACCTTTTTAAATTGGACCATGCTTACACATCCACAGTTACATGCAATGAATGTATGGACTTTCATACATACATCATAATCGCAAAATTCTATTTTACACTAGTTGACCCGGCGCTCTTCGTAACGCCCCGTATTCGGGTTTTCTTTTATTATTTTCCTCGCAAGGTTTCCATATTTTCTTACCGTACAAACCTTACCTGGAAGATTACAAATATTTTTAAACCACAATTCGAGACAAGCGAATAGCAATAAATTTTATAATGATATATTTATAGATATTAATACAAATTCATAAATATATAATAGATAAAAATAAATATGAACTTAAATACTGTGGATAAATAAATGGACTGCTCAACTTTTTTCCAAGTTTTGAACACATTAATTTTCTTTAATTACAATTAAGGAAAGCTTAAGCAGTGAATCTGTTAGTGACACTTTAAAAAGCATTAAAACTTTATTTATATAATAATAATAATAAATATCCCACAACATCACATTCATTGATCTAACTCCGAGCTAAGTAGCTTAAGCACTTGAGTTGCAGATATCAGATTCAACAGTGGTATTACAAATTTATACTTAAATATTAGATATTATATAACACTCAGACACAGAACAAACACAAGGTATTCATCACACGAATGTTTGTCCTGGGTGGGAATCGAACCCACAACTCTTGGCGCATGAGCCAGGGTCACTACCAAATGAGCCATCGAGCCATATATCAATAGATTATTATATGATAAAATTCACAACTGTTTATAAATATATCTTGCTTTTAAACTAACTAAAATCGGTGTAGGGCTTATTTTAAAATGCGCTTAGTTATAAAAGGTATGAGGGCATCGAGTATTTATTTGTCTGAATACTATAAGCACGGTTTTATTTTAGACATATTACTTTTGCATGTTCAAATCTCAGATATAGTAGGTAGCCTAAACCCATGCCTAAAAAGCCTGAAAAGGCCTAACATTATGAAAAAATTTTGCTCTGAAACAATATCGTTAGCAGAATAATTAATATATATTTTATTTAAAACAAGATAACTTTGTTAATTTTCGTGCTGCATTCAATCATAATAAAAATATCACTGCAGGGACTAAATAAGATATTATACATTATGACATGAGTACTTACAGCTAAAAGTATAGACTATGTTGATATTGTTATGACGGTTTTGACGCAGAACATCATATTCGCAAAAATGTCATAGCGAAACATTTTGTCACTTTCGCAAAAAGTCACTTTCGCAAAACGTCACTTTAGCAAAAAGACACTTTCGCAATGTCACTTTCGGAAAAAATCACATTCGCAGAATGTTATCCAAATTTTTTTTGTCCAGTATGTTTTTTGTGTACATGTAAGGAAATTATTTGTATTTTTTATTATTATTCTATTTGGTTGTTGGTATTTCCTTTACTTTAGTGTACAGACAATACCTTACAGGAACAAAAATGTTAATGGCATTCTGCGAAAGGACTATGACCAAGAAAATCGCGTCAAACATTAAAGTGTTCAAAATATTCCATTTATCCGAACAGCTTTTTCGACATTTCTCTTAAAATCTAATTCGTATAATGTAATTATAAAAGAAAAGAAACAGCCAGATCAGTCCCTTATCGAATGATGCACATACCAAACAGAGCATTTGAATGCTTTTTTTTATTAAGATATACAGAAAATAGTTTAACCCTCATTGACATTCCAGGAACGCGAAAGGCGACGACAGCACACGACGTTCATCCGCCAACTCGACTCCCGCAAGAGATGGGAGGAGAGGGAGAGGAGGAAGCACCAGAACCTGCTGGACCGGCTGCTGGTGAAGGAGAAGAAGCTGCAGCAGCGGCGGAAGGAGATGGAGCTGCTGTCTGAGCTGAGGTGGGTCCGGGGAGACAGGGGGTGAGAGATGGGAGGACAGGAAGATGAAGATTCAATAGGAACGGGACATATCGCTAGGAAGATGATTAATCCTACTAATATTATAATGCGAAAGTTTGTATGTATGGATGGATGTTTGTTACTCTTTCACAATAAAACTACTGAATGGATTTTAATGAAACTTAAGAATAATACACCTTACATACAGCATACACCCTAATAACATATAGGCTATGTTTCATCGATGTACCACGCGAGCGAAGCCGCGGGCAGAAGCTAGTTCTTAATATAAGACAAAATCACACACACTAATCCGGATCTGTATCTGGTAATATAAATAATGCTAATAATATAAATGCTAATATAAATAATACAATTTATATTAGCATCCAGATACAGAACAAACACAGGTTCAAAACATTAATCACACTAATGTTTGTCCTGGGTGGGCATCCGTACCACTATTCTTAGCGCTTAAGCGGGGTCATTACTAGCGATTGCAATCCGTCGTCATGGTTCCAGGACCCTGGATTGCAATCATTGCAAACCCTAGTAGGGATTGCAATCCAGCGGCCTGGTACCGGCACATGTCGCTTGATTCTTGATCTTGATCCATTGGATCGGATCCAGCATTGCAATAAAAAGTCACTACCGAATGAGCTATCGAGACAGTCACCAGTAGTTTAATACAAATCCTCATATTGTTCCCCAGACGGCCGCAAGAGGACTCGTCTCTGTCGGACCAAAAGCCGCTGCCGACGCTGACCCGCATCCCGGGGCTGAAGCTGCCGGGACAAGCGTTCGCGGACATTCTTCAAGTGTACGAGTTTATACACAATTTTGGACAAACGCTAGGATTTGGTGAGTACTCAAGTTGTGGGTATTAGTAATATATGCTTTGAAGACTTCAGGCGACGGAATGCCGTGGGGATAAAGTAGGTATACAATAGGTGGTAGATCTACGCTGAAATCTTTTTTAGCCAGTTTCGCTACTTTTATTAGAGAAAATGGCATAAAAAATCGGCTCTTAACCTGCTGCGTTTCGTTCCGTGACTGGCAGTACCGCATGCCTAAAAATTGAGAATTTGTAGTCCAAAAATCTCCAGTCACTCTCGGCCTGGACGGTGAGGGTGTTTCCGACCGAAATTTCACTGAACACAGATAAGCTGAGTTGCCTAGATCATTAAACTATGTCCCGTTTCAGACATGGACGCGATCCCGACCCTGAACACTCTCCAGATGGCACTTCTGCCGGACTGCTGCACGGACGCCGAGGAGGAGCTGGTGCAGGTGCTGACGCAGCTGCTCGTCTGCGCTATCGGTATGTCGGCGCACTGTTACATGGCGAGGTGGCGTCGCTCCAGGCGGGACCTGGTCCAACGCTCCAGGTGGCGTTGCTGCCGGACTGCTGCTCTAAGATATACATATAGGGAACAAAGTACTGTTCCTACCTTGGCAGATGGCAATAGATGCTATCTCTCTAAAAGTAGGTGGTAAAGTTCGGCGCCGCTCCAAGCTGCGCGTTGCTTCAAGCATCTAAAGGCGGGTCTCCAACTTTTGTTCGGTGGAGACTTGCCTTTACAGAAACTTTTGTCACCAACATGTGTTGTCAACACAAAAGTTGGCAACTTTTGTGTGGTGGAGAATCGCCTTAAGTGGGAATAGCGCTCCATTGCTCTAGAAAACAGGTATTGAGAGTACTGTTATTTCTGTGTACTCAATTTTTATCCTTTCCCAGAGGACCCAGGCATCCCGCACCCCGGGCGGCACACCACGCTGCTGGGGCACGCCATCCGCATGGGCGACATCACCCCCGCCAACCTGAGCGAGGTGCTGAGGATATACCTCTACGCGAACGCTACCGGTGAAGTGAAAGCATTGACTGGTAAGTATGTTATAAGGAAGATCAGCTAACTACACAGGAGATATAATGCAAATCAGCGTCATGTCGCCCCGTCGTCATGTCAAATGCTGAGTGGCAACCATTTTCGCTGCACATCTTGCCACTTAAATATAATTTTGGTAAACTAGGTTAAATATTGCACCGAATAAATTTTGTTTTCTTTCTTTAAAAAAAAGTGCCGAGTGTTTCAGTGTGCGCAAGCAGACACTTGTCCACACTGTTACACTCCTTAACCCTCATGGTCTGGTGAATCAGTAATCGGGCTTCACATGATTTCTGAGGTACATGAGTGAAACTCTGAGGTACATGGGTGTAAATTGTACTCTGCCAAACTTTTTGGGAATTGTAGCAGTGGTAAATAATAAAAAATATCGTTGGCCTAGGTTTAGAATCCAGGATTAGGTCTTTAGGTTGCACTTGCTACCATCATTTCACTTCAATAAAGCAATGATGCAGCCAGACTTAGAATAGATGAGCAAAGAGAAAAATCGAGTTCATTGGTCTTTATTAAGATAGGCCCATGTCTAACAATGAACGAGTATAGGCTTACTGATGATGACCGACGCAGTCAATATATGATATACTTCTTTAGTTCTTTAGTAAAAGAGTATAGGTAGGGTATACCGTATACTGAATAAAGAGTACACTGACTGGCTCGATGGCGCATTCGGTAGTGACCCTGCCCCATGCGCCAAGAGTAGTAAGTTCGATCTCTACCCAGAACAAACATTCGTGTGATGAACACTTGTGTTTGTTCTGTGTCTGGGTGTTAATATTAAATATTTAAGTATATATTAATACCACTGTTGATTCTGATATCCGTAACACAAGTGCTTAAGCTACTTATCTCCGAGTCAGATCAATGTATGTGATGTCGTCGGATATTTATTTATTATTATTTATTTATTTATCCATGATGGATGTGTTAGCCAATATATGATGCCCCCCCAGGCCTGACGGCGGAGCGCGAGCGCGAGCGGCGGGTGGCCGACCACCACCAGACAGAGGCGGAGGCGCAGCACACGTGCGCACACACCAAGAACGCCGCCTACTACGACCAGCTGCATGCCAACGCCACCTACAAGCTGTCAGGTACCGACGAGTTGCCAGGGGGGAAGAGGGGGGGACTGCTTCCTAATCCAGACTACTATAGATATTTTGACAGGGTCAGAGACCCTGGCCACGAAACCAGGGGTCGCGGGCTTGAATCCCGCTAGGGGCAAATGTTTCATGTGATGAACATGGGCATTTGTACGAGTCATGGATGTTTATAAGCGTATTTAAGTATATCTATCCGTTCACCTAGTATCCATAGCACAAGCTTATATGCCATAGTTTGGAACTAGGGAATTGGTGTGCCAGTCTGGATAATTTATTTATTAAACTGCTTTTATTTTGAGCTGCATGCTAAGGTCATCTTTAAGGTCTTGGGTGATATACGAGCTGCTCAAGCAGGTGGAAGGGGGGGGGGGGGGGGGTGTGGGAGTAATTTTGCCCTTTTGACAATATCTCACTCGTTAAGTACATTATAGGGATAGATGCGCGGAGTACATCCGGTACCCGTTGAAAACCAGGGTCGTGACATACCTGACCATCAGGTGGCTCACGCCTTGAGACCCACTTTTGTGTCCTGTATTCTTTCTCTTCCTTTTATTTTTATTTTTGTCCTTGTGTGTTAAGCATAAACTAGCCAACTAATTAAACTTCACGCCATTTCGTTAGTTAGTTAGTGTTTAGATAAAAAAAAATCTATTCTTTTCTATGTCCTACGTCCTTATACTTGATTTTTTAGCAAATAGCCCTTTCCACGTCCAAAAAGATAGAAAAACCGAGTAACTGATTGAAACGAGTATACTAACTAGATCTTTACTCCACAGAGGCTCTCCGCGACAAACCCTACTTGGCACTGAACGCGACCACCAAGGCCCGCATCCTGGCCTTCATCTGCGACGAACTGCTGCAGAACAAGGCGGTGCTGAGGCAGGTGGACGGCTCGCTGGACCACCTCAACCAGCTCAAGAAGGAGCGCTATCTGATGGACATGAAGATCAGGAAGTGAGTTGACAAACAGTTCCTGAGCCAATGCTTAACAACTGCGCTGTTTATTCATATTGAATCTATCCGTTATTCAGTACGAATAATCCGCGCAGTTGTTAAGCTGACCTGCTATAAAGTGTAACAGTGACCCCCCTGGCGCTGAACGTGACCACCAAACCGCAAGATATGTTTTGGTTTTGGCTGAATGTCGTTAAAGGGGCTTGCTGCCCTTTTGACTCTGCCTACCCCTTCGGGGATTATGGGCGTGATGTTATGTTTATGTTACAATCTAGGTATTTTCCTGTACTCGACACGTTTCTCACATATTCCCGTCTCTCCCAGAGTCCGAGTGCTGCACCAACGCAAGCTGCGCGCGGAGCAGGCTGAGAAGCAGCAGGCGCTCGCCCTGGAGCGGATGCAGCGGCTAGTGGAGGAGAGCACGGCCACGCTCAGCCGCGCCTCGCCGCATGCGGACGAAGGTAATGACGATGAAAATTAATGTGAGACGGATAGATTGACAGGTAAATAGTGTGAGTGAGATAGATGTTTTGGAGATAGACAGGTAGTAAGGCCTGCTGCGAGAGTAAAAGAGACAGGTGATGTGTGATAGAGAGAGATAGAGGCACTGGAGGCGAGCAGCGGCTAGTGGAAGGGAGCACGGCTACCCTCAGCTTCGCCTCGCCGCACGCGGACGAAGTAATGAGGACGAGAATGAATGTAAGGCGGATAGATTGACAGGGAATGAGTGTGAGTGAGATGGATGTTTAGGGAGATAGGCAGGTGGTAAGGCTTGCTGCGAGAGTGAGTAAAAGAGGCACTAGAGAGGAGCAGTGGCTAGTGGAGGATAGCACGGCTACCCTCAGCCGCGCCTCGCCGCACGCGGACGAAGGTAATGACGATGAAAATGAATATGAGACGGATAGATTGACAAGGAATGAGTGTGAGTGAGATGGATGTTTCGGGAGATAGACAGGTAGTAAGGCTTGCTGCGAGAGTGAGTAAAAGAGGCACTAGAGAGGAGCAGTGGCTAGTGGAGGATAGCACGGGTACCCTCAGCTGCGCTTTGCAGCACGCGGACGACGGTAATGAGGACAAAAATGAATGTGAGACGGATAGATTGACAGGGAATGAGTGTGAGTGAGATGGATGTTTAGGGAGATAGACAGGTAGTAAGGCTTGCTGCGAAAGTGAGTAAAAGAGGCACTAGAGAGGAGCAGTGGCTAGTGGAGGAGAGCACGGGTACCCTCAGCTGCGCTTTGCAGCACGCGGACGACGGTAATGAGGACAAAAATGAATGTGAGACGGATAGATTGACAGGGAATGAGTGTGAGTGAGATGGATGTTTAGGGAGATAGACAGGTAGTAAGGCCTGCTACGAGAGTGAGAGAAACAGGTGGTGTGTGAGAGAGAGAGAGGCACTAGAGAGGAGCAGCGGCTAGTGGAGGAGACTCAGCCGCACTTCGCCGCACTTGGTCGAAGGTTCCGTATAGTTACGCTATCTATATAACTACCCTTATTTTTTGCCCTTTCTGGGAACAAATTCGGATTTCGGATCTCGAGCGAGACTGTGCCTTGGTAGGACTTAGTACGGTCCCTTTGTTAAGAACCTCCCCCCGGCGCTACCCTCGGCGCGATTATACCCATTGGGTGAGACTCGTAAGGGAGGCCCAGCAGAATCAACAGTGGTATTAAAAATATGTAGTGCCTACATACATATATACATAACATCACGTCCATAAACCCCTTAGTAGTAGGCAGAGTCAAAGGCTAGCACGTCGCCTACATAATTACATACCCAAAACTCCATATACCATTAGTCGCCTTTTACGACATGCTAGGCAATGGTTCTTGTCCTTCTTGTTTGCACATTTTTTTAGTCCCACACCAACATAGGACAAATATTTAGTGATATTATAAATATTAGATATTAATACCCAGACACAGAACAAAACAAGTATTCATCACACGAATCGTGTTCTGGGTGAGGATCGCCATGGAACCAGTCAAAAGCTCATGCTTTTTGTTCATATTAAATGCATATTTCCTAATGTTTATTAATATTTGTTTACAGAACAACCCCCTTCAGAGAAGAGTACACCCAAAAAGCAAGACTCCCCCGCCCCCGATGCGGACGATAAGCCCCCATCCCCGGAGCAACCAGAAGAGAGCGACAAGGAACTTTCGCCCATAAAAGATCTCTCCCACTCTATGAAGAACAAAGAGATTCTGAATAACAATAAGGAGGAATGTTCTCCGGCAGATAACTCGAAGTTAGATAAGGACAGCGTGATGGGAGACTGTGATGCGATGTTGAGCGATTTGGAGAGTGAGGGCACGCAGCCTGAGGAGGTAATGTGGACTTTATGTTTAGTGGTGTAAGGTTTGGAATTCTTTAGGAGGATTATAATATATTACATATACACTATATTACACAAAAAAAACATAATCGGTTAACCGGTTTCGGAGGTGTTTAACGTGACAGATTTTTATATTAGACTAGCTGACCGGCGAACTTCGTTCCGCCTAACAGTCAATGACACATAATCGGTTTAAATAAATTGAGATGCAAGCTGTCCTATCTTTCAAGTTGGATCAAACTGCACACGGTGTGCAAATTTCATTAAAATCGGTTAAGTAGTTTCGGAGTCCATTGCGGACAAACAACGTGATGCGCAATTTATATATGTTTAGATATCACATAAAATTAGTACATTAATTTCAGGATGAAGACAAGAACTTATCGTCTGAGGAGCTGTCTCGCAAGCTGGACAAGCTGATGAGGCAGTCCGAGCAGCAGCTACAGCAGCTTACAGCTGGATCTCATGCGTTAAGAGCCACGTGCTATGGACAGGACAGGTAATATCTCTTTCTCTTTCTCTCTTATAGACTAGTCTATCCCATTTCTTTTGGAGTCAGCTATCCTCTCTCTCTTTCTCTTCTTTATCCTCACTCCGTTTCATTTGGGGTCAGCCACCCACCCACTCTTTCTTTTTCTCTTTAGATTTTACGGAAGTGACTTTATTCGAAAGGGACTTTTGAAATGAAAATTTTCGTCTCAGCCAATACTTATAAGCCGTTATATATGACTAATTGATGGTCTGCAGATACTGGCGCCGTTACTGGTCGCTGGGGCGCTGCGGCGGCGTGTTCGTAGAGGCGCTGGAGTCGGCGCAGCCCGAGATCATGTCGTACCACGCCGCGCTTGAGCGGGACCAGCGCGCCGCCCGCCGCGGGGACGCGCGCCGCCGCAAGCGAGGTGCGTGCGCGCTGTACTAGCTGTGAGGGGCTGGGCGCTAGGCGTGAGGGCGACAGGTACAGGTCGCCCGCCGCGGGGACGCGCGCCGCCGCAAGCGAGGTGCGTGCGCGCTGTACTAGCTGTGAGGGGCTGGGCGCTAGGCGTGAGGGCGACAGGTACAGGTCGCCCGCCGCGGGGACGCGCGCCGCCGCAAGCGAGGTGCGTGCGCGCTGTACTAGCTGTGAGGGGCTGGGCGCTAGGCGTGAGGGCGACAGGTACAGGTCGCCCGCCACAAGGACGCGCGCCGCCGCAAGCGAGGTGCGTGCGCGCTGTACTAGCTGTGAGGGGCTGGGCGCTAGGCGTGAGGGCGACAGGTACAGGTCGCCCGCCGCGGGGACGCGCGCCGCCGCAAGCGAGGTGCGTGCGCGCTGTACTAGCTGTGAGGGGCTGGGCGCTAGGCGTGAGGGCGACAGGTACAGGTCGCCCGCCACAAGGACGCGCGCCGCCGCAAGCGAGGTGCGTGCGCGCTGTACTAGCTGTGAGGGGCTGGGCGCTAGGCGTGAGGGCGACAGGTACAGGTCGCCCGCCACAAGGACGCGCGCCGCCGCAAGCGAGGTGCGTGCGCGCTGTACTAGCTGTGAGGGGCTGGGCGCTAGGCGTGAGGGCGACAGGTACAGGTCGCCCGCCACAAGGACGCGCGCCGCCGCAAGCGAGGTGCGTGCGCGCTGTACTAGCTGTGAGGGGCTGGGCGCTAGGCGTGAGGGCGACAGGTACAGGTCGCCCGCCACAAGGACGCGCGCCGCCGCAAGCGAGGTGCGTGCGCGCTGTACTAGCTGTGAGGGGCTGGGCGCTAGGCGTGAGGGCGACAGGTACAGGTCGCCCGCCACAAGGACGCGCGCCGCCGCAAGCGAGGTGCGTGCGCGCTGTACTAGCTGTGAGGGGCTGGGCGCTAGGCGTGAGGGCGACAGGTACAGGTCGCCCGCCACAAGGACGCGCGCCGCCGCAAGCGAGGTGCGTGCGCGCTGTACTAGCTGTGAGGGGCTGGGCGCTAGGCGTGAGGGCGACAGGTACAGGTCGCCCGCCACAAGGACGCGCGCCGCCGCAAGCGAGGTGCGTGCGCGCTGTACTAGCTGTGAGGGGCTGGGCGCTAGGCGTGAGGGCGACAGGTACAGGTCGCCCGCCACAAGGACGCGCGCCGCCGCAAGCGAGGTGCGTGCGCGCTGTACTAGCTGTGAGGGGCTGGGCGCTAGGCGTGAGGGCGACAGGTACAGGTCGCCCGCCACAAGGACGCGCGCCGCCGCAAGCGAGGTGCGTGCGCGCTGTACTAGCTGTGAGGGGCTGGGCGCTAGGCGTGAGGGCGACAGGTACAGGTCGCCCGCCACAAGGACGCGCGCCGCCGCAAGCGAGGTGCGTGCGCGCTGTACTAGCTGTGAGGGGCTGGGCGCTAGGCGTGAGGGCGACAGGTACAGGTCGCCCGCCACAAGGACGCGCGCCGCCGCAAGCGAGGTGCGTGCGCGCTGTACTAGCTGTGAGGGGCTGGGCGCTAGGCGTGAGGGCGACAGGTACAGGTCGCCCGCCACAAGGACGCGCGCCGCCGCAAGCGAGGTGCGTGCGCGCTGTACTAGCTGTGAGGGGCTGGGCGCTAGGCGTGAGGGCGACAGGTACAGGTCGCCCGCCACAAGGACGCGCGCCGCCGCAAGCGAGGTGCGTGCGCGCTGTACTAGCTGTGAGGGGCTGGGCGCTAGGCGTGAGGGCGACAGGTACAGGTCGCCCGCCACAAGGACGCGCGCCGCCGCAAGCGAGGTGCGTGCGCGCTGTACTAGCTGTGAGGGGCTGGGCGCTAGGCGTGAGGGCGACAGGTACAGGTCGCCCGCCACAAGGACGCGCGCCGCCGCAAGCGAGGTGCGTGCGCGCTGTACTAGCTGTGAGGGGCTGGGCGCTAGGCGTGAGGGCGACAGGTACAGGTCGCCCGCCACAAGGACGCGCGCCGCCGCAAGCGAGGTGCGTGCGCGCTGTACTAGCTGTGAGGGGCTGGGCGCTAGGCGTGAGTAATAAGGGACAGTAGATAGGGCCCACTTGGACTTTTACCTGCTGTTTAAATCATCATCATCAATCTGTTCCAAGTGTTGAACGAGTCTGGTAATTACATTGGAGCTACCAATCTGACTTTAGTAACACTTAGACAGGACGACCAGATAATTTGGGCCATGAGTGTTAAACCCATAGTTGTTGGAATGTCTAGGTTTCATCACGATGTTTTCCATCTAACAAAGTCCTTTTATGTTCCACAGGAGGCAAAGACAAGAAAGACTCCGGTGAAGAACGTGACCCCGAGACCGAGGCTCAGGCGTTGAAGGAAGAAGCTTTGAAAAGCGAGTTGGAGCTGAAGAGTATCAAGTCGGAGCTGAACTTGAGCGACCACACGCAGATCATCAAGTACGAGCCCAACGTGAAGCACGGCGCCTGCAAGGTCGAGGGTGAGTTGGGGAGCCGGGGGAGGGGAGCCTCAGGGGGTCAAGCGCTGAAGGTGGCGCGGAAGTTATGGCCAAGTCCCTTTGGGAGGGATGACCCTCAGGTGGGTGACGTAGGCGACGGCAAGGTTGAATATGGTGGAGAGAGAGTCTGGGGGAGGATTAACCCTCCAATGGGGGTGTAGACGTCTGTAAGGTCGAGGGTGGAGACTTGGGAGTGACTCAGAAAGGTTGTCATAGGCATTGAAGTGCAGCTTTGGCGATCAATCTCTCCAATTATCTTGAAGTAAAATTACTGGATAATCATCACCTTTCTAGCATATGTTCCGCACTTAGCCAATGGGTCCGCGTAGACAAAATAAAAAAAAAACCCAAAAAATTTTGACTCTTCTAAAGGTTTTTCTTGTCTGTATTATCAATATCTATAACTATTCTCCATCTGATAAACAATTCATTCTCCGTCAGGCTCGTCAATAAAAATGGAGGAGAAGTACATCCAGCAGAAGCAGAACAACGAAGAAGAGGACATGCTGGACATCGAGGACTCGATCCCGACCGCGTTCCTGGTGCAGAAGCCCACGCACAAGCCCATGTACGCTACACAGGTGAGGACAAAGATATTTTGATTTCGCTATATATTTGTATTAGTGGATGGAGAGGAAGAGGAAGGTCAAATAAGAGATGGATGGATTGTGTGAAAGATGAAACCTGATACCCATTTCATAGTTTTAGGCGCATTTAACAACGGTCAGCTGATTTCTACAATTAGTCAGTTGAGCTGTTATTAAATTTCTCATCACGCTCGTCGGTTAAGGGAGGAGCCTTAACCGACGAGCGTGTATGAAAAGACTTATGAATGTAGAAGAAGCGAAAGGTGTATGTCAGGATCGTAGCAAATGGAAGTACATGATCTCTGCCTACCCCCATGGGAAAAAGGCGTGACATTATGTATGTATGTATGTATCTCCTCTCATTTCAGGCCGAACCAGTAGACAAGCCACAAGAGATAGTCAAAGTGGAGAACCTGGTCAAAACCGAAGACCACAACCAGATTGAGGAGACGAAAGACCCATTAGTCAACAATCTTGAGGAGTTGAGGAAAATGGCTGAAGCCGTCTCCTCCCAACTGGACGCTGCGAAGAAAGCCGAAGCCGAAGTGAAGGACGAGAAGGAACCAATAGATATGAAGAACGAGATAATGGAGCCGGAATCAGCGCACGCGCATTTATACGCGAGGATGCTGGAAGGAAAATGGTTCTCTATTCTCAGGCACGAGAGCTCGTTTTTGAATAACATTAACGAGGCGAACGATAAGTCGGATGTGCCGTCGTATTGTGATAATGAACATACGTGTGCTGAAGTGATACTCTGTCAAGGTAAGTCTCATCATCTTCCTAGCGTTATGTCCCGTGTTTAGACGGGGTCCGCTTAGACCATGACCCAAGATTTAGCGAGTCTGGTAATTATATTGAAGCGACTGCCGATCTGACCTTGGTAACCCTAAGATAGGGGAACCAGACAATTTTTGAATCATGGTTACAAATCCAAAGTAGTTTAAATTTGCAGGTTTCATCACGATGTTTTCCTTCACCGTCGAGCTAGTGGTATAAATACGTACATAGATTTGAAAAATCCAGAGGAACGTGCCCGGGATTGAACCCGCACTCCTCGGTTAAGAGGCGCGTGTCCTTACCATTGAGCTACCACCGCTACTAGCGTTAGTTCCTAGCGTTATGTCCCGAATGAAATAAAATATCTAGATGTACGCTCCCGGATTTGAACCCGCACTCGTCGTTACCTTTGAGTTGCCATCTCTAACAGATAATTTTTCCCGATGATGTGAATGTAACTTTTTTGACAAGCTCGATGGCGCATTCGGTAGTGACCCTGCCCAATGCGCCAAGAGTTGTGGGTTCGATCCCTGCCCAGGACAAACATTCGTGTGATTAATACTTGTGTTTGTTCTGTGTCTGGGTGTTAATATCCAATATTTAAGTATATATTTGTAATTCCACTGTTGTTTCTGATATCCGTAACAAGTGCTTAAGCTACTTACTTCGGAGTCAGATCAATGTATGTGATGTCGTCGGATATTTATTATTTATTAATGTAAGGAAGTTTGAAGTAGTTTCTTGATTGTCAGTCCAATCTGCTGACAAAGTGTACCTTGATGCTAAAACGAATGTCCCATTTGGTAATGTTTACAATAAATCATGTATAAAAAGTGCTTCTTTAAAATGCAGTAGAGTCTGATTTAGATTATGTCTTTAATATTATTCGTGACACGTATTTCCACATAGTTGAACCGTTTCTACCCTTATAAGTAATTAATATCTATCATTCTTTGATATAGGATATAGGCCTCTCCTAATAAACGCCATTACACAAACTTGAACTTGGTGTATTAAGATAGGCCAGCGAACGAATGACAATGACAATGATTTCTTAGTTAACGTTACGATCATTTGCTATATTCACTAAGACCCCCAGTTGATGAATGAAGGCTAATCATGATGTTGATTGCAGGCCACAAATGGGACGTATCCAACAACCTTCACCTCCTCAACGACCCAAGTCTGTTCACCCTGAACAGCATGGTGACGAGCGTGCAGGTGCCGGCGTGCGGCGTGTACGCGGACTGCAGCCTCACCATGTCGGGGCTCGGCCAGCACGTGCTGGACGAGCCGGCCGCCGCGCGTGCAGCAGGCGACACCAACGACCAGGTGAGCCAGACACGCTAAACCAAATGCCTTACCTTGACTGGCCCGTTGGTTGAGTGGTCAGAGACCCTGGCCACGAATCCAAGGGTCGCGGGTTCGAATCCCGCTAGGGGCAAATGTTTCGTGTGATGAACATGGACGTTTGTGCTCGAGTCATGGATGTTTATAAACGTATTTAAGTATGTCTATCCGTTCACCTAGTATCCATAGCACAAGCATATGCTTAGTTTGGGACTAGGGAATTGGTGTGTCAGTCTGAAGAATTTTATTTTATTTATTTATTATAGTAAGTTCACTGATTTCATCCAGGACAACCTGGAGAATCTGGAAGCTTACACAGGAAATAGCTTAATTAGCGCATATAAAAGACATGCATCTACTGCCAAGAATTATGTCCGTACAGGACAGACTTTAAACCAAGAGCTACGTTTATTTTAATTAGAATATAATAAATGCTTATTTGGCACATTACATAATTTGCTTACAAATTAAAACTACAAGTTTCAACACACGTCTACTGCCAAATTAGCACTTATAAAATACTTACACATAACAGTGTGTCCAATCTACTTCCCTTTCCCCAGTACAACTCGCAACTACATTTCCAGCGAATTACAAATTTCATTTCATTCCAGGACAACGACTTAGAAAAGGAGCTCCAAGCAGACGCGTTAAAACACGACCTGGCCGTCCAGAAGGCCAAGGCGCACAGCCTGACCAGCCTGGGCCTGCTGAACTTCAACGCGCTGTCGACGTACGTGACGTGCGACAGCCCGCCGCCCATCCAGATGGCGCCCGAGGAGATGGCGCAGCTGGAGCAGTGCAAGCAGCACGGGCTGCCCAGGCGCCTGGAGGGGAACTTCGTGCCCAAGGAGCTGAGGTGAGACACTGGCCGATATTGGACACTGTGATACGTCACCGTATCCAATATAAAAAAATACTTTCGATGACGGAAATAGTGGATGTATATAGATATACTTATCTTGTGGCGATGATTGTGGCTGAAACAATGTATCCATCCCGCTTGTAATATCTACTGTATCGGAATAGATACTTATGATATGTTGATGATGTATCGGAAACAGTGTTTCTATTCCTTTTCTGATGTGATGATGGTGTCGGATACAGTGTATCTATCACACTTCTGATGTCGGTAACATTGTATCATCCCACTTTAGATGTCGGATACAGTGTAGTTATCCCAACTCCGGTGTCGGAAACAGTGTATCTGACCCACTTGTAATTTTGCAAACAGTATCTGTCGCACTTGTATTGACAATGATGATGGAAAAACATTTAACGGTTTTCTCTTAGAAGCGATTCTCAATTCTCAATCGCAATTTTCATAAGAAAGTTACACAAGCGTTCTTGTTTAACGTGTTTATTGAACGATGTGTTTGTGTCCGCAGACACGGCTGGTGGCGCATAACGGAGGGGGAACAACTCCGCGCGCTGCTGGACGCGCTGCACCCGCGCGGCGTGCGCGAGCGGGAGCTGCACGCCGCGCTCCTGCACCACGTGCCCGCCGTCAACAACAAGGTACGCGACGACAACAACAACTAACTAACTAACTGACTGGCCCGTTGATCGAGTGGTCAGAGACCCTGGCCTCGAAACCAAGGGTCGCGGGTTCGAATCCTGCTAGGGGCAAATGTTACGTGTGACGAACATGGACATTTGTACTCGAGTCATGGATGTTTATAAACGTATTTAAGTATGTCTATCCGTTCACCTAGTATCCGTAGCACAAGCATAAGCTTACATTGGGACTAGAGAATTGGTGTGTCAGTCTGAAGAATTTGTTATTATTATTATTTACTAACTAAACTTCACGCCACTTCCCTAGCGAGTGAGCTGTGTAAGGATCGTGCCATATTCACCCTCCTTATTGGTAGGTATTCAGAACAAACTGACATCCTGTCAACAATGAGCTAATAATGACAGTGATAAGACCACGAGACTCTCGTGCTATCTGGCGGTTTTTGTGTTTGTGAAAACCCTCATTTTAGCTCTGTTGAATCCAGCAAAAGATGCCGCTGTATTGCAATGCCTACTTAGCATGTATGTAC